>JAKZAO010000006.1:16402954-16781203 GCA_023053555.1 Branchinecta lindahli | reverse complement strand
TAGAAATTGGCCAAGTGGCGGAGAATTTGAATATCTGCATAAGCGTGCGTCTCAACGGCCAACAAAGTGAAGATTCTGAGATAATCTATTCCAGACTGCAGAAACACATCAGAATCAACATGTATGGGCGAATGCCGTGCTTTCTGGTCACTTTCTATATCCAAGTCACTTTCATCTTCCTAGCTTGAATAATGAAAATCCGCCATTGCTGGTTATTTTCGGCAACTGTTTGCCGCTGTAGTTGCTAAACACTTCAAACATAGAGGTACGTCCGTATACAGGTACAACAATTGCGGAAGAATAAACTCGGCAGCTAAAATTCAATATTCGTGGATAACAAATTGTAACGCGTTTTTGTCGGGTTTTCTAGCCTATTCTGATGAAAATATGATGGTAACCAAAGACTGATAATACTGTAAGTACGCAGTGAATAAAACCTTTTTATTTATATACGGACCATAGGTCATCGTTATGAGTCTTATTTAAAGCCTTGGTAAAGTGGGCTGACACGTAAGGCCTAGTGTATGATGGGTGGTTGATTGCCTTTGTGAGTTCGGTCTGCAAACCATAGTGTTAATAAAACTGACCTGGGGTATCCATAATGAACCCGCGAAGTTCTGCATGTGTAGCAGGCCATCCTAACGCCTTAGGCAGGTTGACTCCGATGACTCTATTCTTGGACATTTACAATCTTCCGTTCGGCCTACTACACCCCTCGCTATGCAGGTTGAGAATACATCTTCACATAGGCTACAAATGCAGTCGTCGTAGTAAGACGACTGTATACATTGTAGCAGGGATCCATACATTTCCTGTGATGCCTCGCCATTCAGGGGGCTTATCAATAAGAGATTTCTGATGATATGTTGACCGAACGGAAGAAAGTTCGAGAAATACCCACGGTCCAATCACGTCCAAGGCCAGATAGACAAAATTTGGGATTGGCTGCTGGCGCCTTGAGGGAGGAGTCTCTTTGGCGCGCACGTCCAATGAGGCAAACAAGAATGCCGATTCGACCCGAGTGGGATTTTTGGAAAGTAGGCAAGGATCGGACAACATAGCAACATAGAAGCATAGGAAATGACAAGCCCCCTGTAAAGGAAATTTATGGGTTCCTGGTTGTAGTAAGACGACTGTATTTGTATGTGAACTCGACTTCAGCAGACCTTCCGGAAAAGAAGATCTACTGAAGTCGAGCTGAAGGCGATCAAACACGACAGTACTGTCGGTGGAAAAGAAGCTGCAAATCACCGACAATGAATATCCCGCTGTCGGTCCGTGTCCTTATTACCATCTTACTGCGTGTGGTATTCAATCAGTACGAACCACGTAATCAATATTATGCTGGACCACCTAGCATTCATGTCTTGCAATTACTGTAAGAGGCTCACCTAAGCGATCTGTTTGATTAGTGAACCGCCACGAGCTTTACCGGACTCTACAAAGAGCCCATATTTTTTAATCACATCTACCTTTTTAATGGACCAGCAACATCGTGTATGGTCGAGGTGAAACCAATACCATATCAATACCAATATGCCTGATACGCTCTCTATATTCCCCTGGTTTTTCCCAGGATTGGTACTTTTTTGTTGGGGGGATGGGGGGCAAAATGCCAGGGATGGATATATATGAACTTCGCAGTGTTTTGTTAGCACGAACACTCTCTAGGAGCTGAGGCATTTCGTTCAAATTTGGTTTGAGTTACCCAGAATCAGTCCCTTAAAACTCAATATTTAGGTGAGTGTGTGGGTGGGGAATGGGGTACTGATTAAGGGCATGCATAGAATTTAATCAATTGTCGAACCTAGATCTGAAAATTTCTCATCTTTTTTTCGTACTATATAGGTACCTTTTTTCTTTTTCCCGAGCACCGTTATGTCAAGAAAAGTTCCTTAGTTAGGGATATGACCGTCAACCGATGTTTGTGGTTTTATTTATTTTAATGTAGTTTTCTTTCCTGTTTCTTTTTATTAAATTTAACTGCTATAATTTTTTTTTTCGTATCATGGTTCAAGCGGGGTAGTGTCAAGAATTTACCTAAAATGTATCTAATTAGCATGGCTTTCAGTTTACCCAAGAACAAATAATCAGTCAGAACTTCTGTCTTTAGTCGCATGCAGCGACTATGAAAACCCCGACAAATCTGAGCGGACCTCGAGGTATTTACTCTAGCTTTCAGCTGATGTTGATACCCGTTTACTCCTCTTCCGTCTTCACCGTCGCCTATCGCACAAGAAATATCGAAAGAGGCTAGCTGGAGGCGTACTCCGCGCGCTGACCCGCTCTGAAACGCGTCCATAGAACCAACCAGCGTTGATTTTCTCCTTAGCGACTTAACGGCGATCTAGCTATTTGTAGAGGTAACGAAACGTGATGTAGCGCGAAGCTAGTAAACTCCGCTCGTTTGCGTCGGGAGTCGGCCGTATTTTACTCGACTCAGCATGTTTGTATGACCGAGATCTCGTTATTTGTTCTTGGTTTACCTACGCATAACGCCTGTGTATACTGTATAGTCAGCTTATCTATAGGTTATTGTATAAGGCCGAGCGGGCTCGATCCATGCAGTGTGACTGAACAAGCCGAAGAAGTGCATCTATGACAGAACCGGATCGAATTGTCGGATGAATCTCAATAATGTAGGTTGCATTCTATACGCGAATTTCCCGAAAATATCTTCTGTTGTCGTCCGCCCATCTAGTACTTCTGTTTCTTTGCGGTATCCCCAAAATACACAGTATAAAAGACCAATCGACGAAGATCAACAGTATAAATGAAAGGCAGAACCCAGACCGAACCAAAATCTAGAAAAATATAAAAAAAGGTCTAAGCCTTCCGCCAGCATTCCTGGATCCCAAGGCCTATGATAACTTGATCGATCTGGGTCCGGATGTAAACAATTGGCTAACTTTGGCCTTAAAAAAGGGTTGTAATGTAAACGAAGTAGACTTTCTGTCTTCAAGCGTAGGCCTGGGAAGTCAACTGAGCTGAATAAATGTTTGGCGGAGAAATAAACAAATCAGACGTTCCGATTATTTACAAAAGTAACTTCTGACAAAATCTTTGTGAATTTGATGAAAATTTCCCAGAATTAGTCGTGTAGAGTAGTACGAAAAAGAATGCATAGTAACTGTTGCTACTACTAGCAAACTGGATGCTATCGGATACTACTACATAAGATTAACCCAGTCGGAGGCAAGTTTATCAAAGTATTCCATACTACTACATATCACTAATCAAACTATTCCACACTACTACATATCATTCCATGCAACTTTTTCGCACAATTACACTGTCAGAAGTTTCTTAACAGATAGCGCATAACACTTTCAAGAATAACACCTTTTCACTTAGAAATAAAGTGTTATGACCAATTAAGTTTACACTATTTCGTGCCTAGATCTCCAACAGCACCTTCAATTGGTAAAAATACTACACTGTCAGAAGTTACATAACGACAACAGAGGGATGCCCGGTTTCAACAGATAACACTTTGGGATGTTATCTGTTATGTTTCTTTCGTTCCCGTTAGTATTTTTACCAACTGAAGGTGTTGTTGGAGATCTAGGCACGAAATAGTGTAAACTTAATTGGTCATAACACTTTATTTCTAAGTGAAAAGGTGTTATTCTTGAAAGTGTTATGCGCGATCTGTTACGAAACTTCTGACAGTGTACCATACTACTACACAGTCAAAGAATTTTTCATCGGCATCACTCGCTTTTTATTTGAATCATCTTTCGGAGAGAATCAGGGAGTCGGAGAACCAGTTTTTGTTAAAAAAATAGATTGAAAAATATTTTTTTGTATAGTTGGATAAATGTGGAATATATATTTAAAGTGAATAGTTTATTATTATTGATTCAGGGTTGGGTGGGGGGGGGGGGTAAAAAAAAAGAATTGTGAAAGGTTAAGACGACAAATGTGTGCTGTCACTTGTAATGGGACTTATACTGGGACCTATGGGACCTATACTTCGCAAATCTCTACTTAGCCACCCGCACTGTGCCTGCCCGTCTGTTAGAACGATCAATGTGAGAGGGATTGAGATTTTGATACATCTTCTTTTAACGAAATTTACCTTACCATCTTGGTTTACCGACGGAATCAATTGCGTGATTGATTACCAACGCAAGGAATTCCTGGCCAAAGGCTAACGAAACAGTGGATATACACACTTAAAGTATGCACCGTGAAGCACAAGACGCGGTGAATACAGTTCTATTAAAATATTCTAACAAAGGTGAGCCCTTCGAGTGAGAGGGTTTCTCAAGTGCTAAATATTCGTCCCAGCTGTTTTCAGCCTCGCTCGGTCCCTTTGGTTTTGACGAGAAACACGGAAAACTTGCACATACGGTATTTTGACCAATGAGATCCTCTGAAGAACTGTGCGGGAGCCTAATCCGCCACAAAAAGAGCCAAACACAGAGAACGTAATTATTTCCATCAACGTAATATCTGGATACGACTTATTTAACGATATACAGAGACCTTACATTTTAAGTAGGAACAGCGTATTTTGAAGCCTTCTTTAACTTCGTTCCAAACAAGCACACAATTTTTGACCTACCGAGCATCTTCCGTTGACACAGACATTTTTTCCAATCGGTTTCGCAGAACTCTTGTCTAGCGAACACGTCGTTCCATCCGCTACTTTCCCAAATGTATAATAGAAGTTTTTTCCCTCGGCTAGACAAGCTAGCTCGCAAGGATTCGTGCCTGAAATGAAAAAGTTTATTTATTAAACTGAAAATCGTGGAAATCGTCCAAACATTCTAGATGGAGTTGGAATTCAAAATTCTGGAATTCTGAAAACTTCCAGATGACCAATTGGTGGTTTCCCTGCCAGTGCGTAGCCGAAATAATTGGCAAAATCAAGACTTCGATTTCTTTGTATAAAATATGTTTATTTTTTAGTATTTAATTTTTTGTATATGTATAAATATATAATTTAGATTGAGTTGTTAAAAGAAAAGTTGAAAAAAATTAAATAAGCGAATTAATTTCCAAATATTAGGGGGAAGAATAGTAAATAAAACATGGTTTATTTTAACAAGAGCTGTAAGCTCATATGGCACTTGCATGTGTTGAGATGTTTTGTTTGATCAAAAGTATTTTTCGACTTTGTGGTTAAAATGCGCACTTTAAGGGAGCTAGATAAAAAGTATTTTATTTTTGAACTTGGGTGTAATGATGCGCACTTTAAAGGCGCTAGAAATGCATCTGTATGCAAAACTCTTGAGGCAAAAACGATCACAGGCCTTTAGGGATCCTTGATGTATACCGTTTCGTCAAAAGTTTTTTTCGCTTTTCATTTCAAATGCGCACTTTAAGGGTGACAGAAATAAATTTTTAAGCAAAACCCTTGTGGCACAAATGATCATGGGTTGAGATGTATTGTTTGAAATAAAGTACTTTTCGACCTGGCCGTTCAGATTCACACTTTAAGGGAGCTAGAACGTCATTTGCAAACAAAACCCTTGAGGCAAAAACGATAATGGGCTCATGGGAATCATGAAAATATGAATTTAGTTTAAAAGTATTTTTCTAAATTTGCAGTCAAGATTAGTACTTTAACGAATGGTCGGGTTTGGAAAGTGGTCATTTTTGAGTCAATCTTGTCAAATCTCTAATATTACAGCCAAGTTCCATCGTCCTAGATTATCTGGAAGTACCTTAAATCGTGATCACCGGAATCCCGGACCTCCCCCCCCTCAAACTTCCCCACAGTCGCCGGAGCCAATTCGGTTCCGTAAGTGTTTATCCAGAGCATCTGTTTGTTATTCCCACTAAGTTCCATCCCGATCTCACCAGTCTAAGTCGGTCACGTATTTTCGCCCCCCCCCCCAATTGCTGTCGGATCTGTCCGGACATGAAAAAGATCAACAGAAACATGTCCTCTCTTCAATTACCCAATTTCACTCAAATCCGATCAGCCGTTTCAAAGTTACGCATGACTCAATATTCCGGATTCCCCCTCCCGTTACTCCCCCCACGGCTATCAGATCATGTAAATTTTTCTTTATAAGTCAGTTTGATCGGGTCCCTGATTCGCCTCCCAAGATTCGTCGTGAAAATCCCCAAAACCGCCATAACCGGAATTCCGGGAAACTCCCCTCCACCCCCCCCTAATGTCATGATCCATCCCAAATGTATAAACGATTTATCTGGAGCAGATGCTTGTTCTTCCCAGCAAGTTTCACTCCGATTCCTCCATTCTAACCGTTTCCCGATATTTCCGGTCACCCCCCCCCCCCCAACTCCCCCATAGCTGTTTAATCCGGTCCGGACTTCAAATGGGACATCAGAGGTATGTCATTTATTCAGTTATTAAGTTTCATTCCAATCCGACCACCCGCTCGAAAGTTACACAGTACTCCAATTTTCCGGATTCCCCAGCCCTCCACCCCGCTAGTGTCCGGATCCAGTCCAAATGTATACAAGATTTATCTGGAGCAGATGCTTGCTCCTCCCAGCAAGTTTCACTCCGACCCCTCTATTCTAACCGTTTCTCGAAATATCCGGTCTCCCCACCCCCAACTCCCCCATAGCTGTCGAATTCGGTCCGGACTTCAACCGGGACATCAGTAGTGTGTCATTTATTCAGTTATTAAGTTTCATTCCAATCCGATCACCCGTACGAAAGTTACATACTACTCCAATTTTCCGGATTCCCTAGCCCTCCACCCCCCCCCCCGGGTGGTTGGATCCAGTCCAAATGTATAAACAATTTATCTGGAGCAGATGCTTGTTCTTTCCAGCAAGTTTCACTCCGATCCCTCTATTCTAACCGTTTCTCGAACTTTCCGGTCTCCCCCCCCAACTCCCCCATAGCTGTCGAATCCGGTCCGGACTTCAAACGGGACATCAGAAGTATGCCATTTATTCAGTTATTAAGTTTCATTCCAATCCGATCACCCGTTCTAAAGTTACACACTACTCCAATTTTCCGGATTCCCCAGCCCTCCACTCCCCCCCGGGTGGTCGGATTGGGAAACTGAATATTCCAAGTTAGTCCGATCGGGTCCCTGATGCTCCTGCCAAGTTTCATCGTCCTGGCACATCTGGAAGTACTCCAACTCGAAAAAGTGTGACAATACTCCTTAATTTTCAGAATTTCCCCGGCCCACCACTCCCCCCCAGATGGTCGGATCGGGAAACTGATTACTTCTAGGTTAGTTTGGTCGGGTCCCTGATTTTCCTGCCAAGTTTCATCGTCCTAGCACATCTGGAAGTACCCTAACTCGAACATGTGGGACAAAAAAATTCGGACAGACCGACCGACAGACCGACCGACGGACGGAATTGCGATCGGTATATGGCACTTGAGCCAGAGGCTGCAAGTGCCATAAAAAGTTAGATGACATGAATGGTGTCCGTCCGTGGCCGAATGGTTATCGCGCCGAACTCACGAGCGAAAGGTCGCTGGTTCGAGTCTCGGTTGTGCCGACCGTTTCGTTTAGGGCGAGGGTTAGTGGCGTTTCCTCGTAAGACAAGCCAAAGGTCCACCCAGCTTCAAATGGGTACCTAGAGACATCTAGGGAAAAGCACGCGAAAGCGTCGGATGATTTGCCCCCAACCACGCATTGCACCCCGGCCGAGGGCGTAGTATCAGGAGATCGGCACCTGCGCTACGCGAACCTTAACCGGTTTGCATGCGAAAGTTTGCTTTTTGGGATCCCAAAACGTAAGTGGCGGGATACCTATGACATCGCAAAAGTTGTCCGTCTGTCCGTCTGTCTGTAAGCACGATAACTCTCGAATGGATTGAGATATTTTGATGAAACTTGGCGGGAGGATTGGTTGGGTCAAAGTACAGGTCAAGTTCGAAGATGGGCTCTGTAGCCCTATATTTGAGGGTGGGGGAGGGGTTTCAAATTAAGGGGCGAAAAAAATATTTTTTGAAAGCTATTTAGATAGTTGATTTAGGGGTAAGAAGACACGCTGAATCCGAATATGCAATTTATTTTCTCGCCGGACAAGTAGTTCGCCCGGAATCCGGTTAAAACCGGAAAATTTGTTAAAAGCAAAATTTGTACTTGAAGTTGATTAGGTGTTCGATTTTGGGGGTAAGAAGACATGCTGAACACGATGGTGTGAAAACTATTTTCTTGGCGGACAAGTAGTTAGCCCGGAATCCGGCCGAAACCGGAAAATTTGTTAAAAGCAAAAGTTTTACGTGAAGTTGATTAGATGTTCGATTTAGGGGTAAGAAGACATGCTGAACACGATGGTCTAAACCATTTTCTCATCGGACAAGTAGTTCGCCCGGAATCCGGCCGAAACCGGAAAATTTGTTAAAAGTAAAATTTGTATTTGAAGTTGATTAGATGACAGATTTAGGGTAAGAAGAGACGCTGAATCTTTATATGACAATCATTTTTTACCCGGACATATAGTTCGTCCGGAATCCGGTTGAAACCGGATTTTTTTTATAAGTTAAAGTTTTATTTGAAGTTGATTAGATGTTCTTATAGGGATAAGGAGGTGCGCTGAATTCGTTTCTGAACTATCTTTTCTTGGCTGGACAAGCAGTTCGCTCGGAGCAGTTTCGATCAGTAGGCTATCGTCAAAATAGATATGGCTTGTACAGGTATATCTGAACTTGATTTTCTCAGATGATTAGCCTGGCGAAGACTGGATCTGGCGTAGACAAGACCTACTTGACTCGGTCAAATATTAAATTTTTGGGATCCCATCGAAAACTTTGGTCTTGTTTTGTTTGCTAATTAATTTCCAAATATTAGGGGGAAGAATAGTAAATAAAATATGGGTTTATTTTAAAAAGTTAGGTGACATGAATGGTTAAAAGTGGTTAAAAATAGATTAAAATTAACGTCACTCAGGGATGGAGGAGTAGCCCTAAAAAGTACGAAATGTGATTTAAATAACATAAAAAATAAGTTAAATTACAAAAGATGCTACGGGTAAAAAAAATATAGTAATAGAGTAAGGCTAGCAGAGGGTCGTCATGACGTAGCCAATAGCAAGGCAATGTCGCACAGAACATACAATATACGATAATGAATAGGCTTACATGATACAATACAAGATAGGCATCCAGCGTCAAAATGGGGAATAAAATAATGTTATTTGTGCGCGACATTGCTCAGTTCGTAATGAAATATAAGAATAAGGTCACTTTCTGTTATTTTATATTTTTCTGTTATGCTTCTTGGAAATTTGGGACGACCTTGGTTTTGTTTTTCGCTTCTACAACAGTCAGACTGAATCAAATTAAATTTTTACTATAACCCGAAGAAAGAAACAACACTGCAACAGCAACCAAAATAACAAAAGTTAATAAACCACAACATCAAAATAGGGAGGGATAGGCTAGATTATGATTAGATTAGATTATTTTATTGCTAAATTACGATAAACCATTATGACAGGTAACCGCCCATGAGAAAACATAAATGAACTGGCACTGGGCAATAATAACCCCGTTCCACGTTTCCGGTAGGGAGTACTCGCCTGTATAGCAGCCATTTTTTTAAATTAAATCTCAAGACTAGCATTTTCCTTACAGTGGTCTTTGAAAGTAATTTTCCCGAATAAGATATTTATAGTTGGTAGAATTTTCAGTTATTTATTGCAGGTTTGTTTCCTTCCCCCAGCGTTGGCCCAGAATAATAATAGCCTGAAGAGGACCCTTGCCAAGAAGGTCCGAAATATCGCTTCATAAGCATCACAGCTGACGAATCCTTTTTGTATATATTATATGAATATATGACTGTAAGTCAGCTTGGGCTCAAGGAATATTCAAAACCGGAAAATTTGTTAAAAGTAAACATTTTATTTGAAGTTGATTAAATGTTTGATTTAGGGGTAATGAGACATGCTGGATCCGTATATGACACCTGTTTTCTACCCGGAAAATTTGTTAAAAATAAAAGTTTTATTTGAAGTTGATTAATGTTCAATATAGGGGTAAGAAAATATGCTGAATCCATATATGACAATTATTTTCTACCCGGACATATAGTTCGCTCGGAATCCAGCCGAAACCGGAAAATTTTAAAAAGTTTTATCTGAAGTCGATCAGAGGTTCGATGCTATTAAGTTAAAGTTTATCTGACGTCGATTAGAGGTTTGATATAGGGGTAGGGGGATATGCTTAATAATTCGTTTTGACCTTCAAATTTTGCCGGACAAAGTAGTTCATCGGGAATCCGGCCGAGACCGGATGTTTGGAAGAAAATTTTGATCAACTTCGTCAAAGTAGATAGGACGTATAGGGGTAAACACATATTCTGAATCCATACCTGGACTTGGTCATTAGCCTTAATGTATTTCTAAATTTTAATAGTAAAAATCTTCAAGGAGTCTGAGACCGGATATCTATAAGACGCAATTGTCTGGATCAAATATTAATTTTTGGGATGCCATCGAAACATTTGGTCTTGTTATATGTGATTCCCAGCCAGATCGGGATGTAGGAACATATCGATGAATTTACTCAAAACAGATATCATCCTCTGAAAACACATGTGAGACCAGAATCCCTTCCGGGTCAGAATTTGACATTTATTATTATTATTTTTTCTATCGCACATCAGGACAGGGAAATAAATTACCAAAAAAGGGAAAAAATTTTGGACAGCAATAACCAACGAAAGTTTATCGCACAGAAGCTCCTCATATGACAATATGAAAACAGTCTTTTGTAAAATCAATTACTACAGACAATTACAAGAGACAACCGGAAAAACTGGCATGATGACACGGATTTCGCATGCGAGTTTTCGCATACGAAATCTCACAAGACTAATAACAAGATTTTTACCCCCTTGTTGTGGGGTAATTCTTTTAGTGCCCATCGTGAGTGGGGGGGGGGGGGAGCGGGTCTCCTTTTTGGTGCAAAAGGATCTACTTTTTTCTTCTCGGCTTGCAGGATGGTCTAGACTGACAGGATGCACGCCAAGCAAATTTCGTTCGCCGGCTAACAAATTATTAGTGAAACAACCTACCCAAACCTGATCTTAAAGCCCATTTGAATTCCTAAGCCTTTACTCAAACAAGTAATAATTTCTACTCATCGCAATCAGACTTGAGCACCTGACGCGTATGGAATACTAACGAATCTCGGATCTTAAGAGATTTGCTTATTTCTAGAAAACAGAGGAAGCTACCTGCAGTTTTTCATCACTGAAGGCTTCCTGAAAAATACTGAGATTTGAAAATTCACTTACGAATCACTAAAATACAAACAGGTTCAAAAAACAAATCAAATTCGTTACTCCATTGTCCCGCTATTACAAAATAAGCATTTTTCGTCCATGTGAACGGCAGAAATATTTGGCAACAAAAACACAAGATTGTCAAGCAATGAACTCGACGAAAAAAACTAAAAACTGATCATACTTTACAATCAGGGATAGAGCAGCGTCTTTGATAATGATCAAAATATCGCTTTTCTATTTAGATTCAATAACTCAATCCAGTGCCAGGTGCGAAAGCGCTGGAGTAGAAAAATGCAAAGGAGGCACAGTTATGCATTCACCGAATACAATTTCTTCTTGTCAAAACCCCCCAAGAAACGGAAGACTGTACACAATTTTTCGGCTTTCAAGTCATCATTATATTACTCAAGTCGGCGTGGCCCAGGTTTTGAGAACTTCTACGGCCTTCTATTAATCGATAGCTCTTTAAAGTACAACCGAACAGGGCTGAGATCTGACAGTCTAGTTACAGATAACTAAAATAGGCATGAAAACCCGATAAAAATACGTTACTTCGTTTGCGTATCCACAGATAATCGATTTTCATAAAAAGAACTTATTCTTTCGGATTTATGGTACCTCTATGTGCTTGTCCCCCCCACACGCTTGAAATATTTACCAACTACAAACGTAAGCCGTAGCCGAAAACTAAAATAAACATGTCGGAATCCTTGCAAGAGATATTTTAACATCATTTTCCTACTTGTAAAAATCTTAGCATCATTTTCCTACTTCGTACAGGCGTAACTTTTCCGAGCTTCGAATCTGTCACACTGGAAATGCAGGCCTTTGTTGAAATTCAAATTCTCCACGGCTCAGTGAGTTTTTGCTTGTCGTGGAAGTAGCGCACATTCTGAATGTTATTACTAGAGCCCCGGCTGAAAAAAATACAAATCCGTTGGACGAGTCAAATGTTTCAACGTATTCAAATGTCAATGCAAAAATAATCTGCCTTTTCAGTTAAACTTTAAGGAGTGAGGGTCAAGCCACCCTGTAATTAGCCTACTGTCAATAATTCTACTTGGGAACTCGTGAAAGCAGTGGCGGAGCATAGTATCTTGAAGCCCAGAAACCTACAACATCGTAGTCCCTTTGGCAACCAACGGCCATTAGCAAGAACAATAAGAATCCAAAGAGACCAACTGTAGAACCCTGTCAATGAGATGAAGGGGAGAGCCCTTCGAGAGCTGCAGTCCGTCCACTGACTCACTGCCAGTCAGCGATACTGTCCAACTCTCTTTCTGCCGGACATCTTTCCGAAATAATACCTTGGATAGTTCTGCTTACTACGATGTCATAGTGCAACGAAGATAACTTCAGGAGCCCGTGCTGGATACAAAGATAGGATACTTGCAGTATAGTAGCTAGCAATTTAGAATGTCTGACAGGATCAAAGATAAAATTACAGGTGGTGGAGACGATGATTACAGATAGCCTACTTCTGCTCTGGTCTACGGTCTTAATCCAGTATCCTCAGAGGAGACTCGAACTGTAAACTACTGCCGCTAACAATGAATCACAATGTTTGCAGGTCCGTATCCAGGATTTTTTTCGGAGGGGGGGGGGCGGGTCGGACCAAAAAGTACAAAAAAGACGTAGATCAGAGGTTAAAACCTGTAAAAACGATTATTTTCGTATGTTTCGGGGGGGGGGGGGGGGGGGGGGGTTGAACCCCTAACCCCCCCTGGATACGGCCCTGAATGTTTTTGTCTTATTGTGTTGCGAGAGCAACACTTTGGTTTTGTCGTGGTTTTTTTTTTTTTTTTTTTTTCCTAGCACCTCGATTTCAGCTTATTCCTAGAAAGTGGTAAGGGTCTAACCTCTGCGGTTTTTACGGAAAGTGTGGACCTTCGGCCGGATTGATGAATATGACATTACATTTTGGAAAGCTTCGTAGAGCTCTTGCCTGGGGCAAAAAAGGATGGTTTTCGCTTGTGCGCGAGCTACAGCCTACGGTGTGTGAAGTGAAGTGGAGTTGTGTAGCCTATGTCAGAGAGGACTATCTGAAGTTATGCAGCCAAGCTTTCGTTTCATCAAACCACGTTTCTGCTTTCGAGTGGAAAGCTCCGTTCTAGCAGGCGAGCAGGCAGGCACCACTTTCAAATTGAAGGTGGACTAAAATCTACAAGTGCGAAATATGTGCGGCAGTTCCCCGGCCCCACAGCCAATATATCTTCTTTGAGTGATAAATAGAAACATTTACAGAAACAAAAAAGTGGCATTTTCCCACGGGTCCGAAAGTGCTGCCATCGATTGTTTCTACACATTTCTGTTCGTGATTTCTGCTGAGTTTATCAATCCATTTCTTACACTTGGGACTGAAGAAGAGAAATGGTATCGCACATACCTCTTAAACTTTATAAGTTCTCTCACTGCTAAAGAAACTGCAGCTTATACTTTGCTCCTTTCTAAGTGGTGATATTAGAAAGTTGGCCTACGGCAAAAAAGTCAACTTTTGAACTAATACAGATAGAATTTTTTTTTCAACGGCAATCGATAGACCTTGATGAGCTGATCAAAGTATATGTCATCCGTTTTTTGGTAGAAAAATTCCTTCATGAGGTACAACAGTTTGAAAGTTTGGAGGGGTTGACAACTTCAGTAGTAAGGTACACACCGAAACCCAAAATAGTCGCATCCCAATTGTGAGATATGTTGGGGACTTGTAAGCAACAATCGGATGTTAGACCATAACCGTCTTCGTCGATGAGGGGCTAGCAACTTTTGCTAGTTGGTGTACCTACTAATCCTATTATTTGTTTCCGGTGTATTTGATGCTGAGAAAAGTTTGTTACCATGTCTACCACGGGGAGATGGACTTGTAAGGAGGAATCGGTTGCTAGAAGGGGTTCATAAGGGGCTAGAAACTTGTGCAAATTGATGCACATTTTATTTGATCTCCATAAATCTGAGGGTAAGAAAATTAGTCTCCATGGTCTGTCACTGTAACTTAGAATGAAGTCTTTGAGGGGTAGACAACTTAAGTGGTAGGGTGTATAATGTTCCAAGTTTTCGTCCGTCACGATTGAAAAGGATAAAGTGCAATTGGCTGCACACTTTATTTGATCTCTATAAATCTGAGGGTAACAAAATTAGTCTCCATGGTGTATCACTGTATCTTAGAATTAAATCAAGTGTTTACGCATTATTTTGATCCTGAAAAGTTATGGATAGATTTGTAATACTAACTAGGTTATATAAGGCAATGTTTCAGGTTTTCACCGGGCACGATGTCTACGATTGAAAAGGATAAGTTCAAGTGGCTGCAAAGAATTTAGTCCGTACATCCGATATTCTGTTTTTTTTCAACGCTGAAGGATATCCGTATGATTAGGGATTGTGTCATCAGTCCGGAACAGAAATCTTCTTGGAACATAAAATTTTGAAAACGTCGGGTTGACAACTTCAACGATAGCGAAGAAACAAAACCAAAGTGTTGCTCTCGCAACACTTTAGTCGGCGAAGCCGAACAAAGGTTGCCGCAACATTTCACGTTGCCCAGGCAACGTAGGTCTAGTTTTCCTTTGGTTTTGTCGTGTTTTTTTTTCCCTAGCACCCCGATTTCAGCTTATTCCTAGAAAGTGGTAAGGGTCTAACCTCTGCGGTTTTTACGGAAAGTGTGGACCTTCGGCCGGATTGATGAATATGACATTACATTTTGGAAAGCTTCGTAGAGCTCTTGCCTGGGGCAAAAAAGGATGGTTTTCGCTTGTGCGCGAGCTACAGCCTACGGTGTGTGAAGTGAAGTGGAGTTGTGTAGCCTATGTCAGAGAGGACTATCTGAAGTTATGCAACCAAGCTTTCGTTTCATCAAGCCACGTTTCTGCTTTCGAGTGGAAAGCTCCGTTCTAGCAGGCAAGCAGACAGGCATCACTTTCAAATTGAAGGTGGACTAAAATCTACAAGTGCTAAATATGTGCGGCAGTTCCCCGGCCCCACAGCCAATATATCTTCTTTGAGTGACAAATAGAAAAATTTACAGAAACAAAAAAGTGGCATTTTCCCACGGGTCCGAAAGTGCTGCCATCTATTGTTTCTAGCCATTTCTGTTCGTGATTTCTGCTCACTTTATCATTCCATTTCTTACACTTGGGATTGAGGAAGAGAAATTTTGGTATCAGCTATGCCTCTTAAACTTCAAAGTTCTATCCTTGCTAAAGATATTAGAGCTTGTCCTTTGCTCCTTTCTAAGTGGTGATATTAGAAAGTTGGCCTATAACTTTTGAACTAATACAGATAGAATTTTTTTTTCAACGGCAATCGATAGACCTTGATGAGCTGATCAAAGTATATGTCATCCATTTTTTGGTACAAAAATCCCTTCATGAGATACAGCAGTTTGAAAGTTTAGAAGGGGTTGACAACTTCAGTAGTAAGGTACACACAGTTGGAACCATGCAATCCTGGTGCGTTTACGAGATACAGGCAGTCATTCAGACAATATTTTGTGGAAAATTTTAACAAGTGACAGACATTTTATTTTTGTAACATATATTGTTTTATTTATCCACGCGATATTAACAATAAAGTTATTCATTCATTCAAACCAAAAATAGGCCGATCCCAATTGTGAGACATGTAGGGGACTTGTAAGCAGCAGTAGGCTGTTAGACAATAATCATCTTCGGCAATGAGGGGTTAGCAACTTTGGCTACTTGGTGTACCTACAATTTGTTTCCTATGTTTTATATGGCACGAATAGTTATTTGGTACCACGTCTATCACGGGGAGATGCACTTGTAAGTAAGACTCGGTTGCTAGAATCTTTGGGGATGAGGGGTTGGCAGCTTTTGCTAGTTGGTATACCTAGTATTTTTTGCCAGTGTATTTTATGGTATGAACGATACGGTACCATGTCTATCACGGGGAGATGGACTTGTAAGTAAGAATCGGTTGCTAGAAGGGCTTCACGAGGGGCTAGAAACTTGTGCAACCAATTTTATTTGATCTTTATAAATCTGAGGGTAAGAAATCTGGTCTCTTTGGTCTCATTGTACCTTAGAATCTCTATATATAACCAAGAATTAAGTGTTTATGCAACGAATGCAAATCATATTTCGAAAAATGACTTAGTTTTACAATGATCTGTAAACTGGCATCTGTGGTATTTTGATCCGGAAAAGCTACGGACAGCTTTATGGTCCCAACTAGGTTATATAAGGAGACTTGTAAGCAACAATCGGATGTTAGACCATAACCGTCTTCGGCGATGAGGGGTTAGCAACTTTTACTAGTTGGTGTACCTATTAATCATATTATTTGTTTCCGGTGTATTTGATGCTGAGAAAAGTTTGGTACCATGTCTATCACGGGGAGATGGAGGAATCGGTTGCTAGAAGGGGTTCATAAGGGGCTAGAAACTTTTGCAAACTGATGCATATTTTATTTGATCTCTATAAATCTGAGGGTAAGAAAATTAGTCTCCGTGGTCTATCACTGTAACTTAGAATGAAGTCTTTGAGGGGTAGACAACTTTAGTGGTAGGGTGTATAATGTTCCAAGTTTTCATCGGTCACGATTGAAAAGGATAAAGTTCAATTGGCTGCACACTTTATTTGATCTCTATAAATCTGAGGGTATAACAAAATTAGTCTCCATGGTGTATCACTGTAGCTTAGAATTAAATGAAGTGTTTACGCATTATTTTGATCCTGAAAAGTTAGGGATAGCTTTATAATACTAACTAGGTTATATAAGACAATGTTCCAAGTTTTTACCAGGCACGACGTCTACGATTGAAAAGGAAGTTCAACTGGCTGCAAAGATTTTAGTCCCTACATCAGATATTCTGTTTTTTTTTTCAACGCTGAAGGATATCCGTATGATTACGGATTGTGTCATCAGTCCATAAAAAAAATCTTCTTGGAACATAACATTTTGAAAACGTCGATGGGTTGACAACTTCAGCGATAGCGAAGAACCAAAACCAAAGTGTTGCTCTCGCAACACTTTAGTCGGCGAAGCCGAACAAAGGTTGCCGCAACACTTCACGTTGCCCAGGCAACGTAGGTCTAGTTTCTCTTATATTTGGCGATTCCAGTCAAAATCCTAAAGCTTGACACTCAACTCTCGGGGTGAAAATTTCTCGAAAGGCGCGCCTGACAGTGCATACTGAAGGGATAAAAAATGACAAATTACGGGTTCAAATTTTATTGAGTCGTAAACTTGAGCGAAATTCCTAAGGTCTTTTTTAGCACGTTTCCTAATTAAGGGTGTCCCCTAGTTGCATGTTCTCGCCATTCGAAATTTTACGATGGAGCTGTTGCGGGTTTTTACTCTGAATACCTTTCCGAACACTTTAGTCGCCAAGCATTGAACATCCTGTAGGTGACCATGCCTTCCATTTCGGAAGACTACGAAGAGCCCACACAATTTTGTGCATTATTAATTTTTTTGGGTCATCCAAATATAAGTCCTTAATACCTCTTCATACAAACCCATTTTTTTTTTAGTCATCGTTAAGACTAGACAACCATCATGCATAGCAGCCCATTTTGATCAAGGAATACAAATACAAATTAAGAGCACATTCAAATTACTCGTAAGGATAAACTTACTACATGACATCCGGGACTCACATTAGGTCATTACTAATTATTCCAATAATGATTTTATTGTTGCGGTGTTAAACGAAAACGCCAGCTAAATTTATTAGAGCGATATTTCGGTCCTTCCTTAACGGAAAAAAAGTGAAGAAGTTCACTTTCCAGCTTAAGCCTGAAGAAGACCCTTGCCAAGAAGGGCCGAAATATCGCTCTAATGAAATTCAGCTGACGTATCCGTTTAACGATGCAACTATGATTTGCAGTCAGCTTGGGCTGCAGGAAAGATTTTATTATATATTTATGACCCGTTTTTTAGTCACATCAGAGTAAAAGAAAACAAAGTAAAAGACACAAATTAAAACACTAAACAAAACAAAATAAATAAACACGTTAGAATTCTTTACATACACTTTTAAAACATACTAAAGAAACATTAAATTTGCTCATGAAAGGAATTTTAGAGTCCCGGAGTCGCGGCACCGCATGAAAGGGCGATGAGCTGAGCTGACAGACGCTGCAAGTGAATACGTTTACAGTTATGTCATTGGTTACAAAAAACTGAGGAAGGAGAAGCTTACACGCACGTGCGTGGCATGTGCATTTTTGTCTGCTGAGGGCGACTGCGACAAAGTTGAGATTTCGCTGCCCCATTTCTTCTAACCAAGATATGCAAAGCATGATCTCAAACTAGGTATCCTTTTTTATTTTATTTTCCTCCGTTTTAAATTAAATGGAAAACGTGTACGTTGTGTAACGTAAACGTCCGCGTCCGAGCGTATTTCGATTCTGGGTATATCCTGGGATGGAATGTTATAGAAGGAACTTGTCCCGTGACAAATTACCCAGAATTAAATTTTGAACTGGACTCAAAAGAACCTTCCTTCGGCACGCAACAGATTCCGCCGCCTACCCCCTCTCCCCACAATGGTCGGATCGGGCAAGTGACTATTTCTTAATTAGTCCGGTAGGGTCCTTGATACGCTTGTCAAGTTTCATCGTCCTAGCACATCTTGAAATACCCCAACTCGCGATCACCGGTCTGACAGACAGTCCGACAGACCGACCGACGGAAATGTGATCGGTATGTGGCACTTGGCCGGAAGCCAAGTGCCATAAAAACCAGGGCGCAAATGGCGGGGAATACCTTACACCTGATGGTGAAAACCAAGTAAAACTCGGACATATAAATCCAACCATTTTTTACATCACATTTTTGTTGCTACATTATGTTGGCAAAAACGAACGTCAAACCAGCTAGGATGCCAGTAAACGCATCCCTGATGTTCAGACATGAACTGATCCCTGATGTTCAGACATGAGCAAAAACTTCAGCGCCGGATCATATTTCTTTGATCCGTTGAACTTCCTAGCCGCAAAACAAATCGACGAACACTTGGGACAAGTACTAAAATTTCAAACCATTGTGACTGCAATTTTCACAGCAGGATCTTCCACTTTAACAGGTCTCACAGTTGGTCTGGAATCTCAAATATTCAGCAACGGAAAGCAGAATTAAACAAGACCAAAGGTTTCGATGGGATCCCAAAAATTTAATATTTGACCCAGACAACTACGTCTTGTCTACGCAGGATCCAGTCTTCGCCAGGCTAATCATATGAGAAAATTAAGTTCAGATATACCTGTATAAGCCATATTTATTTTGACGATACTGATCGAAACTTCCTGCTTTACTTCTGCCGAATTTCCGTTTTCGGCCGAATTCCGAGCGAACTACTTGTCCAGCCAAAAAAAGATGGTTCAGAAACGAATTTACCGCATCTCCTTATCCCTATAAAGAACGTCTAATCAACTTCAAAGAAAACTTTAACTTATAAAAAAAGAATCCGGTTTCAACCGGATTCCAGACGAACTATATGTCCGGGTAAAAAATGATTGTCATATACAGATTCAGCGTCTCTTCTTACCCTTAAATCTATCATCTAATCAACTTCAAATACAAATTTTACTTGTAACAAATTTTCCGGTTTCGGCCGGATTCCGGGCGAACTACTTGTCTGGCGAGAAAATGGTTTTCACCATCGTGTTCAGCATGTCTTCTTACCCCTAAATCGAACATCTAATCAACTTCAAATAAAACTTTTGCTTTTAACAAATTTTCCGGTTTCGGCCGGATTCCGGGCTAACTACTTGTCCGGTCAAAAAAGGGTTTTCACCATCGTGTTCAGCATGTCTTCTTACCCCTAAATCGATCATCTAATCAACTTCAAATAAACTTTTACTTTTAACAAACTTTCCGGTTTCGGCCAGATTCCGGGCTAACTACTTGTCCGGTCAGAAAATGGTTTTCACCATCGTGTTCAGCATGTCTTCTTACCCCTAAATCGACTATCACATTAGCTGTTTCAAAATATTTTGTTTGTCCCTTAATTTAAACCCCCTCCCCCACCCCTAAATGTAGGGCTACAGTGCCCATCTACGAACTTGACCTTACTCTTGACCCAAAGAATCCTCACACCAAGTTTCATCAAAATATCTCATTCTCTTCGAGAGTTATCGTGCTTACAGACAGACGGACGGACGGACGGACGGACAGACAGACGGACAACTTTTACGATGTCACAGGTATCCGTCACTAACATTTTGGGATCCCAAAAAGCGAACTTCGCATGCACATTTTCGCATGCGAAATCTTATCGACTGTGAATACACGCAGAGGCGTTACTAGCCAAAATGTTTGGGGGGGGGGACAAGGTATTTACCGACTGGCTGGTCACTTTTACCGACTATATTTGCGGATAAAAACGACTATTACTGAGAAAAAAACGACTGTGTTGACGAAAAATCGGCTGATTTTAAGAAGAAACGACTATTTTTAAGAAAAAATCGAGTCTTTTTACGAAAAACCGAGTCTTTTTACGAAAAAACCGACTGTTTTTTATTGTTTTTATGAAAAAACGACTATTTCTAATAAAACAAGACCAAAGGTTCCGATGGGATCCCAAAAATCTTCGCCAGGCCAAACAGCTAATCATTAAGAAATCCAAGCTCAGATATGGATTCAGCATGTGCGTTTACCTCTATAAGCCGATCGAAATGATCCTGGCTTACTTCTGTGAATTTTGCGGTTTTGGTGAACTTCAAGAACTACTTGTCCGGCGAAAAACTAAAGCTCAAAAACGGATTCAGCGTATCTCCTTACCCCTATATCCAACATCTAATCAACTTCAAATAAAAATTTAACTTCTAACATATTTTCCGGTTTCAGCCGGATTCCGGACGAAATATATGTCCGGCTAAAGAGTGATTGTCATATACGGATTCTGCATCTCTTCTTACCCCCAAATCTATCATCTAATCAACTTAAAAATAAAACTTTTACTTTTAACAAATTTCCGGTTTTGGCCGGATTCCGGGCGAACTACTTGTCCGGCGATAAAATGGTTTTCGTATACTTGTTCAGCATGTCTTCTTACCCCTACTTCAAACGTCTAATCAACTTCAGATAAAACTTTAACTTCTAACAAACTTTCCGGTTTTGGCCGGATTCCGGGCGAACTACTTGTCCGGCGAGAAAATGGTTTTCATATTCGTGTTCAGCGTGGCTTCTTACCCCTAAATCAAACATCTAGTCAACTTCAAATAAAACTTTTACTTTTAACAAACTTTCCGGTTTCGGCCGGATTCCGGGCGAACTACTTGTCCGGCGCGAAAATGGTTTTCATATTCTTGTTCAGCATGTCTTCTTACCCCATAATCGACTATCACATTAGCTGTTTCAAAATATTTTGCTGTCCCTTAATTTGAACCCCCTCCCCCACCCCTAAATGTAGGGGTACAGGGCCCATCTACGAACTCGACCTTACTCTTGACCCAAAGAATGCTCACACCAAGTTTCATCAAAATATCTCATTTCCTTCGAGAGTTATCGTGCTCACAGACGGACGGACGGACAGACAGACAACTTTTGCGATGTCATAGGTATCCGTCACTAACGTTTTGGGATCCCAAAAACGACTGTTTTCACTAAAAATCACGGCGCTTCGCGCCGACTCGGCTATTTTTTACCGACTGGCCGACAACATTGGTGGGGGACGTCCCCCCTCCCCCCCCCCGTAGTGACGCCTCTGTATACACGTAGCGTAAAGAGACCACTAGCTCCTGAAGTATTGATGTTATTAAGATGCTTCATAAATTTCTTGTACACTGACAGTAAGTTCTCTTATTTTAAAGTCTTCTTAAAGCGTAATTCATGAAGCATTACTTGCACGTACTACATAAAAACTTCCTTTTAAAGCCAAGATAATTATAATAGGGAGGGTCATTATGTAATTTAGTAAATTCCCAGAACGGTATTCAGATACTACAAATTGGCGTATTTGTGGCTACAACCTTCTTAAAACCATGTATATGGTACGGTTGACTAAACGTTAGTGAGTTTAAAGGCTGCTGCAAATTCCTACAAACACGCAAAGCACATAGTGTATTTTGATGACCTTTGAAATTACGTCCTTTCGTCCTTCGTCCTTTCGGATCGAAATGGTTCCGAAGGGTCGGAGCCCAAGAGCCAGAAGTTGTAGCCTACTCTACTCAAGACACCAAACCCTTTACAACCTTCACCTTCATTTATGAATAAATGACGAAGTTAGGACGAGTAGAGTGATTGGAAGTAGCGAGAGAGAGATAATGGTATATTGTTCCTGAACCTATTTTTTTGCTCACCGAGAAAGTTCCCGTTTTTCCTTTAGTTCAGTTTCCTTATTTTCGTCTTAGGCTACTGCGTTTTCTTTTCGTTACCATCTTTGGCCTCGGGCTTTTTTCTGCCAATAATTTGTTATTATTATTGTCAGAAAAAGGAGCGCTGTAGTTTTGTTTAGGTCCGAACGTCAGGGATCATGGGGATCAGTTAGACAGCTAAAGGTGGGTTCACACTTATCGTAAATCCTAGCGTTTATTACCCTAGTTTTTGCCAAAAAGCTCTGGCAATAAAAACAGACGTAAAACTGCTACGACTTGAAAAATAGACTCAGGTTTGAAAATAAGGCCGGATTTCACGCAGAGTACACTGTCAGAAGTTTCACAACAGATCGCGCATAACACTTTCAAGAATAACACCTTTTCACTTAGAAATAAAGTGTTATAACTAGTTCAGTTTACACTATTTCGTGCCTAGATCTCCAACAACACCTTCAATTGGTAAAAATACTACACTGTCAGAAGTTACATAACAACAACAGAAGGATGCCCGGTTTCAACAGATAACACTTTGGGATGTTATCTGTTATGTTTCTTTCGTTCCCGCTAGTATTTTTACCAATTGAAGGTGTTGTTGGATATCTAGGCACGAAATAGTATAAACTTAATTGGTCATAACACTTTATTTCTAAGTGAAAAGGTGTTATTCTTCAAAGTGTTATGCGCTATCTGTTATGAAACTTCTGACAGTGTAAAAATCAAAATGTAAGTTTTCACTATAAAACGGAGGAAAATAAAATACGAAAATTATAGAACCTTAATCGTTCCGAAGTGCGAGTCAAGGCAAAGAAAGCGAAGATAATGCTTAGAGTACAAGAGAAAAGATCCAACGTGCAAGTTTCCACTACAGAACGGATGTAGTGGAGAATATGCATGAAGCCATTTTTCTAGCTTTAAAACCTTCAGTAAAACTTAGTTTAACGGTCGTGGACTTACAATCTAGGAATCGGTCGAAAACATATTCAACAGAAAAAAAGACTGGTTTCACTAAAGAAACAACCTGGTTCTTTGCCATTGCGGAAAAACAATCCGTCTCCAACAACTACCAGATAGAACATTTGAAATTACCAAACTCAATATTTATACCTCCTCGTCCTCTCATTGGCCTACTCAGACTGATGCCTGGAAACGCCTTTTTTGAACAGTTTTGCTCCCTTACAAGAAACATTCAACAGATTCTCCTTCAGATCCACTTTCCAGATCTTAGACTTACCCCGTGAGAGGTTATCAATAAAAACTTTCGCCTATGTAATAACGGCACATATACGTCATAGTCTTTGAAGGCTAACAACTCTTCCATGTCCAGAAAGCAGTGGTGCTCCCATACAGGTACCATCCCAACAGTTCTCCTTCAGACCCACCTTCCAGATCTTAGACTTACCCCGTGAGAGGTTATCAATACAAACTTTCGCCTATGTAATAACGGCACATAAATGTCATAGTCTTTGAAGGCTAACAACTCTTTCATGTCTAGAAAGCAGTGGTGCTCCCATACAGGTACCATCCCAACAGTTCTCCTTCAGACCCACCTTCCAGATCTTAGACTTACCCCATGAGAGGTTATCAATACAAACTTTCGCCTATGTAATAACGGCACATATACGTCATAGTCTTTGAAGGCTAACAACTCTTTCATGTCTAGAAAGCAGTGGTGGTCCCATACAGGTAACATCCCAACAGTTCCTTCTTCGAACCCACCACCTAGATCATAGACGTACAAGTCCCAAGTCCCTCGCAGGCCTATCGCGATGTAAGAAACACGACTCACAATCAAAACTTCGCCTAAGTAATAAAGAAACAGAAATCTGTCACAGTCCGGGAAGGCTTGACGAGCTTGTTCGGCTGCCTGCTGGGACACGTAACGATTTTCTATTACTTTATTTCCTGCTTATACAACTCTTTTAGTTATTAAAACTTGTAAGCTACTGGGTTTTATTTCCACTTGACTAGTTTTGACGACATGGGCCTAGGTTGTGAATAACATTTTATGTGACAGTCGGCTGGGCGCAGGATTGGCGTCATGCCTGCCGCACTTTCCGATTGTTGTGATTTTTGACTTCATGCGATTTTTACGATTTCTATCTTGATTTTGGCCATATTTGATAGCGTTTTACAACTTCAAAGGAGGGGAAGATAGCATCGAACAAAAATGCAGATTTCGGCTTATTATTAATAATTCATGCCCGGACAAATTCTTGAACTTTGCTGGGGGATGTTTTGGTTGGGGACGTTTTTGTGCTCGGGAACTTTTTCGGGATATTTTGGGTGTACACGTTAATTCGACAACTCGTAGAGACCTGCATAAAAAAGACGGGGTAAAGAAAAGGAAATCTAATAAAACAAAACAATACTTCGATACTAGCCTAGCATCAGTTACGCAAGATTAAAAAATAAATGATAATGTAATGCAAAAAATAGGCCATTGGCCTCCACAGTGTACGTCTAAAACATTTTTCATCGTAATTTTTTTCAGCGTACAATTTGTCCAGGGAATGTTTGAAGGCGTCGATAGAGTCAAATAGAGTCATATAGAGTCGATACAGTCATATAGAGTCGATAGAGTCAAAACTATAAGTGTTCCAACAGTCCACAACTCTGTTTTGGAAAGACCATCTACAATGTCTTTGGAAAATTACCTGCCACTCAGCTTGAAGTCGTGAGACCGTTCTTGTAAAAAAGAAAAAAAAGAAAAAAAGATTTCCCTAGATTTCAGGAGGAATTTCGCTTTGCTATCTTTGGCTATCGCCAGATTTATTAGCATCAGTCAATTCAAACTGTTGGATGTTTCCGTGACGAGGAATCGAGTGCAATTTTCTTATTTAAAAAAAAAAGTAAGACCCGTCCTCAGAAGGTATGGATTGAATGGGCTATTAATGAATGGAGGAACCTACAAGGGCCACAGGATGTGTTATTTATACTTACGAATAACTTTTATCCTTGGTTATTGTAATAAAATGAGATAGGGCCGCATTCTATTTATGGCGATGGCCAAGTTTTTATTAACCACTCACAATAAAACAACGGAAAAAACAAAGCCAGACAAGAATGCAGGGAGGCCTTTATTACAGGCCTGGGCTACCTTTAATACGTTCCTGAAACGCCTTAAATTTAAATTTGGTGCAGCCAATTATTCCTTACAACCTACGATACATCGTAAGGGTGTGGATAACTACCGTTGTTTCTCCAAACCTGCTCCTGTTTCCCCTAGTCAGTTGGCTAACCATAATCACAGTAGCACCAACAATCATTAACAGGATTAATGATAGAGGACTTACCGCCCGCGTAGGGTACCCATTTCTGTACCGTGATCCCTCCTATCGTACGACCATTGTAGGCCGAACACTGATTAGGTTTGAATGTATCCACCAGAACGGCGCACGGTTGGGTGGCACATGATTTGTACTCGATCGAATCGCCGATACACTTATCATGAGATGTGCGTATGCCGGAACCGGGGGTTACTCTGGAAGACAGAACGAGATTAGGAAATCAGAATACTTGCAGCCGAGGGAGTTGTAACTCCCTACTATCGATCAATTCGTCTTATTCCAGTTAAGCACTTCCAAGCGGACTAGCTTCTGAAAGTCCCCCGTTGTTTCATTATCAACACCTGTGACAGAGAGATAACAGAATTCGAATCCATAAAGTAATGAGCAGGACATAGCAGCTTTCACTTTCTACTCCAAAGACAGTGCAAAACTTCAACTGGCTCGGGAAGCAGACTGCAGATTTTCTACTCATCAACTTGTGGCTATGTTTTTATCTGTCATAAGTGTTGATAATGAGATAATCGGGAGCAGCTAGATAATAATATCATCGAGGGGTTGCTAACTCCCAAAATGGTTGTACAGTGGTGCCCGGTGCCCAGCGGTGCCCAGCCGGTGCCCAGCGGTGCCCAGCGGTGCCCAGCCGGTTCCGTAAATCACAAATCTGTGACACTAATTTATTGAACATCCGAAAAAAAAATTATTTGAGAAAGGCAGAACCCAAAATGCCAATTACTTTAATTCACCTATTATATTTCTCAATACTCAGTCGGCTCTTCAGTATCCTAGACCTAATACAATTCTACGTTTTCTTGGAAACTACTTCAAAATTCGGACTCGAAGTAAGAGTTCCATGGGCGGTACGCGACATGGCCAATCAAATCTTATCACAACTTCGGACACGAATGTGGAAATACTTGAATGGAAAAATCTTTTGGATCACCTCCAGTCTAGTATACTAGCCCTTTTTGGGATCCCGAAACGTTAGTGACGGATACCTTTTGACATCGCAAAAGTTGTCTGTCTAGTTGTCCGTCCGTCCGTCCGTCTGTAAGCACGATAACTCTCGAAGGGAATGAGATATTTTGATGAAACATGGTGTGAGGATTCTTTGGGTCAAGAGTAAGGTCGGGTTCATAGATGGTCCCTGTAGCCCTACATCTAGGGGTGGGGGAGGGGGTTTAAATTAAGGGGCAAACAAAATGTTTTGAAACAGCTAATGTGATAGTCGATTATGGGGTAAGAAGACATGCTGAACGCGATGGTGAAAACCATTTTCCCGCCAGACAAGTAGTTCGCCTGGAATCCGGCCCAAACCGGAAAATTCGCTAAAAGTAAAAGTTTTATTTGAAGTTGATTAAATGTTCGATTTAAAGGTAAGAAGACATGTTGAACACGATGGTGAAAACCATTTTCTCGCCGGACAAGTAGTTAGCCCGGAATCCGGCCAAAACCGGAAAGTATGTTAAAAGTAAAAGTTTTATTTGAAGTTGATTAAATGTTCGATATAGGGGTAAGGTGACATGCTGAACACGATGGTGAAAACCATTTTCTTACCGGACAAGTATTGCTCGCCCGGAATCCGGCCGAAACCGGAAAATTTGTCAAAATTCGAATGTTTTATTTGAAGTTGATTAGACGTTCGATTTAAAGGGAAGAAGACATGCTGAACACGATGGGGAAAACCATTTCCTAGCCGGACAAGCAGTTCGCCCGGAATCCGGCCAATACCGGAAAATTTGTTAAAAGCAAAATTTTTAATTGAAGTTGATTAGATGGCAGATTTAAGGGTAAGAAGAGACGCTGAATCTGTGACAATCATTTTTTACCCGGTAATATAGTTCGTCCGGAATCCAGTTGAAAATGATTTTTTTTTATAAGTTAAAGTTTTATTTAAGTTGATTAGATGTTCTTTATAGGGATAAGGAGATACGCTGAATTCGTTTCTGAGCTATCTTTTTTTTTGCTGGACAATTAGTTCGCTCGGGAATTCGGCCGAAACCGGAAATTTGGCAGAAGTAAAGCAGGAAGTTTCAATCAGTATCGTCAAAATAGATATGGCTTATACAGGTATATCTGAACTTGGTTTTCTCAGATGATTAGCCCTCGGATTAGCCTGGCGAAGACTGGATCTGGTGAAGACAACACCTAGTTGTCTGGATCAAATATTAAATTTTTGGGATCCCATCGAAACCTTTGGTCTTGTTCATGCAGGGTGCTCAAAGACGGAGATAAAGACGGAAGCTCGCGTCCTATTGATCGGTTATGACGTGTACTTCAAGGAACGCGTTATAGCTCACCAATAGGACGCGAGACTTCCTCTTTGTTTACAAACTTTCAAGGCTTCAAACTCTCATAAAAAATAACATTAATTTGCAGAAGTTGTACTATTCCAACAAGAAGAAGCCAGATAACAATTCCAACAACTCTCTGACTCACAGCAGCTATCCAAGGCCGGTAATTTACTCTCAAAGTCAAAAGTCCTATACTTCCTAATGTTAAATTTTTTCGTTATGCTCCCGCCGTTTTCGTCGGATATGGTGCAATCTCTCTATCGCGTGAATAGGAGTTATCAGAAGCAACAAGCTTAGCAACACAACATTTTTTTATTCTTCTTCTTTTCTAAATTTCGTCACGCGCATCAATTCATCAGTCACAAAAAAAAAATCACAGATGGCATTTTTTTTACATTTTTCATTTCGGGGCGAGAGCCGGTGCCCAGCCGGTGCCCAGTCAGTGCCCAGGGAGGGTGTACAGTGGTGCCCAGTGAGTGAGCAACCCCTCGAATATCATATGCCTCAACTTTGTTTGCTTCAATTTTCTATTTACTGGTGTATCCTGTCACAGAATCCTGGTTCGCTTTGTCGGAGAAGTCGAAGATCTGTGATCTGTGACAAATCGCAGAATTCTGCGACCAGTGGCAACACTCACCGGGAAACTGAAAGCGGCATGAAACACGCCTCTCTTTCCTCCGAAAGCTCTGTACTCTCGCTCACTTTATCTGCTATGACGCAAGTGGAGTCGGTGCTTTCCGCAGGAACGCTGGACCCGACCGACTAGCTGATCCAAGATAAATTCGAAGAGTAAAACAGAATCTGAGCACAATGGTGAATTAGGATTAGTCAGTCTAAGATGAGTCTTCTGGATTCAAACAAAACACTTACGAGTCTCTGCATTAAGCCCAGTTCCCACTAGGGGTTAATTTCATTTTAACTAGAAAGAAACTGCATGAACGATTCCAACCTTTCCTCCAATGAAAATTATTATCGATGGGACATTGGCTTTAATGGACCCGTCGCGTGTCTATAATACCAATGCAACCTACTTTCGTAACTGAATTCATTAATTCTTAAGCCCGGAGACCCAAACTTCATATGTCACATTCTAAGCACGCTAACGATCCCTAAACCTCACTAATCTTTGCCCTTGCCATGATTCACTATTTTCCACGCGCATTATGCTCCCGACAAGTGTTCGCGTATCATGCTATTGATGCGTAAAACCGGAAATCTGAATTTTGCGAGTTTTGGCTAGATGTCGATGGACTTGAGAAAAGGCTTAAAACAGCCAAAGCCGTGGACAATTTGTTCAAAGCAGAGCCTAGTTTTACAATATTAAAATAGTTCTGAATATTGGAAAATAAACAGCATTTTTATCCTATTAAGACGAACTTTCAAGAGGGAAGTTTCAACGAGCTTGCACTTTGAATCAAATGAGCTTTCGCTTTTGAAGTGCGACAAGACGAGAATGCAGCAAGACTTTTCTTTCAGGAAAGAAAATCTTCAAAGCGAGCGAAACTAAATGATTCTGGAGAATCTACACCAGGGAAATCAAGGAAAAGCATCCGAGCAATGGAGAGAACCACCCCGATTTCGTGTTTACATTCGGCCGTTGCCCGCCTTGACTAACCGGAAATCCCGTTGGATACGAAGGATCCGGGCTCTAGAGATGTCTACCCCATGAAAACAGATATTCCCTCGGATATTCCTATAAGATACCATTAGGCTATCGAAAATAAAGGGGAAAAAAAATAACATTTTGAGCCTGTTTTGAGGTAGGCTACAAGTATAGGATTTTTAACTTGAGACTGAGTTGTCGACGCTTGGTAACAACGCTAAACCTGCAGGTTATTGGAAACTTTTTTATAATTTCTTTATTGTTTGTCACGGGACTGGAGAGAAATAAGGTCTTGAAAGTTTCAAACTTTTACCACAAAATAAGCCTCGCATTCTATTGGTCGGCTTGTGCAACTTCAAGTCAGACCCTGATTTCCTAACGGATAGCACTGCCATTCTGGCCCGGATCGTTTTCGTTGAGTAGGGTTCTATGAGATACTCCTGACTGAACAGAGAGAATATACCCCGGACCTCCCCACCCCACCATCTACAAAACCGACTGATTAGCTGCTGGAACTTCCTTCCAGCTTAAGTCGTGATGAGTGATTCTGTCCATGCTCTTAAAGGACCCGTCTTACCTACATTACTGCTTCACCCTACATCCCTCATCGTTCCACCCATTCTCATTTCCGTGATTTCGAGCTTCCTATCCATTTGTATCCCCCTGAATTTGATTTTTTTCTTCTCTTTTCTAGAAAAAAGCTCTTATTCTATTTTCGGCCAATAAGCTCACGCTTATTGCTTCCCAGGAGCTAACTGGTCAGAAATACCGGATATGCAAGTTTTTCCATGCTTCTCTTCAACACAGAGTGGAATGAGAGAGGCTGGAAACAGCTCGGGCGGTTTTGTAACCTACTCTAACCCAAATGGTTTTCAGAGGAGCCAAGTATGCTAAGAATAGCCTACTGGAACAGAAACTGTACCCACTGAGACTTTTGCTTTAAGGATTCCTTGGGCAATTTCTACGCCGAAAGAATGCGTTGACTATCGTTCCAGACACACTTTTGTAGAGGGTCGTGGCCTATTGTGTTTCATCTTTATTCAAAATAATGATGATGGAAACCGAAGGCTATTGTGTTCTGGACAAGTTCCATCAGTCCGTTGTTACCTACCACATGTGAGAAATAATTATCGCTTACATCACAAATTTCGCGGGAGCCTCCTATCAATATTTAACAACTTGTTTGCATTCATAACAACCAATTCAGGTAACTGATAAAAATATGGTTTGGTCCCAGAACAGCCGGCCGACGGTCTGCCACTTGGGGGGTATATTGGGGACGGGAAATAATAATAATAATAGTAATAGATTTATTGCCCATCCTTACACAGTGCACATACGTACAAAAAGACGGAGTAATTAAATAAAGAAGAAGAAAAAGAGCAAAGAAAGAAAGGAAAAAAGAACATTCCTGTCAACAACAATAATGGAAAGATTGAAGAAAACTTAAAAAGAAACAATACACACGAACAGAATTTACTCTGAGTAAAGCATCTGCTGAGCTACATTAAGGCTGCGCTCTCGCTTTTCCCGAATAATAGACATGTCGTGCTACTTCATGCTTTGAAGACAAACTGTAATTACTTGTCCAAGGTGGAACCCTCAGCAGATACTTGACATATTTGTAAAAAGATTTACGAATGTCATTCATATCTGGGCAGGAAAACAGCTTCCAAAAAGGTAGCAAAGCAATATTTCTTCTCCCGAATGACTTGCTCCCGTCCTTCCTCATATCCGAAGTGTGGTAGTAATAGGGTCTTGGTCCATTTTAGCTTGATTTTAGTCTGACGGTCGTTGGTTAAAATCCTACCAGAGGAGTACTTTTGGGGATCGACTAAAAACTGGAATGGAACGGAACGACACGGTGCAGGAGGAACGCGTACTAAAAACTGGAACGCGTACTAAAATCTGGAACGCTGCACCAGGAGGAAGGCTATAAGAAGGGGGAACAATGCACCAACCTTCCTTCTTTTAGTAGTTTTTCTGGGAACGAGTTTCAGATCATTCCGATGCATGCAGGGGAACAAGTACTAAAATCTGGAAGGCCCGTCCTCTGTTGTTTAGCACTTGGTTATTCGTCAGAAGCCAGTACTAAAAACGGGAACGAGGATCCCTGTTCTTTAGCACTGGCGAAGATAAAACCTAATTGTCTGGATCAAATATAGCCCTGTGGGCTAGGGCTACCCTGAGGAACCTCGCCAACTGTTTAATATTATCGAAACCACTCCCTCATGACGCTACACTTCAGTTCTTGATTCGGCAACCTTCCTTCCCCTCCAAATTATTTCAAATGTGTTCACTCAAACTTTCACATTCACACTTCAAATGCTTGAAGTTCTCGTTCAAACTTTTCAAGTAGTGCATTGAAAGACAAAAGTACGGGATCGACTAAAAACTGGAATGGAACGGAACGAGACGGTGCAGGAGGAACGCGTACTAAAAACTGGAACACGTACTAAAATCTGGAACACGGAACAAAAATCCAGATCTCCGCCAGCACACAAACAGAGGACGGGCCTTCCAGATTTTAGTACTTGTTCCTCCTGCATGCATAGGAATGATCGAAAACTAGTTCCCAGACAAAATACTAAAAAAAGGAAGGATGGTGCTTTGTTCCCCCTTTTAGTACTGTTCCTCCTGGTGCAGAGATCTGGATTTTTGTTCCGTGTTCCAGATTTTAGTACGTGTTCCAGTTTTTAGTACGCGTTCCTCCTGCACCGTCTCGTTCCGTTCCATTCCAGTTTTTAGTCGATCCCGTACTTTTGTCTTTCAATGCACTACTTGAAAAGTTTGAACGAGAACTTCAAGCATTTGAAGTGTGAATGTGAAAGTTTGAGTGAACACATTTGAAATAATTTGGAGGGGAAGGAAGGTTGCCGAATCAAGAACTGAAGTGTAGCGTCATGAGGGAGTGGTTTCGATAATATTAAACAGTTGGCGAGGTTCCTCAGGGTAGCCCTACCCACAGGGCTATATTTGATCCAGACAATTAGGTTTTATCTTCGCCAGATCCAGTCTTCGCCAGACTCCTTGGAATATTTTTACTCTCAAAATTTACAAACAGATTAAGGCCAAATAGCTAATCATCTGAGAAAACAAAGTTCAGATATAGATTCAGCATGTGTGTTTACCCCTATAACTCATATTTGTTTTGCCGAAACCGATCGAAACGATCCTGCCTTACTTCTGCCAATTTTCAGGTTTCGGCGAAATTCCGGTACTACTTGTCCGGCGAAAAAATAAAGCTCAAAAACGAATCCAGCGTATCTCCTTACCCCTATATCCAATATCTAATCAACTTCAAACAAAAATTTAACTTATAACAAATTTTCCGGTTTCAGCCGGATTCCGGACGAACAATACGTCGGGCTAAAAAATGGTTGTCAGATACGGATTGAGCATCTCTGCTTACCCCTTAATCGGACATCTAATCAACTTCAAATAAAACTTTTACTTTTAACAAACTTACCGGTTTTGGCCGGATTCTGGGCGAAATACTTGTCCGGCGAGAAAATGGTCTTCACCATCGTGTTCAGAATACCCCATAATCGACTATCACATTAGCTATTTGAAAATATTTTGTTTGACCCTTAATTTAAACCCCCTCCCCCACCCCTAAATGTAGGGCTACAGAGTCCATCTACGAACTCGACCTTACACTTGACCCAAAGAATCCTCACACCAAGTTTCAATATCTCATTCCCTTCGACAGTTATCGTGCTCACAGACGGACGGACAGACGGACAAGTTTTGCGATGTCATAGGTATCCCTCCACTTACGTTTTGGGATCCCAAAAATTGTGTATTTCCAAGTCCAACGGCCATGTACAAAACAAAGCAAAAACATCTTCAACAAGAGCTGTAAGCTCATATGGCACTTGCATGGGTTGAGATGTATTATTTGATCAAAAGTAATTTTCGACTGTGCGGTTCACATGCGCACTTTAAGGGAGCTAGAGAAAAAGTATTTTATCGTTGAACTTGGCTGTGATGATGCGCACTTTAAAGGCACTAGAAATTCATCTGTAAGCAAGACCCTTGAGGCAAAAACGATAGCAGGCTCTTATAGGGATCATTGATATATAAGTATGATCAAAAGTATTTTTTTTTCAATAATGCGGGTAAAATGCGCACTTTAAGGGTGCAAGAAATTTTTTTTTTTTGTAAAACCCTTGTTCCAACTGATCATGGGTTGAGATGTATCGTTTGATAAAAAGTATTTTTCGACCTTGCGGTTAAGATGCACACTTTAAGGGAGCTAGAACTTCATTTGTAAGCAAAACCCTTGAGGCAAAAATGATCATGAGCTCATTTGGATGATGGAAATGCATATTTTGCTTACAAGTATTTTTCTTAATTTGCGGTCATGATTGGTACTTTAAGGAATGGTCGGATTTGAAAAGTGGCGATTTCTAAGCCAATCTTGTCGAATTTCTAATATTCCAGCCAAATTTCATCGTCCTAGCACATCTGGAAGTACCTTAACTCGCCATCACCGGAATTCCGGACCCGCCCCTCAAACTCCCCCCACAGTCGCCGGAGCCAATCCGGTTCAGTTTTTCGAGTTGTTTGTTATTCCCACAAAGTTCCATCCCGATCTCCCCAGTCCAATCCGGTCACGTATTTCCCCCCCCCCCAATTGTTGTCGGATCCGGTCCGGACATGAAAAAGATCCCCACATGCACGCCCTCTGTTCAGTTATTAAATTTCACTCGAATTCGATCACCCGTACCAAAGTTACGCATGGCTAAATATTCCGGATTCCCCCTCCCTCCGATCCCCCCACCACTATCGGATCGAGTGAATTTTTATTTACAAGTCAGTTTGATCGGGTCCCTGATACGCCTCCCAAGTTTCGTCGTGAAAATCTCAAAAACCATCATCACGAATTCCGGGAAACTCCCCTCCACCTCCCCCCCAAGTTTCCGGGTCCAGTCCAAACGTGTAAACGATTTATCTGGAGAAGATTCTTGTTCTTCCCAGCAAGTTTTACTCCGATCCCTCCATTATAACCGTTTCTCGAGATTTCCGGTCTTCCCCCACCCCAACTCCCCCATAGCTGTCGAATCCGGTTCGGACTTCAAATGGAACATCAGAGATATGTCATTCATTCAGGTATTAAGTTTCGTCCCAATCCGATCACCCGTTCGAAAGTTACACAACACTCAATTTTCCATATTCCCAAGCACTGCACCACATATACAAACCCCTTTGTCCCTCGAATGCACTAGCTCTTTCCAATGTTAACAGAGTGATCCGATGCAAAGAGTGACGTCACGCCGCGCGCAGACCTACTAGTGTGTAGAAAGGGGTAGGGGTTTTACAAAAACTACTAAATTCTCCGGATTCCCCCGCCCTCTACTCCCTCCACGGTGGTCGGATCGGGGAAGTGACTATTTGCAAGTTAGTTTGGTCGGATCCCTGATATGCCTGCCAAGTTTCATCGTCCTAGCACTTCTGGAAGTACCCTAACTCGAGAACAGTGGACCGCCCGACCGACCGACAGACCGAAAAGTGATCGGTATATGGCACTTGAGCGAAGCTGCAAGTGCCATAACAAGAGCTGTAAGCTCATATGGCACTTGCATGGGTTGAGATGTATTATTTGATCAAAAGTAATTTTCGACTGTGCGGTTCACATGCGCACTTTAAGGGAGCTAGAGAAAAAGTATTTTATCGTTGAACTTGGCTGTGATGGTGCGCACTTTAAAGGCACTAGAAATTCATCTGTAAGCAAGACCCTTGAGGCAAAAACGATAGCAGGCTCTTAGGGATCATTGATATATACGTATGATCAAAAGTATTTTTTTTTCCACTAATGCGGGTAAAATGCGCACTTTAAGGGTGCAAGAAATTTTTTTTTTTTTTGCAAAACCTTTGTTCCAACTGATCATGGGTTGAGATGTATCGTTTGATAAAAAGTACTTTTCGACCTTGCGGTTAAGATGCACACATTAAGGGAGCTAGAACTTCATTTGTAAGCAAAACCCTTGAGGCAAAAATGATCATGAGCTCATTTGGATGATGGAAATGCATATTTTGCTTAAAAGTATTTTTCTTAATTTGCGGTCAAGATTGGTACTTTAAGGAATGGTCGGATTTGAAAAGTGGCGATTTCTAAGCCGATGTCGAATTTCTAATATTCCAGCCAAATTTCATCGTCCTAGCACATCTGGAAGTACCTTAACTCGCGATCACCGGAATTCCGGACCCGCCCCTCAAACTCCCCCCACAGTCGCCGGAGCCAATCCGGTTCAGTTTTGGACTTGTTTGTTATTCCCACAAAGTTCCATCCCGATCTCTCCAGTCCAATCCGGTCACGTATCCCCCCCCCCCAATTGTTGTCGGATCCGGTCCGGTCCGGACTTCTGGAAGTACCCTAACTCGAGAACAGTGGACCGCCCGACCGACCGACAGACCGACAGACCGAAAAGTGATCGGTATATGGCACTTGAGCGAAGCTGCAAGTGCCATAAAAACAATAAAGATTAATAATAATAATAATAATACTTCAATGTGGCTATGGAGCCTCACTTCATAACTCGTATTTACTACCTAAGCCAAGGCTGATTCTTTGCTGGCAATAAACGGAAAAGTCAGCTGAAATTCGTTCTAGCGATATTTCGGCTCTTCTTGGCAAGGGTCCTTCTCAGGTTGTAGGTAGAAGAAACAAACCTTCAGCCGCTAGAACAAATCTCAGGGAACCTAATCGTTTACCGCCATTACATATGTCTTAGTTCAGGATGCAAGTATTACCCTTTCCAAGGTCTCCTCGTCTCTACCGAAAATCATCGACAACTGGACCCAACCAGCGCATGACCTTCTACCCAGTCCCCGCGCTGAAGATTAAAAAATGTGTTTTATATTTTGTCATATCCTTGTTTTTATTCATTTCTTTTATTTCTTATACTCAACTTTTCCAAAGGGCGGGTGGAAAATAAATGACTTACTTTAGTTAATTATTTGTTGGTTATATTTTAATTTATTTATTTCTATATGCTTTATAAGTGCTTATCTTGTGCGTTGGCTCTTACAGCAAATGCAATCTCACCGTATCATGCTACATTCAAAACTCGGCTCTTCTTTTGGACTTCAGTGCTTTCTTTCCGCCCAAGACCTCCCAGTGTGTGATAATGCGACATGACGTTGTGAAGATGGATTTCTGATAATAAAAAATAAACAATGCATTGTTTTTCTTTGGTTCCGGTGACAAGGTATCGCCAAACAGACCAAAGTGGACACCGCCCTTTGCTATCTGTGCAAACTTTTTCTAACTAACCAGATTATTCACAGGTGAACAACAATAATACGGCAAAACCAATGTACACGTGTTGAAGCTAATGTCAGGTTTCCGCTTTCCCTTTTTTATGATTAGGAATTTGGCAATTTTTAAAATATTGAAGTAATTAGGGGTTGATAGCTCCTAGAGAGAGCGTACTTCCATGAGGATGCACCCCACGCAAGTCGTTGGATTCTTCCGTAAGATGTTCAAAGAAATGCGAAGCTTTTGTGCAACCAAGAACAACAAGACCAAAGGTTTTGATGGGATACCAAAAATTTAATAATTGATCCAGACAATTAGGTTTTGTCTTCGCCAGGTCCAGTCTTCGCCAGACTCCTTGAACATTTTTACTCTTAAAATTTAGAAACAGATTAAGGCTAAAAAGCCGATCATCTGAGAAAACCAAGTTCAGATATTGATTCAGCATGTGTGTTTATCCCTATAAGTCATATCTATTTTGACGAAACCGATCGAAACGATCCTGCCTTACTTCTCCCAATTTTCCGGTTTCGGTGAAATTCCGGAACTACTTGTACGGCGAAAAAATAAATTTAAAAAACAAATTCAGTTTATCTCCTAATCCTATATCCAACATCTAATCAACTTCAGATACAGATTTCTTCTAACAAATTTTCCGGTTTCAGCCGGATTCCGGACGAACTGTATGTCCGGCTAAAAAATTATTGTCATATACGAATTCATCATATCTCCTTACCCCTAAATCGGGCATCTAATCAACTACAAATAAAACTTTTGCTTTTAACAAATTTTCCGGTTTGGGCCGGATTCCGGGCGAAGTAATTTTCCGGGCAGAAAATGATTTTCCCATAAGTGTTCAGCATGCTTTCTTACCCCTAAATCGAACATCTAATCAACTTCAAACAAAACTTTTACTTTTAACAAATTTTCCGGTTTTTGCCGGATTCCGCGCGAACTACTTGTCCGGCGAGAAATGGTTTTCATATTCGTGTTCACATGTCTTCTTACCCCGTAATCGACTATCTTATTAGCTGTTTAAAAATATTTTGTTTGTCCCTTAATTTAAGCCCCACCCCTAAATGTACGTATACAGAGCCCATCTACGAACTCGACCTTTCCCTTGACCCAAAGGATCCTCCCACCAAGTTTCGTCGAAATATCTCATTCTCTTCGAGAGTTATCGTGCTCACAGACATACAGACGGACGGACGGACAGACAGACGGACAAACCTTTGCGATGTCATAGGTATCCCTCCACTTACGTTTTGGGATCCCAAAAAGAGTTTATTAAATGACTAAAGCTTTATCAATCCCAAATAATGACAAAAAATAGAGGATTTGTTTAACCCCTGATATTACCAGACAATCTTAAACTCTCCCGAGCCTAAATTGGAGGAGAGTAACGTCTGCAACCATCAAGCCAACCAACCACAAAAACCAACCAGTCCACAAACCAACCAATGATGAAAAAATCATCACTCAACCAGCGACTCTACAGGAGCATTGGCACCTTTGTCGCTGGTCAATGCGATTTAAGGTAATTTAAGGTAACAGAGTTGACTGGACGACTCATTCCCAATTCGCCGTTTTCCAGTTCAGCCCTTCCAAGCGGAGTAGTTTCTGAAATTTCTGAAATCTCATTATCAAGGAACTAGGAACTACTACTCCAGCGAGTAGTTTCTGAAATCTCATTATCAACACTAGTAAAATGGATGCAGAAGTTGATGAGTAGGTAATTTGCAATCTGCTTCCCGAGCAATGGAAGTTTTGCACTGCTTTTGGAGAAGAAAGTTAAAACTATTATGTTCTACTCATTCCCTTGCGGATTCGCATTTTACGATCTCTGTCACAAGCGTTGATAATGGGACACTTGGAACTAGCTAGGGAAGAAACTAGTCCAGTTGGAGAGCTGAAATGAAATAAGGCGAATTATCGCTTTTCCAGAATGTTCGTTCTTTGTACGCTACCAAATTTCTAGTAACGAACAGTACTAATTATGTTTCTAAAAAATATTTTTTTTAGAACGGTCGAATTTTTTCCTGGGAACAGAGGCAACCGTAAACCGAATGTGGTATCTGACAATTTGGAAATAGAGAAGGTTCATTCTATCCCCGCTAGTCATTGTACCCAAGTACTTCGAAATTTCTCTTTTGAATCTTTTTTGGAACGGTCGAGCTTTTTTCATGAAAAGGAGCAAGCTGCTTCTTTTGTAGACTGAACGGGTTATTCGATGGTCTGTAAACAGACGTCTAATGCCAAACGGTCAGATTAAAATTATCATTCTATGTACACTAATGACTCCTTTTTACCGAATTACTTTCTGAATTTCTCTTTGAAATCTGTTTAACAAGGGTCGGATATTTGCCATGGAAAAGACGCAGCTAGATTGCTTTTCAGGACTACTTCCTGAGAGGCTAGAGTTCACACTGTCATAATTTTCACAACAGATAACACAAGGATGAGCGGTTTCAACAGATCACTTAGGATGTTAGCTGTTATGTTTTTCATACGTTACACATTAAACGTCATGCATACAAGAAGGGCCGGAACACCACCGAAAAATAAAATCTGCTACTTTTGTTTATCATCATGAAATAGGAAAAGTCAGCAGGTGTTTTTTTTTGCGGTTTTTCAGCTCTTCCTGACATTGCTTGTTATGCATAACGTTTAATGCACAACGTTTGCAAAATCATAACAAATAACATCCCAAGTGTTATGTTGAAACTACGCATCCTTGTGTTATCTGTTATGAAACTTCTTGACAGTGCAACAAGAAGAAGAAATATTGAGGTCCCTCGGCTGGTTTCAGGTAGATATTCTTTTTCAGTACTCTATCTACAGAGCTTCTAAGCTGACGGACTACTTATTTTTACTGCTTTGTAGACTCGGTGTTATATCTTGTGATTCTTACTGAATTATTATTCTATACAGGCTACTTGGCTACACAATAGCCGTTGGCAACCGAATAGGTTAATCCTTTTCTTCACATCTTGACTCGACGAAAAAACAATCCCCCAAGAACACTAGAAACCTAGCCCACTCTGCACCTCCAAAATGCAACTCGTTACCAGGACAAAAGGAAGCATTCAGCTACGCAACGTCATCACCTTATATCATCATTTATTGTAGCAGTGGGAAAGTACCCACTCGGAAATATCTCCGTGACTTGCTTCGAATTTTTACAATGGTTTTTATCCACACATCATTACACCGACGCTCGTGTCATTAAACATGGGCACTAGTCACTGTTGTGTGGGTCGATTCTAAGAACTACTTTTGGTTCGCCATTTCTTTCTTAAGCTAAACCACAGGCTGGAGCATTCTCATTTCCAACGTCTGGACCACCCGCATTCAAGTCGTTAGTTCAGACCAGGACTGGATACGACCGGGGGGGGGGGGTCTGGACTCGAGGAAGAGGGCTGGTAAGATTTCTAGAAAGTTTCCGGACTCGAGGAAGAGGGCTGGTAAGTAGTGGTAAGGTTTCTAGAAAATTCCTTGACTCGAGGAAGAGGGCTGGTAAGGTTTCTAGTTTCGAGGGAGTTTTCAAGGCAAACGAATATCTTGCTGGTTTTATGTAGCTTTGTAAGGAGGTTAGGAGAAAACCTTTTATGGGTAAATAAACTTCCGGAAGGTTCCTTTGCTTGGGGACATCGCACAACGAAAAGATCTTCTAGGTTTCCAAACTTTGTTTTTGGGATCCCAAAACCTAAGTGGAAAGATACGTATGACCTCGTAAAAGTTGTACGTCTGTCCGTCCGTCTGTGAGAACGATAACTCTCGAAGGGAACGAGATATTTTGATGAAACTCGGTGTGAGGATTCTTTGTGTCAAGGGACAGGTCGAGTTCGCAGACGGGATTCGTAGCCCTACATTTAGGGGTGGGGAGGGGGGTTAAATTAGGGGGAAACAAGACATTTTCTAACAGCTAATGAGATAGTTGATTTAGGGGTAAGAAAACATGCTGACGAATACGAAAATCATTTCTCGCCGGGCGTTAAAAGTAAAAGTTTTATTTAAAGTTGATTAGATGTTCGATTTAGGGGTAAGAAGAGATGCTGAACATTTATACGATCATTTTCTCGTCGGAAAAGTAGTTCACCCACCAGCCAAAACTGGAAAATGTGTTAAAATTAAAAGTTGTATATGAAGTTTGATTAGGCTAGATGTTAGATTTAGGGGTGAGAAGACATGCTGAACTCGCATATGACAATAATTTTCTACCCGGACGTACAGTTCGCCCGGCATCCGACTGAAACCGAAAAATTTGTTATAAATACATGTTTTATCTGAAGCTGATTAAAGGTTCGACGTATTGGTAGGGAGGCATGCTGAATCCATATAATAATGTGAAAATTATATTCTCGTCGGACAAATAGTTCCCCAGAATCCGGCCAAAACCTGAAATTATAGCTTTATCTGAAGTTGATTAGATGTTCGATATAGGAGTAAGGAGAGACACTGAGTTCGTTTTTGAGCTTTAGTTTTTGCCGGACAAGTAGTTCGCCCGGAATCCGGCCGAAACCGGAGATTTAGCAGAAGTAAGGCAGATAGTTTTGATTAATTTCGTCAAAGTTATGACGTATAGGTGTAAATACACACATGTTGAATCCCTATCTGAACTTGGTTTTCCCAGACTATTAGCCATTGGCCTGTTATAAATCTTAATGATACAATGTTCAAGAAGTCTGGCTACAAGACCAAATTTTCTGGATCAAATGCAAAATTTTTGGGATCCCATCGAAACCTTTGGTCCTGTTTTGTAACTTGTTTGTTACGGTGCCACGGCCGAGAAAGCTTTAGTGTAAACGAACTTACTTACGTACTTATGACTGAATGAATGAATGTTTTATTTCCCATCAAAACTGGTGACAGAAATAAATGAGGAACCAAATACTCAAAGACAAATAGAGCACTAAAACAAACTCTGATCCATCAGACTGACTAATCTGCACCCGAAAATGGCAAAAACAGAAATTAAAAACTCACATACTGAAATCAATTAAAAATGTTCACAACTCAAACAAATTTCAATGAAAAAATTAAAATTAATCTCCTACACAAATTTGCAAAGACAGTTCCAGATGAAGAACCTATGGATTCGGCATGGCTGTATTCGGAAGAGGCTTTCCTTTTCTGCTCAGACAGCCGGCGAGGTTGACACACAACGTAGGATGAAGAGGTCCAACCCCGCCCACCCGAAGCACTCAACCAAGAAGGCCCTCCACTGCCAGCCTCATCCCGGGTGGAAAAAACACCAAGGAGGACAACGCAAAACTCGGCTCGCCTTCGTCAAGGCCGATCTCGAGCCGAAAGGATGATTCCACCTTCTTGGACGAAGATGGGACAAGAACTGGCTCGAACTCACACAGAAATGGACCCAAGACCGCCAAGTATCGAATTTCTTCCTTTTTGGAAGAAGATGGGGCAAGAACTGGCTCGTACTCACACAGGAATGGACCCAAGACCGCCAAGGACGGAACTTCTTCCTTTTCGGAAGAAGGTGGGGAAAGAAATGGCTCGTACCAGGGACCCATAAACTTCCTTTACAGGGGGCCTGTCAATGAGATTTCTGATGCTAACTTGAGCGCACGGAATGTAGTATGAGAAATACCCACGGTCCAATGACGTTCAAGACCAGATAGACAAAATTTGGGATTGGCTGCTGGCGCCTTGAGGGAGGAGTCTCTTTGGCGCGCACGTCCAATGAGGCAAACAAGAATGACGATCGACTTAAGCGGGGATTTTTGGAAACTGGATGGTTCGGTCATCATATCAATATAGGAGCATAGGAAATGACAGGCTAAATAAGGAAATTTATGGGTCCCTGCTCGTACTCACACAGGAATGGACCCAAGACCGTCAAGGATGAAACAACTCTTGGATGCCACGGAAGGCTCGCAGCCGGTGTCCTGATTTAAGTTCAAGACGAAGTAAGATGAAGGGGCTAGAAACGGTAAAAACATGAACAAATGTTATTATAGGCTTACCGTGCATACTCTCTTCGACAAGTTCGCTTCCTACTGGATACACCGCCACCGCAAGTTCGGCTACATGTTGTCCACTCAGACCACGGAGACCATACGAACACTATGGAGTGCATAACAGATACGAACCGCTGGATTTCACTAGAAGAAAATATACAGGTCAGTCTACCAACCCCTGACTTTGGGAAAGCCTATGCCAAACGCTGGATATATCTAGCGTTTGGTATACCCTATGCCTAACGCTGGATACACTATGCCAAATGCTGGATACTGGGACCCAACAAAATATTGATGATTCGAGTGAAGCTCAGAAATCAACCAATCAGACTTCATCTGTAGTGAGGTAGGTCCAACAGCTATCCAGCGTTTGGCATGGGGTATCCAGCGTTCGGCATAGGCTATGCCAAACACTAGATATACCCAGCGTTTGGCATAGGATATCCCAAAATCAGGGGTTTGTGGTTGACTGATACAGGTTAAATATTGCTGCAACCCAAGCTGACTGAGAATCATGATTGCATGTTCGTTTCTTGCCCCCCCCCTTGCTATGAATGGATTAAATTTCGCTTAAAGGACACGTCGCACTTATGGCAGTATTCCATTCTACTTATTTCCATCCGTTCTCGTTCCCGAGATTCAGTTCATAAGTCTATTCTAGCTCGTCTATTGGCATTACACTGGTTATCACACTTGCCATGTTCATTATCTTTATGTGACGTATCAGGCCCCCGATCATTGTTTCCGAGAAGCATATTGGTCTAAAGACTAGTTATGCAAATTTGGTTCAAGGAAAGGAACATGGAAAAGGGTTAACGTTGCCGAAGCCTTGTGTTATTTTCTGTAAGCATAGCTAAGTGTTAAAGTAGTTTCTAAGATGTCCTATTCTGTAAGCATAGCTAAGTGTTAAAGTAGTTTCTAAGATGTCCTGTCCTAGGACATCTTAGCAGTAACACCATGTAGTGCGAGTTGTCCTTTAAGAATATTCTAGCTGAGTTATCCGTTTCGCATAGCCATCCTTACGAATATTTTTGACGTCTCTTTTTCTTTTATCTCCGTCTTGCCCGAAAGTGATGGCTGTGTAGGACAAAAGTGTTCATGCCTGAAATCTCCACTAGTATTGACGGTGACATATAAGTGAGGCTAGGTTTGTGTCAATCTGAAGCTGAGGATAGGATTAGCACTAGAACGGTTTTGATACGGACTTTAATTTAACCCTGCTCTTCCTCCTTAACACCATCTTTCTCAATCAATTTACTTGACATCTGCAATAACCTCAGGAATGCTCAGTAAATTCGTTACTGGCTGACAGGGTGCAAGCTGCATCCCTGCCTTTCCTGATCATTTCTGATTGGACCACAAATTTACGGCTAAGCTATTGACAGAGCTTGCTCCTACTACACTGAAAACAATTAATTCCATTAAAAGTAACGACGGCTTGGCACGCGAAGTTATCATGTCAAGTATGCATGGCCTGGTGGACTCGAGCGGACGAGAAGCCCTTCACAGTTCTGAGTGTCTGAACCAAACTTATGGTTTGAGTGTTTTGGCGTTACTGTATTTATATAAAGAGTGATCTTTATCTCCAATTACAAGAAACAACAAGACCAAAGGTTTCGATGGGATCCCAAAAATTCAATATTTGATCCAGACCATTTGGTTTTGTCTTCGCCAGATCCAGTCTTCGCGAGACTCCTTGAACATTTTTACTCTTAAAATTTAGAAACAGATTAAGGCCAAATAGCTAATCATCTGAGAAAACCAAGTTCAGATATGGATTCAGCATGTGTGTTTACAATAAGTCATATCTATTTTGACGAAACCGATCGAAACGAACCTGCCTTACTTCTGCCAGTTTTCCGGTTTCGGCGAAATTCCGGAACTACTTGTCCGGATAAAAAATGACTGTCACATACGGATTCAGCATCTTTTCTTACCCCTAATCTAATCAACTACAAATACAACTTTTGCTTTTAACAAATTTTCCGGTTTGGGCCGGATTCCGGGCGAACTACTTGTCCGGATAGAGAATGATATTCACATAAGTGTTCAGCATGCCTTCTTATCCCTAAATCGAACATCTAATCAACTTCAAATAAAACTTTTACTTTTAACAAACTTTCCGTTTTTTGCCGGATTCCGGGCGAACTATTTGCCCGGCAAGAAAATGGTTTTCATACTCGTGTTCAGCATGTCTTCTTACCCCTTAATCGACTATCTCATTAGCTGTTTAAAAATATTTTGTTTGTCCCGTAATTCAAACCCCCTCTCCTACCCCTAAATGTGGGGCTACAGAGCCCATCTACGAACTCGACCTTTTTGCCTCCCACCAGTTTTACCAAAATATCTCATTCCCTTTAAGAGTTATCGTGCTCACAGACAGACGGACAACTTTCGCGATGTCATAGGTATCCCTCCACTTCGGCACACGACCTCGGTACTGCCCAAGTCTGAAGTTCCATGCAATCCTTCCATCCATCTGGTTCTTATGCGTGTTAAATCATCCGTTCTCAATGAAGGCGTATCACAAGACCCCAGACTCCACTTCCTCCACCCCTACGAATGATCGGATCTGGGAAAAGAAGGAAGGTTTCCTAAAGCACTAAACGGATCCATTATCCGCGTTTCAAGTTCCATTGTTCTAGCTTATCAACGTGCCCGAACTGGGAAAAGTTTGACAGACAGACAGACGGACAGACATTGCGATCTCCATATGGCACTCAATGAAGGCTGGAAGTGTCACAAATATGGCGCAAATAAAGCCAAACGGGTTTCCACTGGGCAGGATGCTAAAGCGCCAAGCCGTCTGGGACGTTGAAATGTTCCCAAGGTATCTCTTACAGACGTTCACATATTTTTAAATCGATATCTTTGACTTTTCTTTGGACCACTGGCAAAAACTTGGAAGACTAAAACAGAATGGCGCTGTGATTAATTTGTGACTGATTCTGCCAACTTGCAGGATATTTGAAGATAATAATGAAGATAATAAGATTTATAAGAATGTCTTAGATAAACGGCTTTAGGCCCAGAGAGCTAAGCTGTCAACAACAAACCGTATAATACTAAACTAAGACACACTTTTTTTCTTTTTTTCATGCTATAGACACCAGTTTTCGAGATGTAGCAAACTTTTCATAGAAGAAAATAGAGTTTCCACGTCAAGTATAATGCCTGGTAGTTTTTTCCATCCCTTTTCGTTACTGACGGGTTTTCCGAAGGGTGGTAGGTAGTGAAGTATTCATTCATGACCCTAGTTGTGTTTAACTGCTACTTTGGAGACTCTTAATGTTTTGGTCTTACAGGCAAACAGATTTATCTCCACTTCGCCCTTTTCAGCAACTACTGCGAGCTGACGTGTAAACTTGCCGGAACTTAAGAATTGGTAGAGTTTAGGCTAAACGATAAGTAAGCTAAATAGAAGAAAACTATGGCATACTATATTAATAATTAAAAACAAATAAAAATGGTTGGCAAAGCATACAAAAACTTTTTATATTGTACTTGCACTTTAATTTCAAACTTCTCTCACTCGTCTGTGCAGGCCAAGGCCAACTGACATTATTTCCTTTCCTGACTCCCGTATCGTCCAGGACTGGAAATTAGTATAAGCTTCCGGTGCAGTAGCTACTGCTTTTGTCACTCTGGGCTTTCTTTTTTTTATAGTAGGCTAATTCCCATTTTGAATTTTACACAAGACTTAACATTCTTCACGACCGCAGGCTAAGAACAACAAAGGCGAAGCCAAAGACTACAAAAGAACATATGTAAGAGCGACGTTTTTAAATGTATGCAAAAAAAGCAAAATGAGTTCCTGGGGTTTGAGAGCTGACGTTATTTGGATAGCGGCAAAAACGGAAACAAAAGGACGGAATAGTTTTATATGTACTATGAAGGTATAAAAGGATGGGAAAGCAAATATTCTTTCTGCGCGGGGACGGTAGGAAACAAATGAAAGCTAGACAAAGGGATGCAGCCCTCCTTTCACCGGGACGTGGGAACAGATGTTTCAGCACAAAAATGTTAGCTGCCTTAGCAGACATGCATATTCTCAGTGTTTGGTAACATCAATCGGTGATAGATAATGACAAAAGGCGTTTTTCCATGATCCCATAAAGAGGCTGTGGCTCTGGAAGAGCGTTTCCACGATCGTTTGTGTGGCCCACTTGTCCGTTTCCGCGAAAACAAGGTTTCAGTTTCGTGGCTAAAATTTGACAAACAACTTCTCAAGTGATTTTCGATTTTGTGGTTCGAAATTTGGCGGCTAATTCAAATTTAGGGAGTTCAAACAATAAAGCGAGCTAAAGGGTAACAGAAGAATGAGGATCCTTCTCGTACAGAACGGAAAAGGCGCAAATCTGGTCGCTGAAACTATCTCGTTTAAATGAAATCTGAGCTGACTTGTGCGTTTAGCGCCATCAAACGTCTGTCCCTGTTTCACTGCTATATTGGTTAAAGGCATGGCCCTTTAAAGCTAAAGCTTTACTGAAAAGCCAACTTATTTTTTTTATCTTTTAACTGAATACACTGCATTATTTGGATTGTGTTAACTATTTGCTCTAGTATAACGATCAGAATATCTACGGCCGTCCTCATCTACTATGACGCGAAAAATTTGAATCTCAATACAAATGCTGTTCAGTGGAGAGTGACCCGGTAGCTTGCGGAAGGTAGCTTACTGCGTGAACACTTATTTTTCGTAGAACGTTTTCGTCAAGCACAGGCTACAACCCAGATACAAGCGCATAAGGGTACCACAAATCCGACAGGGAAATTCCGTTATACGAAAACTGACTGTTCGTGAATCGTGAATAGCGAAGCAACGAAGTAGCGCAATTTCATCGGGTCTTCAAGCCTCTTTAAGTGAGTATGTGATGGGTAACTGAATTGTCCTATCTCAGCCCTTTTCGGTTAAACATTGAAGGACACGTCGTCCTCGATTACAGTTACAGTTATTCATTCTAGGCTACCTCTGTAATATCTTATTCCCGTTCCCGAAATTCTACACTTCATAAGTTGTCTATTTGTCTATTAGCATTACACCGAGTATCACGCTTCCCATGTTTCTTCCCTTTACGAGAAGTACCCGGCTCCCGACCATTTTCTCCGATAATGTTCTTGGTCCGAAGATCGGTTGTGCAAATTCTGCCAAGATTGTCATCCATACAGCATGGACATGGAAACAGGCTAAAACCAGCAGAAGCCTTGTGTAATTTTCTGTCAGCAGCTAAGTTTTGAAGTGGTCAACTATATCAGAACATCTTAGCGGAAACACTATGTAGTGCAAGGTATCCTTTAACTCCTCTTGCCACACAAAATAAATACTAAGACAATCCTGAAGTAGCTATAGGCCTAACTACAACCCGTAGCCTAATCGATTGCTTCTCAGCTATCAAAGGGCAATTTTCAGCTTGGACAAGCGCGATTATCAATCTGCGGCTTCGAATCGCTGACATAATACCAGTCCCAGCAACGGATTCCTGTCGAATTAACGACAAAATCAAAAGTCGACCTATCACATCATCGAATTCCTATCATCATTAAAACCAAATCTGCACCGCTGGCTCGCCTCCATTAAATCACTACGGGCCCATTATAAAGGTCCTGACTTATTTGCCCTATGATCCGAACAATAAGTCTCAACAGCATGAATTCATAGAGATTACTCCAATTTTGGGCCAAAGGGGAAGCTACTTTAACCGCAAAGTGTCCGTCCCTAATCTCATGTTTCAACTGAATTCAATTCAGATTTCTTCACCATAATATTGGTGCAGAGAAATCACACCGTTGGTACGCGTCATGCATCACACAATATAATATATAACGATAGCAGAAACTGTTAAACAAATTCAGGGTTTGTCATTTTAAAACGCAGTATAACATGGCACGAATGTCTGCGTCTAGTCCTTATTTCATATATACAATTTGGTTCAAAAGTTCGGTAAAATATTTAAGAAATAAATCTAGTCCTGAAAGTTGTGTCTCGGTAAAATATTTAAGAAATATATCTAGTCCTGAAAGTTGTGTCAAGTTCACAAACTTGAACTAAACTAAAGCAAGAAAAAAGCTGTTCCAAATGAGTTATATTATCAAATAGCAATCTAGTATCTCTAAGAGATACTAAGTGATAGCTAAAAGCTGATATTTAAAATCAGATACAGTCTCTGATTTTTAGATATCTGCTTGTAACTAGGTCTTCCTTGCGAATATTTTCACTGTTTTTATGAATATTTTCATAGTTCATGCCTGAAATCTTGGCTGTCACTGGTAGTGTTCGACAAGATTTCGCCGGAACTTGAGACTTAGGACTAGTAATCTAGTATATCTGATTTTTAATTCAAATTTAATGCCAGGCAGGAACAACAAAGCTTTCGGACTGGAATTACTGACAGGATTTTCAGCACTATCATCAATTCCATACAGAAAAGTTGAGATTTTTTCAACTTGATGATGAAAATGCAGAAAATACGGACGGGAAATCACGATCGGATCATGCACTTTGTCACGCTCTGTGACTTTGCACTAAAGTTACTGCTGCCATACATATCGAAGGAGTACCCGACAGTCACCTTCATCTACCTGAGTAATCACAAGCAACCTCTACATCTAGCCTATCAATGAAAAATGTGAAAACAGAGAGAAATGATGTACTTTACCTACTGCTGTGTCCGATGTGTGATGGAGAGAGCTTATCCTCGTTTTCGACTGTTCTTATAGCAATATCCGATCGGGCCCCTGGAAGAAAGGAGATAGGGAATAAGACAGATGTGATAACATTAGTTACGGAGGGTTATCGGGACAGATCGGAAGGGGACACTTCAGTCGATAGATAGCCGTTGTCGGGGAATGAATGGCAGCTCTTTACCACAGTAGGCTCCCTAGGTGGACGGCTCTTTTCCGGTAGAACTGGGGAAGATAAGATATGTTAGACGAGATAGACGGCATCAGGCCACATGTGCTCGAGGGGGCGAAGCCCCGACGGCTTGAACGGACACTGTCAACTTTGGTTTGTGTAGAGGATAGCCTGGGGTCTGAATTTCAAAATATAGCTCTGAATTCCAAAATATAGCTCCAATAAAATTCAGCTGACGTATCCGTTTTGCACTGTCAAACATGTTTCTAGAGCTCATTTCTAGAGCTTATGTTTCTCCATGTCCCTAATTATTTTTGCAAAAAACATCTGGCCCAAAACAGCAAGCTAATTCCGTAGATAAACAAGACAGGACTGGCTACAAAACAGTCAGGGACCCATAAATCATCTAACACGGTGTACCAGCCTTCACTTCCCATCGAACTTACTGGAAGGACAAAAAACTATACTATGGCATATTATCTATAAATTATAATAATATTTATTCTATAATATAAACTCTTGGTGAATTTCCCAAAGCTGAGATTTATTTAGCCTACGGTACAGGCCCTCCTAGGGTTACTAACCGAAATATTAAAGGTTAACTTCAGACATCGAGGTCGATAGCGGAAAATAACACCGAGACGGCCATTGAAAATAACCTGTCCGAGCCGAAGGCGAGGCAGGTTATGGAAAAATATCATAGTCCGACCGCCAGCTCCGCAAAAGACGCTTAGTTTCGAAAACACCCGACCCAAAAGGTACAGTCAGTCTGACGACACCATTTTATAGACCAGAAAATCCTGATTCAGAATATGCTTGGAACTCGGGTATCCGACGCTGGCTTCACCCCTAAAAACACTTTTTTATTTTCATTTATACTTGATTTTCGGAAGTGTGAAACCCCCCTTCGGTGCGTACCAGTTTTAGTTAAGAATTGCTCACTAGGTAGTGCGCAGGACCAATAATCGCCGCTGACGTCTCTAACCCTATGGAGAAGAAACAGAAGAGAAGGTAAAGTTGCCAAACAAACAACAATGAAAGCAAACATACCTTTTGTTGCCAGTTTGTTGCTACTTACTAAGAGAAATTAGCCCCAAGAAAGGTAAAACATTTAATTTCTAATTATTAAGAGAGGAAATAATGTAGCAGAACTTGCCATAATAATACAGGAGGGGTATCCAAACTCGAATTTCTATAACCTCGTTAGGGTAGCCACAAAAAAAAAAATAATCAAACCTGAGCTTTTGAAGATCAGAATGTGATTCTCCTATCTTTTAGCTTTGATTTGAGGCCAAAATCACCTCTCTATCTTGTCTCTAAGCATCTTAAATCTTCTTTAGAAAACAGTATTTTACATAAGAAAATGCCTATGTTCATCCATTGACTTTAGGGTTTTGTCCATCTAGTGACCAGCTTGGAACTATGTGCTTCAATGAAATTCTATGAAACTGGGTGATTTTGAGCTGGTTTTGAGTGCATGGGGAGCCCCAGTAAGTGAGTTAGATGAGAAAATATGAATATGATCATCAAGGTTATAGTCCAATAGACCTATTGCTGCTATAGGCTGCTGACTTTTCCTCCTTAGTATCAACAAATTTTTGTAGGCAAGTTCAGCTACTTTTTTTTACATCTAAATTTACATTGAATATTAAGAAATAATATTAAATAGCTAGGACATCTTACTGTTAGCCTTATAAAATAGACAATTTTGTCCCGAATTCAATGGTATTTTTAAAATATTTTTTGGAGATGTTTTGGATAGGTAAAACTGATAAGGAAAATTCACAGCAATTCATGCATTCATTACAACAAAATCGCCAATTTTTGCCACTAGGTGTTTTTGTGGCTACCCTAACCTCGTATTTGGCTACAAAGGTTAAGAGGAAAGATCAGTGCAGTCCCAAATGTCAAGAAAATACTGGTAAGATACCCTGAATGACCTAGGGTAAATTAAGGACTGCACAGAAGTTTGCCTGTAGTATTTTCAGGCCAAGTTCGAGTTTTGATGCCTCTCCTGAATGGTGACTTAGTCAGTTTCTCCTTTGTTTGCACCCATGTTTGCAGCCCAGTCTGTACACTTCAGAGTTCGAAGTTCAAACACATTCTTATTTCAAATAAGCATTTTGTTTGTAGTAGCCTCTTTAGGTGGTAGCATGCTTATATGGCAGGAGGAAAATTGAAAATGGATATTTTTTGTTGATACCTAGAACTGTCTTATGGAAGGCCAAAGTCACTCCTGCATCCTGGATGATATAAAAATATGTTTTTTTATATTACGTAATGTTTTCGTCCGGAATGTCCGGAAATGTTTTTTTCGTCTGGAATCCTGCCAAAATCTGAAAATTTGTTAAAAGTAAAAGTTTATTTGAAGTTGATTAAATGCTTGATTTAGGAGTAAGACTGTATATGAAAATTGTTTTCTACCCAGAAAAGTAATTCGCCCGGAATCCGGCCAAAACCGGAATTTATAAGTTTTATCTGAAGTTGGTAAGAGGTTGGACGTAATGGTAAGGAGTTATTGTTAGTTTTTTGTTTGCATTATAATTATTATAATATTTAGGTTTTTGGGTGAAAACCAGATTAAAAGCTAGAATTTCTGTGAGATTTTGGTCAATCTTGCCAGTAACTGGATAAAAAAAAAGGTCATTACGGTAGTGCTGCATGAACCACATGAGCTTATTTTTATTTGTTTTGCTTTATTTCTGCAATGGCTTTTAATAACATTTTCAAATATATAACATGATTAGAGTCACATTTATTTTGAAACAGAACCAGTCATTTACTGTGATGTCATTACCGTGCCTAAACACGTCATCTTTTTGGTTTCTGTGTTCCATGTCAGATTTCACAGTACGGTATTCTATCTGTGCACTGCCAGTATTGGACAGATCAGTCATTAACTTATTTTTTTCTGTTCCAGGTGAAGAACGACATGGAAGAACTTTCTATTCAGAGCCTCAAAAGCATCTACAGCCCTCGGAAAAGAAAACAAATAGACTTTTCTCTGTGTCTTGTTTGCCAGTCAACTGATCGGAACAGTTCTGTTCTACACAGAGTGACTGATGTTGCAAAAAAAAAAAAAAATACTGAGTTAAAGATGCCGATGTAACACAAGGTATCAGGCTCTGAAAAAGAGCTGCAACCAGCCTGACTTTCAAGAAAAAACTTTAGTCTGGCATAGATTTTTCCGTCAGAAATTACCAAATACGAACAGAAAACCGCCAGAACAAGATACTTAAATATGCTCAGGAGATATGGCAAGACGACCCCCAACTGCTTGCAAGGTGCGTTGGCCAAGATCTCATTGCCTTGGAAGCAAAATATCACCAGAAGTGTATGCTGCTGTTCTTGAAAAGAAAGCCAGGATCAGACCACAGTTTGGTGATGAAAGAAGCTATAGCTGAAGAGCTTCTTCAGAGTATACATCCTTGCCTCGTCGAAGGTAGAATGTATTCTTCTCTTGAACTGAAAGAACGGTTTTCCAGTGTGCTCAGTAGTTCTGGACTTCAGTTATGTAAATCGGATCTTAAGTATCTGACTATCAGATTGAAGAAAATATATGGTGATGCCCTTCAGATCAGCGCCAAAAAGGCCATGTGACCTATTTCTATTTAAAGGACAAAGTTTCAGCTGGAGACTTGGCCAGACAGATCGGTCAGTTGCTGAAGTGTACGGAAGATTCAGTGATGATAGTTGACAGTTATGTTTCTTCGGAAGAAAGTTATGATCCCTCTCTTCCCTCAGAAACAGACACGGATGAAGGTGAAGGGATTAGGATACGGACTGAAAGTGATGCTAGTGAGCCAACCTCTCTGGAACCAGGAGCTTCTTTGCAGAATAGTCCTGAGTCGACAACTACTAATGATACAGATAGGCCTACCAGAAGAAGCAGCGTGAGAATGCAATCACAGGCTAGTTCGTGCACAAATTCTGACGACTTGAGGAGCTTCTTCTATGTTCCAATGAGGCTTAAGCAGGAGCTACAACAGACAGCAAAAGTGTTCCGCCAGTCTGAAGAAGACATGACAATTTCTTTAGAGTATGCCAGCTCCAAGGTTCCTCCAGTTCTTTATAATTTACTGGCATTTCTGATTGGCGATACGGATGAGCCTCCTGCAGACTTGGGTGATAGATATGCTGTTTATCCTGATCTTGACCGTAGAGTCCTCAGCCTGGCTCAAGACATTCTTTTTCAAGTCGGAAAAATCGAAACTCCGAAACACACTGGTAGTGAAGCACTGTTGGGAAAGGTTGAGATTGATCTGTCCCATTTAACTCGTCTTTTTGTGCTTTAGTTGTTTTTATCACATTTCAATACACGAGCATGTTGTTTGAAGCAATTATACTCCATTTAGTCGTTAATACACTCCGACATGCCTAGGCTATTAAGCATCAGACTCGCGTCGTATCCTTAAGCCACCAGTGGCTATCCATGTCACGCGTAATCAGCGTATTCAATTTGGTCGGAATAAACTTTTCTGCCAGCGGTAGCCCACTATACATGTGCCTGATCATGGAATTTGTTACTGAGTAAGAGAATAACTGATAAGGTTTCAGCTCTACTTAAACCACCCTTTCGGAGAGTGTTTATTAACGGATTATTCGTCATCAATGGGTTTGTTTTGATCGGAATTCACTTTTCATCCCACTGCGTTTGATACTTGTACGTGTTATTAAGAAAAAAATGGAATAGTATCAGGCTTCATTTCTGCTTTAAGCCGTCATTCCCAGAACTTATTCCCGGTATATTCGGAATCAGCGGGTTCGATTTGGTCGGAATCCACTTTTCAACCTACTGTGCTTGACAGCAAAACTTATTATTGAGAGGAAAAAATGGAATAGCATAAGGCTTCATTTCTACTGTAAGCCATCATTTCCGAAACGAGTTCCCGGCATATTCGGAATCAGCGTGTTCGATTTGCTCGGAATCCACTTTTAAACCGACTGTACCTTTTGGGTTAGGGGGGTGTCACATTTTCATGACCTGGCGGTCGGACTATCAGCCGAGCCGAAGGCGAGGTTGATATTTTTAAATGGCCATCGAAGTTGTCATTCCGATATCAAGCGAGATGGAGGTGTGTTAACTGTTATAACTTTTTCGACATCGACGTGACGTTGGAGGAGGATATGACTTATATCCTCCTCTTGACCGTGGGTCATAGGAGGATATGCACTACACGCCTGCTCGAAAAAAGTTATATTTTATTATTCGAAATATGTGATAATTTATATTTAGAGGCAGTGTACGTGGCCTTCCGATTCTTCAGTACAGATATTATTATAACGCTATCATTTGCATATAAAGACCGAAGAACTCATCCTTTATATGCCATTATTTTATAATGCCAGGTATTATTACAACTCCATTATTATAACGCTAAGTCAGCTAAGATTCATTCCAGCGCGGGTACGGCCCTTCTTGACCAAGGTCATCGTCAGGCTATAGCTAGAAGAACGAACCTAGAAATAAACGAATAGATAAATGAAGTTTTTAGTAACTGTAAACATTATATTCTGGGAATTCACTATTTACAGCTGTTAAGACATCCATTAATTTTTTGAATCTCATATAGCTTGCTCAGTATTTTTTCAAAGACAACGGTTCCCGTTTTCAAATTCACTAAAGTATATTTCAGAAGTTTTCACTCGATTTCTTTGTGGAAGGAATGTACTATTTCTGCGCCCTTTCCAACGGACATTAGGTATGAAAAGGTAACGTAGGGTAAGGTAACAGCATCAGCCTATACAGGCCTAACTGGCGGTGCTGATCTCCGATTATCTGCCCTCAGCCAGGAAGTACAATGGGCAGGTGGGGGCTAGCCATCCTGGTCCTTTCGCACATCCTTCCTGTCACCTTCCCCAGATTTCTGCAGGTACCCATTTGAAGCTGGGTGGACTTTGGCTTGTCTTACAGGGTCACACCACAAACTCCCACCTCAGACCATACAGGGAGACTGGAACCCGCGAGATTCGAACCAGCTTACGAGTTAGGCGGGCTAGTCACTCGGCCACGGACGGACATAGCCCAAGCTACACTTTCAAATCTACAAACCCTTCCCATTCAGCAAGATGTATCTATTTTTTCCGCGCGGCTTATGATCAAGTAAACACTCAGCAAATGTTCAAAGTTTTAACACCGAACGCAGTCACCGAATATTGCTCCTAATTTCTTGAGGGCGAAAAGTTGCAAAATCGCAATCTTCAAATATCAACGAAACAATACTTTAGCTAAGAAAAGACTGGTGCCCACAGAACATGATTTTATTAAAGGAACAGAAAACTTGACTACGCAACTTTCGGTCATCGGATCGCCCGGAGGGGGGCTTAGATAAATATACAGGGACTTATTGTCGACAGGCCCCCCCCCCTTCTTTGTTTTCTCGAACCCCCTCCTTAGTGTTCCCAAAGCTAGCTGGCAGGCCCTTGCCCCTTATGCACTGTAATTATGCACTTATGGACTCTAAAAGTTCGCCTTTTTACGTGTAGACTAAAGACAAACGACAAACCGGCAAGGCGGCGTGCGTTCGATTCCTAGTCGCGGCACACAAACCTTTTGCTTTTGCAAACCTTTTGCTCAAAAGTCGAATTCTCGGAAACTGCCCGGAAACTGCAATGGTGGTAACGAGAATTTTTCTTACTCTCAATATCGACTCAGGGTACACTCTTGATATGTCAGCTAGCTCCCCGAGTCAAGTTTGAGTCAAGTTTTCTGTTCCTTTAAGCATGCGAATCGAGAAGCAAAGCTAACAAAATTCGACTTGGTGTTGAAACAGCGTGGCGCGAATCTTTTCCGCTTGCGATGCTGAATGCGCCTAGCGAACAGGAATTCGCGTTCGTTGGGAATCTATTAGCTTAATTCGTTCAGTACCACAAAGCATAATACCGTACTATTCTTCTTAATTAGATGGAAATTGTTATCCAAGGTGCAGCTATCCCCTGTGCAAAAAAATATAACAAGCTCTTCACAAGAGGAAATGGCCCCATGAGCGTCCGTTTCCTGAATGAACAAAAACATTTTTCATTTAGAGGAAAGGAACCCAATCGGTAATTTCCATGGGAACGAAAGTATCGCAAGGTAACGAAAATTTGATCTACATTCCCGAACGGCCAACAGACCAATTGGCCTGTTCAGTTTAGAAGCCAACATTGGCAAATTCTGTTGTAATTTACTTAGCTAACCGTGAACGGCCTTTTCTTTTATGTACTCTGATAATTTTATGTTCACATGTAGCTAAATAATTAAAATATATAGGCTACATTCAATATATAAAACGAGGAAAGTCGGATTTAAATAAATGCATGTTTTGGTCTTAGTTCATTGTCTGATGAATTCAGGAAATGTTTGGACTTCATTTCATCTTTTTTTCATTCACGTCACTTCATGTTTAAGTCCAAATTTATAGAGTTCAAAAATGAAATTAAAATGTTTTGATCCAGGAGTGCAATAGGCTATCAAATATTGTAAATAATTATTCTTAATAACCTGCTTATTCGAAACGAAGATTTTTTTTACAGTCCTGTAAAATTAGAAAAATGATGCAAGAGTCAGTACTGTGTGTTTGAATCTCATCAATAACTCTACCAGAACCACAACTAACATAGCTGTATTAGCTCTATCCGGTTAGACCAGTGTATCGCAACCGGTGGTACGCGTACCCAAAGGGGTACGAGAGACCCCCGCAAGGAGTACGCGAATGTCCCAAAATCAAGCTTCGCTTCGGTCGTTTATGACTCTTCTGTCTTAGTTTCAGTAACCCATGGTACGCAATTTCAGATACACATATATGCCTTGTTACTGATGCCAATAAATGACGTCTTTTTGACGTTCTGATCGTGGTAAAACTAGTAAAACGACGATTCGTCAAAAAAGGGTTACGCAAAGTTGACTGAAGTATGAAAGATGAATACTCCTTCAGTCCAAGCTGACTGGGAAACACAAATCCAAACACGGATTCCTCAGCTACGATAGGTCCGTAGCCAGTAATTTATTTCGGGGGGGGGGGTGCCCGAGGGCTGGACCAAAAAGTACACAAAAGACATAGATCAGAGGTTAAAGCCTTTAAAAAACGAGTATTTTTGCATGTTTCGGGGGGGGGGGAGGTTGAGCCCCCTAACCCCCCCTGGATACGGCCCTGGCTACGATGCTTTGTCAGCGATATGTCGGCGCTCCTGGCAAGGGTCCTCGTCAGGCTGTTGAACGTCAAGGACAACGTCGGGGACCGGAAGAAACGAGAAGTTCAGACGTTCCTGCAATCTGTAAACCTGACGTTAAATCAGCCTGACGAGGACCCTTGCGAAGAAGGGCCGAAATATCCCCGACAAAGCATCGTAGCTGACACTTTCGGCCATGAAAGATCTGCCTTAAATATTAAAGAAAATAAACTTAAAGCCGTGTTTCTTCTTTACCAGATTATAGCCTAAGTAGATACCAGATTATATATAGATATAAATGTGTTGGTTATTTTCCCAAAGACAGTCAAATTTTCTACCCTTTGTTGTATTTCGATTTTCATATAAGAATCTATATTGGCCTTGATCTCACACAGATAAATATGACTCAGCCTACCTTTAGCGGCAAAGCTCACATCTTCTTTCAAATCCGGTGGTCTATCGTTAGAGATAACCTTGACCCGGAAGCCCGGTCCGGCGTTTCGGACAAGCTGCGCATATCCCTTAGAAGCCTCCTGGTAGCGATTATACTCTTCCGCCGACGAGTCGGAATCCTAGAATGAAAGACCAATTATGAACAAGACAAAAGGTTTCAGTGGGATCACAAACAAATTCGACGGCTACACTGTCATGAGTTTCATAACAGACAACACAAGGATGCGCGGTTTCAACAGAAAACACTTAAGATATAATCTGTTGTCGCGACAAAGTTATACATGAAATGTTACAGTAGAGGTATGCTTATGTGAACATTTGTTGACTTCGGATTTTGCCATTTTCATGCACTTGCTGTGTCTAAAGCTAACTAACAGTTACCCAAAGTAGGTAAGAAGGGCAGCTGAAAACACCTGTACAGGTATTTTGCATCTTCAGTCTACCATTTAGCCCAAAACTGCTGTGTTCACATTAAAGTAACTGTTCACATAAGCATACCTCTACTGTATACATAACAAGCATTGCCGCGAAGAGCAACTTTTTTTTGTCGTCATAATATCGGCAAATTCAACAGATGCTTTTTGGGCGGTTTCGGTCAGCTGATAATGGGAAACGTTTTAGTTACAGCAAAATAATGCCAAACCGTTCACGGTATATCAGACATGGACTCGGGAATCTTTACACTCCGTATTGCACATCACATGTCGATTTTCTGGCTGGAGGATAATGGTATCCTCAGGAATATCAGTCACATGTTCGATCACATTTAATGCAATGACGAGCAATTCGACAGACAACACTTGGATGTTACTACAACACTGTTAGAAGTTTCAGAACAGATAACACAAGGATGCGCAGTTTCAACGGGCAACACTTCGGATGTTAACTGTTACGATTTTAAAAGTTACGTACAGACACGTTATGCATAGCCTACAAGAAGAGCCGAAACACCGCCGGAAAAACATCCGCTCACTTTTTTTCATCACGATATCGGAGAGTCAGTAGATGCTTTTTCGTCCGTTTTTTTATACTTCCTGGCAATGCTTGTTACGCATAACGTTTGCAAAATCATAACAGATAACGACCCAAGTGTTATCTGTAAATCTTTGTGTTATCTGTTATGAAACTTCTGACAGTGAAGTGTTACAGAATGTTTCCGTTCTGACCTTTAAGTGTTACTTTTTCGTTTAAAGTAACTTTGCCGACAATTTTTTTTTTACAGAAACGTAACACGTAGACAGCGTGTTGTCTGTTATAGGTTGAGACTGTGTGACTGCGCATCCATGTGTTACATGTTGTGAAATTTCGGGCAGTGCTGATTGACACTAAGCACCAAATTAACGCCGCATGCAAGAAGCAAATGAATCAAACATGCCAATCTTGCCAAAACAGATAACACCCGTTGCCTCACTTCCTGCTGGCTCCCCCATAAACCCATCAGAGATAGAACCGACCAAACCTAATGTACCTTCACCCAGCAATTGGCCAGAAATACCGTGCATTGATTTAATGCTACAATAAATAGCAAATAGACAATTTCCGCCGAGTACACTCCTACATTTTTTTTTCCAACTTTAAAATCCACCATGAACGCTACTTGAACAACAGCTATCACAGCATGACACCATAGAGATACTCGGAAACTTCTTCGAAAGAGACGGAAATAGAAGACAGTCAAGAACAATCTGTACGATACATATACTCAGGAAAATTTACCAAAAGGGTAATACGTAAGTAAGTAAATATATTTTTAACTCACAAAATGTTTTACAACATAAGAAAGTGGAGTAAAGATAATAAAAAAAAGAAAAGAACAAACACAACAGGAAAGTAACAAAGTATAATAATAATATATATTACATATATATACAAAGCGTAATACATATATATACAAAGCATAATAATAATGACAAAACATAATAATAATAATCGTCTGGACCATTTTGCTAAGAGCTATTTTGCATTTGAGGGTCTCATTGTTTTGTGGGAATGGTGGGCAGATTCTTGCTATCCTACAAACTAGGTCAGCAAGTGAAACTGTTTTCTTAGGTAATTTCTGCTCTAGTTTTTTACATTCTATCTCTCTTTTGATGAACGTGGTCCACACCGAACCAGTAGAGGACGTAGGCAACAAGACCAAAGTTTTCGATGGGATCCCAAAAATTGAATATTTGATCTAGACAATTGGGTCTTGTCTTCGCCAGATCCAGTTTTCTCCAGGCTAATCATCTGAGAAAACCAAGTTCAGATATACCTCTATAAGCCATATCTATTTTGACAATACTGATCGAAACTTCCTGCTTTATTCCGGTATCAGCCGAATTCCAAGCGAACTACTTGTCCAGCAAAAAAATTAACACTCGGGCCGTTCTCCTGTAAGATTCATGGGCTAACTTTGGCGCAGTCTTTTTTTTTGCCACGTACAGTCTTCGGACGCAGGGAGTGCAAATGGGTTGTAAATTTGCCCAAAGCTCCTTCCGGCTATAGCGATAATGTGACCGTGATCGATCCTTCTTCTCACAAAAGCTCTAGGCAATGAGCCTGGTGTGTCTGTTCCCAGTTCATTAGTTCCCTATCCCGCCCAATTGGTGCTAGCACAGAAAATTTATGCCAGGAAACCTGAAGAATAAATTTCCTTCAAAGGAATCGTGTAGCTGTAACGCTGCGGACAAATGATCAGGGTAGGGCGATCGTGGAATGGAATTCTTGGCAGGATTTGCATCACCATTATCTAATATATGGAAAAGTTGGAGATATTTTAAAATTTGATGACGTAAATGCCGAAATTGCAGCCGGGAAAACGTGATCACCTCTCTGCACCTTAAGCTGGGAATACTGCAATATTTATTTTCCGATCCCTCAGATGATGTAGGTCTGCGTATGTGGCTTGACAGAAATATGGTGCGAATTCCTATAGGCTACTGTTCGAAAACGTATAGGAAAGTTATTCTTATAAATACTCCTTTCACCCAAGCTGGCTGGGAAATATATATTCAAGAAACATATTTCCTCGTCAGCCGGACGAGGACCCTTGCCAAGAAGAGCCGAAATATCGCTGCCAAAGCATCGTAGCTGACGTATCGGCTTTTAGGGTATTGTTTGAATCTATGTTATTCGTATAATAGGCCTGCATCATACACTATGATTCAGGTTCATTTATTTTCACATATTCCAAATACTCTTGAGTCACTTCATACCAGACAGCATGCTCGGTGGCCACACGTTAACATAATCAATATAATTTAGTCCCAATGCAGAAAGGATGTTGTACCCCCATACAAAATCTACTTGGAAAGCAAATTTCAATTTCAGATTCTCAATTTGACAGATTTTTATTTGAGAACCATGTCCTAGCCGCAATACATTCCCATACCGTATGGTTACCAAACCCATGCCCCGTGCAGACCGGTGCTCATACGTTGGGGCATGTCCTGACTATGGAGCACCATGCCCCAAATTTGAGGATTTGTGTATGACTGCACCATCCAGTCCCATAAACGGTGACAACTAGACTGTCAGAAGTTTGATAACGTATAACACTAGTTTAAGCATCATTTGATGAGTAGTTTGTTAGTAATATGAAGGTAATTCTACAGATTTTTCAGACAGAGTCACGCTGTTTACGGTGGATGTACACTCTTGTTAAGATCTGAGAGTTCGGCTAATTTGTGTGCGTTTTTGCAGATACCATGGTATCTGTTACCACGGTAACTGGATCTGCAATTAGCCGTTTTGCAGTTACCGGGTATCTGATACTACGGTTGCTCTGGAAAAACGACAAATTGCCGGATTTGCGCTTTTAGAAATCATCCTAAAAGAAATACTGATATCCACTGACATCTAGAGTGACATAACTTCTTTCCCACCAATTTGACCAAAAAACTAGACAGTTGTGTTGGTGATAATGATAGTGAGATGATGTTTTCAGATACCACGGTAACTGCGAAAACGACTTTAGACCGTGATCTTAGATACCATGGTATCTGCAAATACGCAACTAATATTAGCAAAACTGCCACTTTGATGAAATATGACCGTTTTAACAGGGTTTGCTAGATAGCACAAAAAAACAGCGGAAAAACGCTTCAAGTTTGAATATGCGCTTGAACATGCTGGTAGAGATTAAATTTCGTAGTCCAAATCGACAATAAAGGGTCTTGTTTCCTTCCCCTTCTCCTAAAATACCGTTTCATCTCTACGCACACACGGCAGAGTTCCAACGGTAAGTAGCAATAAAACGGTGCCTCTGCAACTCTAATAAATATTTTTTCCAACACAGACTGATTGCATTTGGTTTCATCTTATAATCGGCTCAAGTGCAGCTTTTTGTACGATTACTTCCTTAAAGGGCTTCGAACTGCTAGTGGCTACCACTGAGTAACGATGTCATTGAAACCGATCAGATATGAGAGAGTTGTCAATTGTTTGGTTCTAAGAGGGAGCTACCTGGAGATGTGCCGCTTTAACGGTCACCACCTGTAGGGCGTCATCCCGGAAAGGGCCGAACACATAGCTGGAGAATCAGGCATCTTCAAGAAGCTCTGTTATGGCTAAACGACAGTCTTCTTCTGCCTCACTCCAGACGGCACCGAGGATAGGCCACTTCGTTAGACTGAGATTAAATGTCTATCTTGGGGCTATTCCAGGGGTTTTAGTCTTGTCTTCTTTAGGCGTAATTCTACGTTTTATGAAGAAAGATGCAAAAATCTTAAAGGCCCCTTAAAAAGCCCTGCAAAGGCTGAGACCACCTTCTTCTCCACAGGCTGTCCGAACTGTAAGTGCAGTTGATAAGAAAAGACCGAAGCATGAAAGAAGGCTTCTCAAAATTGCGACGGTCCGTTTAAAAATAAAAACGAAAGAACTGTATAGTCTTAAAATGGAATGACTCTTCCCTTGTTGATGTTATTTTTTATCATCAAAGTGTACTCCGTTTGTTCTACTTTCTCATTTGTTTTTGTTTCTTTTATACTCGTTGGGGTCATAAATAAATAGATAGATTAAAGATAAACCGATCAGGTGCTTTCATTCGCTGATCCAGATTATTATTTACACTGAGGACTACCCAGGCTTTCACAATGAGGCCTACCCAGGCTAATGCCATAGTGGTCCAATGAAGAGGTCTGTGTCGAACATCAGCCCTACATCAGCTTTGATGTAGGGCTGAACCTTTCATTACCTCACACCAGATTTCACACATAGGAGGGACGAGTGTTGTAAGATCTGACAGGCAACTGATGCCTTGGGCACATGATCAGGGTCGGGTACTCCGCGGATTTCCGGAAATCCGGAATTCCTTCCCGGATTTTCGGCACCATCAACCACTTCTATATGAACAAGACCAAAGGTTCCGATGGGATCCCAAAAATTGAATATTTGATCCAGACAAATAGGTTTTGTCTTCGCGAGATCCAGTGTCCGCTAGATTTTTTGAAGATGTTTACTGTATTTTGTTTTACAGATTGGTATGCTTATCAGCTGGGAAGTGTGACATTTTGGTCGTTGCAAGAATCGGTGGATATTATGCAGAATTGGCCGAAAATAGGTCGACAAATATTATGTCCGGTGTTTGCCGGATTCCGGTTGAACTACTTGTCCGGTGAGAAAATAACTTCCATATTCGGATTCAGCATGTCTCCTTACGCCCAAATCAAATATCTCAACAGCTTAAAAAAAAAATATATGCCCCTTCTTTTGAAACCCCTCCCCCACCCTCAAATATAGAGCTACAGAGCCCATCTTCGAACTTGACTTGTACTTTGACCCAAAGGATCTTCCCACCAAGTTTCATAAAAATATCTCAATCCCTTCGAGAGTTATCGTGCGTACAGACGGACAAATCCGGTTTCAACCGGATTCCGGACGAACTATATGTCCGGATGAAAAATGATTGTCATATACAGATTCAGTGTCTCTTCTTACCCTTAAACCTATCATCTAATCAACTTCAAATATAAATTTTGCTTTTTACGAATTTTCCGGTTTTGACCGGATTCCGGGCGAACTACTTGTCCGGCGAGAAAATGGTTTTCACCATCGTGTTAAGCATGTCTTCTTACACCTAAATCGAACATCTAATCAACTTCAAATAAAACATTTGCTTGTAACAAATTTTCCGGTTCTGGCCAGATTCCGGGCGAACTAATTGTCCGGCATGAAAATGGTTTTCATCATCGTGTTCAGCATGTCTTCTTACTCCTAAATCGAACATCGAATCAAATTCAAATTAAACTTTTAGTTTTAACAAACTTTCCGGTTTTAGCCGGATTCCGGGCGAACTACTCGTCCGGCGAGAAAATGGTTTTCACTATCGTGTTCAGCACGTCTTCTTACCCCATAATCGACTATCATATTAGCTGTTTCAAAATATTTTGTTTGCCCCTTAATTTGAAACCCCTCCCCCACCCTCAAATATAGAGCTACAGAGCCCATCTTCGAACTTGACTTGTACTTTGACTCGAAGGATCCTCCCACCAAGTTTCATCAAAATATCTCAATCCCTTCGAGAGTTATCGTGCGTACAGACGGACAGACGGACGGTCGGGCGGACGGACGGACGGTCGGACGGAAGGACGGAAGGATGGACGGTCGGACGGAAGGACGGACGGTCGGACGGAAGGACGGGCAACTTTTGCGATGTCATAGGTATCCGTCATTAACATTTTGGGATCCCAAAAAGTGGAGATTTTTTCAACTTTATGATGAAAGTGAAGAAAACCCGGCCGGGAAATCCTTTTAGTGTGTTTGCACTGTTACCTGCACTTCATTTCCTTCATCTGTATTTACTGTTTGAAATCTCTACGATACATTTAGCCAAAGTAACTGATCGGTGCCCGTGCGCGTTTCCTCTTTTTTTGTTCCGCAACTTCCAAACGGTACAAAGCTATGCGTCTTGTTTTGGTGAAAAAATGGCAGGTAATCTTTCTATTTTTTGTCATGCAACATTTTGTAGATGTCACTGAGATATTCATCGCCAACCGCGAAAGAAACAACTTTTCATTTTTTGCTGTCATTTCAGCCTTTAGGCAGGTCAAGAAACAAGACCAAAGGTTTCGATGGGATCCCAAAAATTTAATATTTGACCAGACAACTACGTCTTCTCTACGCCAGATCCAGTCTTCGCCAGGCTAATCATCTGAGAAAATTAAGTTCAGATATACCTGTATAAGCCATATTTATTTTGACGATGCTGATCGAAACTTCCTGCTTTACTTCTGCCAAATTTCCGTTTTCGGCCGAATTCCAAGCGAACTACTTGTCCAGCCAAAAAAAGATAGTTCAGAAACGAATTCAGCGCATCTCCTTATCCCTATAAAGAACGTCTAATCAACTTCAAATAAAACTTTAACTTATAAAAAAAAATCCGGTTTCAACCGGATTCCGGTCGAACTATATGTACGGGTAAAAAATGATTGTCATATACAGATTCAGCGTATCTTCTTACCCTTAAATCTATCATCTAATCAACTTCAAATACAAATTTTACTTTTAACAAATTTTCCGGTTTCGGACGGATTCCGGGCGAACTACTTTTCCGGCGAGAAAATGGTTTTCACCATCGTGTTCAGCATGTCTTCTTACCTCTAAGTCGAACATCTAATCAAATTCAAATAAAATATTTGCTTTTAACGAATTTTCCGGTTTCGGCCGGATTCCGGGCTAACTACTTGCCCGGCAAGAAAATGGTTTTCACCATCGTGTTCAGCATGTCTTCTTACCCCTAAATCAAACTTCTAATCAACTTCAAATAAAACTTTTATTTTTAACAAACTTTCCGGTTTTGGCCGGATTCCGGGCGAACTACTTGTCTGGCAAGAAAATGGTTTTCACCATCGTGTTCAGCATGTCATCTTACCCCTAAATCGAACATCTAATCAACTTCAAATAAAACTTTTACTTTTAACAGACTTTCCGGTTTTGGCCGGATTCCGGGCGAACTAATCGTCCGGTGAGAAAATGGTTTTCACCATCGTGTTCAGCATGTCTTCTTACCCCATAATCGACTATCACATTAGCTGTTTAAAAATATTTTGTTTGCCCCTTAATTTAAACCCCCTCCCCCACCCCTAAACATAGGGCTACAGAGCCCATCTACGAACTTGACCTTACTCTTGACCCAAAGAATCCTCACACCAAGTTTCATCAAAATATCTCATTGCCTTCGAAAGTTACAGACCGTACAGACGGACAGACGGACAGACGGACAACTTTTTGCGATGTCATAGGTATCCGTCACTAACGTTTTGGGATCCCAAAAAGAAGTAGCAGACAGTGCTGACATTCTAGGGCGTTCGGTATCTCATCCATAGCATCCTGTTTATTTTTTTCTGGAAAATTATGTCCGTGTCCTAAAAGTACATATTCAACGTTCTATCGAAATGCAGTTTGGCTTACTGAACATTGCCTACACTCGTGAAAACCGCAAAATATCACATGGAATTTTTCTGTGGATGCTTCAAGTTACAAAAAGACAAACTGAGTATAACAGATCGAAGATTTAAAGGGCCCATCGTACATATAATGCAAATGCAAACGGCTTCCACAGTCACTCCATCAATTCATTACCCGGAGACCCGAATTTCAACCGGTACATTTCACCTCCCCCCTAACGAAACTCACTGATTATCACTCTTGCCTAGTTTCGCTAATTTCGATGTGTATAATACTCTCGATGATCGTTTACGAAAAGCTCCGCCATCAGAAACAAGACCAAAGGTTTCTATGGGATCCGAAACATTTAACATTTATTGTAGGCCTATTTTTTTTTATCTACACTGTAAAAAAAAATCTTGCAGTATTTGCTACTGGAATTAATCTTGTCTTTATTGAGACAAGATTATCCCTAATTCGGATTATTCCTATCCCAGCAGAGTAAGATTAATCCCAGTAGCAAAATACTGCATACTTCGGGGAAACTCGGAGAATTTCGAGAAATTTGGAGAAACTTTTACAGTGTAGACAATCGGGTCTTGTAGATTTTCGGTCTTCGCCCAACTCTTTAAACATTTTAACTATTCATCACGATCAACTGACCGAAAATAAACGGTTTTGGACGGATTCCAGGCGAATTACTAGTCCGGCGAGAAATAATTGTCATATACGTATTCAGCGTGTCTCATTGCCACTAAATCGACTACCTCATGGCTTTCAAAAAATATTTTTGTTAACCCCTTAATTTGACCCCCCTCCCAACACACACCTAAATATAGGGCTACGGAACCCATCTATTAACTCAACCTGTCCTTTGACTCAAAGAATCCTCACACCGAGTTTGAACAAAATATCTCATTCCTTCCGAGAGTTACCGTACTTACAGACGGTCAGACAGACAGACGGACAACTTCTACGAAGTCATAGGCATCCCTTCACTTAAGTTTTGACATCTCAAAAACGGTGATTTAAATTTTTCCCTGTTTTTGCTAGAAGTGAACGAGGCCGGACAAAAGCTTAAAACAGCCAAAGCTGTGGGTAATGTTTTCTAATAGTTTTAAAGTAGGCTACTAAACTAATATAAAATACTGGAACATAAACAGCTTGGGTCACTTGAACAGATATAATTAGATAGGTACACAATAAATCAGTCTGCAAAGAGAAGGAATTATATGTATCAAGAACTTATAATAACACTCTTAGTAGAACATCAGTTTGTCCCTTCTCGCAATGCGTTTAGGACCCTAGACTGTCTACGAGGCTCTGATCCTGAAGCCCTAGACTTCTAAATTTAATTAAAAACTATCTCAGTTTCATTTGTCTCGGTAAAAGTTCCTTATATAAATTCCACCTTGACGTAAGGAGTCAATCAATTTTACTGTGACTCCAATAGCACTTGGCTAACACAGGCAGAAATTGGAAAAGACATGCGAATAATACACAAACAAAGAATATGAACGAACATAAAAACTAGACCTCCGTTGCCTGTGCAACGCGAAGTGTTGCAGCAACTGTGCCCTGTTCCTTAGGGCACAGTTGCGGAGCAACACGTGCAACAGTTGCACCTGGGCACAGTTACTGTGCCCTACGGGACACAGTTGCGGAGCAACAGTCTCCATTATGTCCTTCAAAGGACATTTTTCTAATGCGGCTTCGATTGTTATCTTGAAGCATCTTTGATATGAACTTGGTATAAAGAACACTTCACTTCTTCTTGCATAACTTTCATAGCACTACTCGATAAAAATAAAATAGACATCAAAATCGAAAATTTAAGAAAATTCAAAAAAATCGGAACGAGATGGACTTTTCCGGAATTATTTCCGGGAAATCTGTAAGAGCTACGGAATTTCATGCTTCAGTTCTCGAAAAGATCAATAAAAGTTCAATATGAGTTCATAATTATTTATCTCTAAAACGTTTACTTCCGAAACTAGGGCCGTCTTAACTTGACGCCAATTCGAAGTATTATGTTTCGAGACGCACATTTCGGGAATTATTTCCGGGAAATCTGAAAGAGATACGGAAATAACGTCTTATAGTTTTCTGCTTAACTTTTGATGGTCTAAGCTAGGAAAATATAAAACAAACCAAATTCACCAAAAAATTTAAATTGCCCCGAGGGCATGACAAAACTTCCAAATAGAAAAACCAAAGAAGAAATTTTATTTCGGAGAAACTATTGTAAGCTCCAGTTGTTAGGAGACCGAGACATGTCGAACCGCGTTGGAAAAAAAATTGTAGCTGGTCCAGAACAGAAGTTACCTCTAGAACGTCGAAACTTCGGAAATTATTTCTTAGAGAACGAAGCAACTTGGTATATAGAACACTTCACTTCTTCTTGCATACTTTTCATAGCACTACTCGATAAAAATATAAGAAACATCAAAATCGAAAATTTGAGAAAATTCCAAAAAAAATCGGAACGAGATGGACTTTTCCGGAATTATTTCCGGGAAATCTGTAAGAGCTACGGAATTTTGTGCTCCGGTTCTCGAAGAGACAAATGAAAGTTCTGCATGAGTTCAGCATAACTGTATTTCTAACAAGTTTATTTCCGAAGCTAGGGTCGTCTTAACTTGACGCCAAACATCGAACGCAGAGTTTCTAAGAAAAAAACGGTTTTATTTTTTTTTCTGGAAAACTGTTAGAAATTTTAGGAACTTCTCTGGAACTTTTTTACTCTGTTTCACGTTTCCCTTCCCTCTGAAAAATCTCAAATTTTTAACTCTTACCACTTCGGAGCTACAGGTCGCTGATCACGGTGAAAAAAAAAAAAACAAGAGCTGTAAGCTCATATGGCACTTGCATGGGTTGAGATGTAGTGTTTGACCAAAAGTACTTTTAAGGTTACCTTTGCGGTTCAGATGCGCACTTTAAGGGAGCTAGAGAAAACGTATTTTGTTTTAGAACTTGGCTGTAATGATACGTACTTTATAGGCACTAGAAATTCATCTGTAAGAAAAACTATTGAGTCAAAACGATCACAGGCCCTTAGGGATCATTGATATATACCATTTGGTAAAAAAAAAAATTTCACTTTTCGGTTAAAATGTGCACTTTAAGGGTGATAAAATAAATTTTCAAGCAAAACCCTTGTGGCACAAATGATCATGGGTTGAGATGTATCGTTTGATAGAAAAAAGTAGTTTTCGACCTTGCGGTTCAGATTCGCACTTTAAGGGAGCTAGAACTTCATTTGTAAGCAAAACCCTTAAGGCAAAAATGATAATGGGCTCATGGGGATCATGAAAATGTATAATTTGCTTAAAAGTATTTTTCTAAATTTACGGTCAAGATTGGTACTTTAAGGAATGTCGGATTTGGAAAGTGGCGATTTCTGAGCCAATCTTGTCGAATCTCTAATATTCCAGCCCAGTTCCATCGTCCTAGCACATCTGGAAGTACCTTAAATCGCGATCACCGGAATTCCGGACCCCCCCCTCAAACTCCCCCACAGTCGCCGGAGCAAATCCGGTTCTGTAAGTGATTTATCCAGAGCATCTCTTTATTATTCCCACAAAGTTCCATCCGGGTCTCCCCAGTCTGAGCCGGTCACGTATTCCCCCCCCCCCCATTGTTGTCGAATCCGGTCCGGACATCACAAAGATCACCAAAGACATGTCCTTGATCAATAATCAAATTCCAGATCCAGAGCATCTCTTTATTATTCCCACAAAGTTCCATCCCGATCTCCCCAGTCTGAGCCGGTCACGTATTCCCCCCCCCCAGATGTTGTCGAATCCGGTCCGGACATGACAAAGATCACCAGAGACATGTCCTCTGATCAATTATCAAATTTCACTCAAATCCGATCAACCGTTCCAAAGTTACGCATGACTCAATATTCCGGATTCCCCCTCCCGCTACTCCCCCCACGACTATCGGATCATGTAAATTTTTATTTATAAGTCATTTTGATCGGGTCCCTGATTCACCTCCCAAGTTTCGTCGTGAAAATCCCCAAAACCGCCATTACCGGAATTCCGGGAAACTCCCCTCCACCCCCCCCCCCAGTGTCCGGATCCAGTCCAAATGTATAAACGATTTATCTGGAGCAGACCCTTGTTCTTCCCAGCAAGTTTCACTCCGATCCCTCCATTCTAACCGTTTCTCGAGATTTCCGGTCTCCCCCCCCCAGCTCCCCCATGGCGGTCGAATCCGGTCCGGACTTTAAATGGGACATCAGAGGTATGCCATTTACTCAGTTATTAAGTTTCATTCCAATCCGATCACCCGTTCGAAAGTTACACACTACTCCAGTTTTCCGGATTCCCCAGCCCTCCACTCCCCCCCAGGTGGTCGGATTGGGAAACTGACTATTTCCAGGTTATTCGGATCGTGTCCCTGATGCTCCTGCCAAGTTTCATCGTCCTAGCACATCTGGAAGTACCCCAACTCGAAAAAGTTTGACAAAAACTACTTAATTTTCCGGATTCTCCGGCCCACCATTCCCCCCCAGATGGTCGGATAGTGAAACTGATTATTTCCAGGTTAGTTATATCGTGTCCCTGATATGCCTGCCAAATTTCATCGTCCTAGCACATCTGGAAGTACCCCAACTTGAAAAAGTGTGACAAAAACTACTTAATTTTCAGGATTCCCCGGCCCACCACTCCCCCCCAGATGGTCGGATCGTGAAACTGATTATTTCCAGGTTAGTTATATCGGGTCCCTGATATGCCTGCCAAGTTTCATCGTCCTAGCACATCTGGAAGTACCCTAACTCGAAAACAGTGGACCGCCCGACCGACCGACCGACCGAAAAGCGATCGGTATATGGCACTTGAGCGGAGCTCAAACTACGAAAACTACGAAAGCAGTAGTGTTGCTCCGCAACACAATTAGGTAGGTACACCTGACAGTGCATAATGGATTCCTCGGCTAAACTTTCTTAGAGCTCTATTTCGGCCCTTCTTGGGAAGGGTCCTAACAACTCAAGCTGGAAAATGAATTTGTGGAAAAACATGGTTTTCATGTTTGTACACAAGTTCATTTTCAGCCTGAGCGGCTTGAGCCTGAAGAGCTTGCCAAGAAGGGCCGAAATAAAGCTCTAATAAAATTCTTCTGACGTATCCGTTTTCCACTGTCAAATTCGCACTCAGCTTGGGCTGAAGGGATATTTTTAAGTAGGTACAGGTAAAATGCTTAAAGTTTAACCGAAAAGGGCTAGGATAGGACAATCTTGTTACCCATCACCTATTCACTTAAATTGGCTTGAAGACCCGCTGAAACATACTTGACAGTGCGAAACGGATAAGTCAGATATGATTCGCAGTCAGCTTGGGCTGAAGGAATATTTACCCGCTGAAAATGAGTTACTTCGTTGTTCCGCTATTCACGGATAATCGATTTTCAAATAGTGGAATTTCCGTGTGATTTGTGGTGCCTCTATGCGCTTGTATTTTTGCTGTATGCCTTACGAGAAAAATTTATCAATTTTTTTTTCAGGCACTAAGCTGTCTTCAGCGATCTCACCATTGCCCACTGAAAAGCCGCATTTGTGTTGAGATTACAATGTCCCGCGTCATAGTAGAATTTACGCTGTGGGGACGGCTGGAGATATTCTGAGCCTCATAACTAGAGCAAATAGTGGAAAATCAAAAAATCCCTTTTCAGAATCCAAATAATTCAGTGTATCCAATTAAATGACAGACAAATGAGTTGGCTTTTCAGTTAAACTTTAACGAGAAATGAAACGAATGACTTTAGGTATCACTTGACGATTCGGGTCTCGGGTCATTCCTGCTTCGCGTGTTCCGATGGGATCTAGGACCTAGAGAAGGTGTAATGTAAAGATGATACGTTGTCCCCAAATGATCCTTCCATTCCCCTCCTCCCCTTACGTCGTCCGCGCGTCGGTCTGAGAGGAAAACTGGCAATCGTTTTTGCCGTACATTGACAATTCGTCAACCCAATTTTTACACAGTTTTATTCCAGCAATTATTTCAGCTGATTTCTTGTAAAGTGTATTAGTTAATCTGTTGTCGCTTTAATGTATTTTGTAAATAATTCGCATGTTGACCTCTTCTAGCGTTAAAGGAACAGAAAACTTGACTCAAACTTGGCTCAGGGAGCTAGCTGACATATCAAGAATGTACCCTGAGTCGATATTGAAAGTTAGAAAAATTCTTGTTACGGCCATTGCAGTTTCCGGGCAGTTTCCAATAGTTCGACTTTTGAGCAAAAAAAAAAAAATGCAAAAGGTTTGTGTGTCGGGAGTAGGACTCGAACCCACGATCTTTGCCCCCAAAACAAAGTAATACAATGTATGTCAACAGGGTTGCCACCGGTAGTACAATTGTGTTCAAAATAGAACTTTCTTTTTACTTTGGCAGCAGATTTTAAGAAAAAAGTAGTTGTCAGGTTTTATTTCCAAGGTGACTATGACCCAGCAACACGTTCTGAGTACTTTTCTTGTTTGGTATTACTTTTTTCCTTTTGCATAGTGAATTTATTTTAGTAAAGTGGCAACCCTGTATGTTGATAACACAGACAATCGCGAACTTTTACAGTGCATGAGTGCGTAACTACAGTGCATAAGGGGCAAGGCCCTGCCAGCTAGCTCTGGGAACAATAAGGAGGGGTTTCGAGATAACAAAGATAGGGGGTCCTGTCGACAATAAGTCCCTGTACAATTATCTAAGCCCCCCAGGCCGGTTTGATGGCCGAAAGTTGCCTAGTCAAGTTTACTGTGCCTTTAAGCTATTTGGAATCAAAAGTTGGTTGATTGATTGATAATGAAGTCTGGAAGCACAAGGCCCCACCTATTATCAGGCGGTAGACTTATGGTGGGACTATATGAATAAATATTGACATTCTTTCTTTATGAATATACTAAACTAATTTACGAAAAAAAATATCGCGAATTTTTGGTCGACGCAGTGGCCGAGGGCAGAATTTCTTTATTATTCGTTCTTGCAAGCAGGAGGACTTACATGTATAGATGCTATTTTTCCTTGACATCCAACTGTGGCTAGGAGGACCAGGAGGCTCAACTTTACGAGCATCATCGTTTCCAACCAGCTTCACTTCTCGGGAAACGCCATCTACCGGCCATCATCAGCTGCAAGAAATTCAAAAAAGTAAAAATTCTGTCAATCCATATACATCCAAACCATAGCCTACTAAAGATCAGGATAATTTAATATTTTAAATAAGTCACGACATAGCTTTACTTGGGTGTTGGGTTTATTTATCCCAAGAAAATTAGAATTCTGCGAATCCAAACATTCATGTTTCTTAGCTCTATTTTTTCCTATTTTTTTATTAGAGTTGTTTATATGTTCATTATTCAAGGAGATTTGTTGTACTTTCGAACGTGGGTTAGGTTCTGGAGGGTGATGGTTCAAGTAACTTTATATACCTACACACATATATAAATATACTACCGGCAGGCAGCAAGCAGAGCACTAGTGGCACGGGAGTGCCATGATGTGATGTGGTTCTTTTTTTTTTTGTAAGACCCAATATAGAATCTAAATCTAATTTAGTGGGCTAATTAATTTAATTCTAATTAATTATTTAATTAAATAATTTAATTTTGATCTAATTTAGTTAAATACGCGGTTTCTGCTTAAAAACGGTAACTCTTCGTACATCGTGACGCCAGCAACCTTTTTCTTTCGTGGAACAAATATAATATTACAGTAGACGTTTGCTTCTCCAAAAACTTATCAAAAATCTGGACTAACCTTGTTTTGTTTTCTTTGCCTCAAATTAGGTGGAATGCTAGGCTGGAACAGTTAGATGGTAAGGTGAATTGGCTACGATAAATTAAGAACTTGACATTTGCTAAGAGCCAAGTGTTTCAGGTTTCTTTTGACACAAATAATGAAATCAGACTGGTTCAACTTCGTATGCTGTTTATTTTTGAATGTTCTGTTTCTACCGTTGGGATACTTTGGACGATTATTTCACATAAATTATTGTCTGCACTCAGTACTGTGCGTGAATATTGGTCAGGTCTGAACTTCATCCCATTCTTCGGCACCGTTCATAAGTTAGGCGACGTTTAACCTCTAATGTGCTAACCGGACCACAGCAGAATAACAATACGGAGTAGCGTCAAGACCTATGCTTTCCATGCATCGGAAAAGCGCCTTACTCGTAGCCCGTCCTCTACGCTTACGACATTCAAAGCGAGACAAACTTTATGGTTTAGAAAATTCTGGTACATGTATGATGCGGTTTGCACACCATCGAGGAAACAGGGGAGGTTGTAGCTTTTTGTTTTGCTGTTTTCGGATCGAGGTTCGGATATGGCAGAGCAAAATAACACTAACGAGTAGTGCCAAGACCTATGATTTCTATGCTTCGCAAACGGGCTATACTCATGGCGCCTCCTATGGCGCTGCCCACTACGCTCGCGGCATTTAAACCGAGACAAAACTTGCGGGTTTAGAAATTTCTAGTAAAGCTATGATGCGAGCCGCAGACATCAAGCAAAGAGTGGAGGTTTTTATCTTTTTTTGCTGTGTTCAGAATATGGAGTTATTGGAGCCAGCGCTGGTGCACGACTGATTGAGTTTCAGTAAGGACGTTCACTATCGCGAGTGGTGCTAGTATCACCGCTGCTCGAGTGCGTGTAACTTTTTCCAAGTCTTGGCGAGCGCTTCTCCCTAGCGTTATTTTGCTCTGGGATATGGAGCTATTGCAGCCAAAGCTGGTGCACGACTAACTGAGTTTGAGTAGAGACGTTACCAAGGCCGTATCCAGGGGGGGGTTAGGGGGTTCGACCCCCCCCCCCGAAATCCACAAAAGTAATAGTTTTTTGCAGGTTTTAACCTCTGATCTGTGTATTTTTTGTACTTTTTGGTCCGACCCGTGGGCAAAACCCCCCCAAAATAAATTTCGCAGGAAACCCCCCCCCCCCGAAATAAATTCCTGGATACGGGCCTGGACGTTACCTATCGCTAGTGGCGTTAGTGTCGCTGCTAGACGTGTGTGTCACTTATTTGAAGTCTTGGCGCTATTCCCTAGTGTTATACTGCTGGACACAATCGAGGATCTCAGCAATGCTGGAACAGTAGCAATTCGAAAGCTTCCTCCACACTTGTCACTATTTTATCCATGCCTAGACGATACATTCTCGAGAATTAACGGACGAGACCAAGGGAACAGATTTTCCGTGCCATATCCGTTACCCTCTACAAGTTTTTTTTCGGTCATAAATTGCTCTTTTAACTGTGTAAATAATGTCCTCAAATGCAGAGCACGACAGGAATGAGTGGAAAACTAATAATAGTCAGCATGTCTCCAAAGCTTGTGTGTTGTTTCTCACGGGTACACGTCAGTGTTAAAATACGACCTGGTCAATTTGACGCTGGTTTATTTTGAGAGTATGAACTGGCATGGACGAAACGAAATTAGGTCTTCACTGACTTTAGCATCCACCTCTCGAAGAGACGGTTATTAAAGTAATATCCACCTCGACGAAATATTTGTCTTGGTTCGACAGAAAGCTAAAGGTACTACAACAAGAATGAGATATACCACTGAGTAAAAGTAGAAACACTGTCAGGTCCATATCAAGGGATTTATTTCGAGGACTCGCGGATCGGACTTAATCCATACCAAACAGTAGGACAAGAACATAGGTTAGAGGTTAAAGAATATAAACAATGATTATTTTGTATATTTCGGGGGGAGGGTTCGAACCCTCTACCCCCCCCCCTCGGATACGGCCCTGCACACAGTTAACTGTTATTTTCGAAAATTTATAACAGCTGATGACTTTCCTCCGTCTCGAATGATATCGGAAGAACAATCTCGACGGCCATTTAAAAAAATTAACCTCGCTCCGCTCGGTAGATATTTTCATAACCTACCTCGTCCACAGCCTATATACCCACCTCGCCTTTGACTCGGATAGGTTATTCTCAACATCCGTCTAGATATTATTTTCTGACATCAACCTCGATGTCGGAAGTTAACATTCACTTAACCAGTTCATCTGTTCGTAGGTTTTCCGCTCGTTCATGTACTACAACATACCCACATAATGGACCAGACCTCTGGCTTAATATTAACTGCCGCATTAAAAGAGTTTAATGGTGCTTTTAAAGCGCATTTTCGCAAGTTTGTTTACTTCTCCAGCCAGAAAACGCTACGCAACACGTTTGACACGGAATAGCTCATTTTATCGACACTTCGTTGGCAAATCATCGCTTCAGCGACGAGAAAATCGAAGGACGCGTGTCAAGGACACATGCCCTATAACATAGCTTACAAATCTAGCCCACCTCTTCCTATTTTTCCCTGAATTTAACATTGCAGAGCCTGCAAGGTGCTTACATCTAGTTACAACCTGAATAGGGTTCTTGCCAAGGAGGGCCGAAGTATCGCTGGAACAAATCTCAGCTCATGATTCAGGATTCAACAACTTTACTAAAAAAATTCATGACGGCTTGACGACCGGTTACAAACAAAGCACACACGTGCTTGAAAAACGCAACCAGTACACATTTACTACCATATTAGATAACTAATCAAACCTTCACTAAAATAAACGAAAAATTAATTAATTTGTCCTCTCTCGTCTTCCAACCCTCCACTCACCAACTACCCTCAAGGAGATGTTTCTTTAACCGAGTAAAGCTGGATAATAAGAAACCTACAACGGCTACAGCCTAAAGAGGATACTTGCCAAAGAGGGCCTATATCCCTGGAACAAATCTCAGCTGATTAAATACTCCTTGAGCCCAAGCTAACAGGGAAACATATAGCCTCTTCAAACAATACATAAACGGATACGTCAGCTACGATGCTTTGGCAGCGATATTTCGCCCCTTCAAGAGGAGGGTTTTCTGGCCCCACCCACGGTGACACTTGTCTACTACACTGTCAGAAGTTTCATAACGGATCGCGCATAACACTTTCAAGAATAAAACCTCTTCACTTAGAAATAAAGTGTTATGACCAATTGAGTTTACACTATTTAGTGCCTAGATCTCTAACAACACTTTCAACTGGTAAAAGTACTAGACTGTCAGAAGTTACATAACGACAACAGATGGATGCCCGGTTTGAACAGATAACACTTTGGGATGTTATCTGTTATGTTTCTTTCGTTCCCGTTAGTATTTTTACCAACTGAAGGTGTTGTTGGAAATCTAGGCACGAAATAGTGTAAAATTAATTGGTCATAAAACTTTATTTATAAGTGAAAAGGTGTTATTCTTGAAAGTGTTATGCGCTATCTGTTATGAAACTTCTGACAGTGTAGTGGAATTACAATTATACTTCAAACATGTTCTCGTATAATTGCTCAATTCCACCACACACATATCGCTGCCGAAAGATCGTAGCTGACGTATCCGTTTTATGTATTGTTTGAATATATCTCAGGTGATTCACCCGTTCACCGCCGTCAAGTAGTAAGAGTCTTTTCTTCTCAAAACATATTTAGTGTATGCTGAACACTTTTTCAAGAAAACACTGGTTTTCCTAAAGCAAGTCTCTACAGCATTCCCGCGAAGCAGCAGAGCTTTGTCTTGAAACATAGTTCAGCACATTTCCAAGAACACACTGGGTTTCATAAGGCAGCAGCCTCTACGGCATTCCACAAAACGAAGAAAAAGTGCGAGTAATATACTTTTCTTAAAACACATATTTGTGCACTCTGAATCAATTTCAAAAAAGCAGTAGGTTTACAAAATCAGCAGTCTCAGCAGCATTCCGACGAAGCAGCAGTGCGATTAATATGGCGAATTCTATACAGGGACAGTTGCAGGTGATAAACGACGGATAAACATTTGGCATTTACAAAGTAAACCACTTGACAAACTGAACAAACAAATGGAGATATGCGAATGTGCTAATCATCTTCGCTGGTGCATAATGGCAACCGCCCTTCAGAAATGTGTACAATTGCTGTTTGTCAGGACCTGGTGCGTAGGATCACTATACAAACTGATAAGTTATGGTTGAAGCATTCCTACGGTTTTAAATGGGGCCTCATTTGGAAGACATTGTGATTTGTCATTTTTACGAGTTCGTGTCTACTGCACTTGGATCTACTTTGAATAGATATGAATTGAATAGGTATATGCAAACTACTACTTTGTGTAGGTATATACAAATATACTGGTGCGAAGGACAAGAAGGCTTGCTGTTTATGGTTCTGGGTGGTCAGATCACTGTCACAAGTTTGATAGCATTTAACACTAGGTCCCGCAGCCTTGTGTTAAACGTTATCAGTATTATGTTATGGCCATTTTTAATGTCAGATTTTTGGGAAGTATAACAATTCAGCTAGTTTTATGTGTGATTTGCACGGCAAGATAACAGAATTTTATATACAAACTACTACTTTGTGTGGGTATATACAAATATACTGGTGCGACGGACAAGAAGGCTTGCTGTTTATGGTTCTGGGTGGTCAGATCACTGTCACAAGTTTGATAGCATTTAACACTAGGTCCCGCAGCCTTGTGTTAAACGTTATCAGTCTTATGTTATGGCCATTTTTTGTGTCAGATTTTTGGGAAGTATAACAATTCAGCTAATTTTATGTGTGATTTGCACGGAAAGATAACAGAATTTTACATACAAACTACTACTTTGCGTAGGTATCACAAATTTACTGGTGCGAAGAACAAGAAGGCTTGCTGTTTATGGTTTGGGTGGTCAGATCACTGTCACAAGTTTGATAGCATTTAACACTAGGTCCCGCAGCCTTGTGTTAAACGTTATCAGTATTATGTTATGGCCATTTTTAACGTCAGATTTTTGGGAAGTATAACAATTCAGCTAGTTTTATGTGTGATTTGCACGTAAAGATAACAGAATTTTATATACAAAACTACTACTTTGTGTGGGTATACACAAATTTACTGGTGCGAAGAACAAGAAGGCTTGCTGTTTATGGTTCTGGGTGGTCAGATCACTGTCACAAGTTTGATAGCACTTAACACTAGGTCCCGCAGCCTTGTGTTAAACGTTATCGGTCTTATGTTATGGCCATTTTTAGTGTCAGATTTTTGGGAAGTATAACAATTCAGCTAATTTTATGTGTGATTTGCACGGAAAGATAACAGAATTTTACATACAAACTACTACTTTGCGTAGGTATCACGAATTTACTGGTGCGAAGAACAAGAAGGCTTGCTGTTTATGGTTTGGGTGGTCAGATCACTGTCACAAGTTTGATAGCATTTAACACTAGGTCCCGCAGCCTTGTGTTAAACGTTATCAGTATTATGTTATGGCCATTTTTAATGTCAGATTTTTGGGAAGTATAACAATTCACCTAGTTTTATGTGTGATTTGCACGTAAAGATAACAGAATTTTATATACAAACTACTACTTTGTGTGGGTATACACAAATTTACTGGTGCGAAGAACAAGAAGGCTTGCTGTTTATGGTTCTGGGTGGTCAGATCACTGTCACAAGTTTGATAGCACTTCACACCAGGTCCCGCAGCCTTGTCTTAAACGTTATCAATGTTATGTTATGGCCATTTTAGTGTCAGATTTCTGGGAAGTAGGCTATAACAGTTTAGCTAATTTTATGTGTGATTTGCACGGAAAGATAACAAAATTTTGCCTGAGCCGACATCGGGTGGGGGGGGGCTAGTTAGGATCATAAGAAGAAGAATCCAAGCTAGACTTAATATCTGCCTTTGCTGCAGGGAAACCCTTAACAACCGAGAACAAAGTTCAATCCGTCCGACATAATCTGTCAGTGCACTAAGCCGTCACCCCTTGGTTGGTTGATACTCTGTTCTCGATGAAAGAGACAAAAATGAGATTTTCGGGGTACTTCCTTGATCAGCTAATTCTCCCTCTAAAATGTTAGGCGAGGGATAAATGTAACTTCGGATATTTCAGTTGCACTTCCGGCAACTGTCACAGCGAAGCAAACAAACTAAATCATAAGTTCCAAAGCACTGCCAACAAAAAACGCGACGCGGATTCGACAATCCACAAAACGACAAGTGATCAAAAGCAGAAGAACGATGCGGATTCGACGATATGCAAATACAATGAAATAACGAGTATTAATTAACATGTGCGTGTTTATCGGTGAATATAGGCGTTCATTTCACCCTTCAGTCAATCCTACACTATAAGCGTGTTCCACCCTACTTGTCGTAGTTACTACGCTAGTCGCCGTAGTTACTACGCTAGTCGCCGTAGTTACTACGCTAGGCTGGAACGCTTTTTTATTTTTTCGTTCAAATATCAGGCCGCGGGGTAATCCGACCAATCGCGTTACAGAGATGCGTAGTTACTACGCTAACTACGCTCCCGTGCGTGGTAAGCAAATAGTTACTATTTTGAGAAGGTTGGAACGGTCAGCGTAGTAACTTTTTGTGAGGCTGGAACGGAAATAGTAACTAATAGTTACTATTGGTAGAGGGTTGGAACACGCTCTATCTCTTCAACGCTTTACCCATCGTGCAAGGAAAGCTCCACAACTGACTGTTGGTACATACTGAGACCCGACTTCACTCTGAACGTAAACCACACTCTGCCCTGGCTCTGTGCAAGTGTCCCCTTACAAGGGCGAAATTAATGGGCATGAAGTCATTGGGCATGATGCCAACCGGGGGAAGAAAGATCACCCCTCTCAAATGAATGGCCCATACTGTCTGCCATTTAATGTCGGGGTCATAACTTGATCGGATCGGCACCCACTGTAAATGCCAAGCGGAACAAGGACCGCTTTATCGCGGGTCAATCAAGCAGAAATGGAAGCGGAACTGAAATATTTCACGTCTTTTAACCGACAGAAGTTGTAAAGGAGTCAGTCGTCATGGCTCAATCAAGTGAAGTGGGCCTCAGCCAAGTGAAATGCATGGTTGAATCGGACGGCAAGGCCCTGCAAGCTCCGTTCATGGGTGCATCCTTAGCCGCAGGGATGTTGGGTTCAGTGTTGCCAGTTTTCACTGATGGAACCTGTCGAACATTCTGGCACCTACGAAGAGGGTCTTTTTTGTGCCAATTATTAACGGGAAATCCCGCTTTTTCAGCTTTATAGTCGTATGCTTTTACTTAATTTTTTTACGCTTTTACGGATTGCAGAATTCTGGCTCGCTCTGTGCCAAAAGTCGGAAACCTGTGACAAATTGCAGAATTCTGCGATTAATGGCAACACTGCTGAGATACGATCCGATCGTTTTGCCGTCGGATGCAATATTCCTCCTTCGTTCTATTTTTCGGACGTATTACATACATTCTTCGGTCCAATGTGAGTAAAAACATTCTACTTTTATCGGGCCGAATTTTAAAAGCGAGCGAAAATTCTCTTTCGTATCCTCATTTACTTGAAACAGTTATTATTAAGACACAAATGAATAAATTGGCATATTGAGGCGAACTTCGCATGCGAATCTTATCGGACTGTGTGTGCACGTACCTTTACTGAAACATGATGCATGAAACATTACCGAAACCCCTGCAAGCTAAAGCTGCAGCTGAATTTGTTCTAACAGTTCAATCAGGTCCAATTTTAGCTGAAACCATGTTTCTCGAATAATATCCTAAAGTTGGTGGATAAGGGTTCATCCCGAGTTTTTTGCATACACCAGGTGTTCAGGTGTTGTCGGTCGGGTGCCTGCTCACTTTTTAGTTCGTTACCGGCTGGAAACATCGTCAGCAGTGAACCTACCGGGATCCGAACTCTCGTTTTACCAAGAAAAAGCCTGGGTTGCGCCCGGTACCAAGGACACCCCTTTGGATGACTCAGAAAAGGCGGAATACGGAACATAATATTCAAATAATGCATAAAACGGACACGTCAGCTACGATGCTTTTGCAGCGATATTTCGGCCTTTCTTGGAATAAGGAAAGGAAAAGATAAAAGAAAAAGTATGGAAATAATAAAAATCATTAATAAGAACACACAACTGCGTTGGTCAACACCGCTAGTCTTTAGGACTTCCTTTTTCACACGTGTCTATTCATTATCAAGATATCTAGAAGTACAAAAATCGACGAACTGACTTTCTTTTTGCTTCAAAGTATTTAAGATCTGTCTGTTGAACTAATTACCTACCTACTCAGTTGGTCGAAATACTCGCCCTAAGGTGAAAATAAACCACCTTATAATAACAAGACCAAAGGTTCCGATGGGATTCCAAAAATTCAATATTTGTTCCAAACAATTAGGTTTTGTCTTAGCCAGATCCAGTCTTCGCCGGGCCAAACAGCTACTCATCAAGAAATCCATGCTCATATATGGATTCAGCATGTGCGTTTACCTCAATAAGTCGATCGAAACGATCCTAGCTTACTTTTGGGAATTTTGCGGTTTTGGCGAAATTCAAGAACTACTTGTCCGGCGAAAAGTTAAAGCTCAAAAACGGATTCAGCGTATCTCCTAACGCCTATATCCAACATCTAATCAACTTCAAATAAAAATTTAACTTCTAACAAATTTTCCGGTTTCAGCCGGATTCCGGACGAACTATATGTCCGGCTAAAGAGTGATTGTCATATACGGATTCTGCATCTCTTCTTATCCCTAAATCTATCATGTAATTCTAATCAACTTCAAATAAAACTTTTACTTTTAATGGTTGTCGTATTCTTGTTCAACATGCCTTCTTACCCCTACATCAAACATCTAATCAACTTCAGATAAAACTTTAACTTCTAACAAACTTTCCGGTTTTGGCCAGATTCTGGGCGAACTGCTTGTCCGGCGAGAAGATGGTTTTCATATTCGTGTTCAGCATGGCTTCTTACCCCGAAATCAAACATCTAATCAACCTCAAATAAAACTTTTACTTTTAACAAACTTTCCGGTTTTGGCCGGATTCCGGACGAACTACTTGTCCGGCGAGAAAATGGTTTTCATATTCGTGTTCAGCGTGTCTTCTTACCCCATAACCGACTATTACATTAGCTGTTTAAAAAAAAATTGCTTGCCCCTTAATTCAAACCCCCACCCCTAAATGTAAAGCTACAGGGCCCATCTACGAACTCGACCTTACTCTTGACCCAAAGAATCCCCACACCAAGTTTCATCAAAATATCACACTGCTTTCGAGAGTTATCGTGCTTACAAACAGATGGACAGACGGACGGACAGATGGACAACTTTTGCGATGTCATAGGCAGAGGCGTTACTAGCCAAAATGTTTGGGGGGGGGGACAAGGTATTTACCGACTGGCTGGTCATTTTTACCGACTATTTTTGCGGATAAAACGACGAAAAACGACTATTTTTAAGAAAAAATTGACTATTTTTAAGAAAAACCGACTGTTTTTTATTGTTTATAAGAAAAAACGACTATTTCCAAGAACAAAATCTGTTTTTACTAAAAATCGCGGCGCTTCGCGCCGACTCGGTTATTTTTACCGACTGGCCGACAACATTGGGGGGGGGGCGCCCCCCCCCCTCCCCCCCCCGTAGTGACGGCTCTGGTCATAGGTATCCCTCCACTTAAATTTTGGGATCCCAATAAACTCGCTCCCTATTGCCTAGAAACCTAACAAGGAGATCTGTAATGGGACTCGAATAATCAACTCGAATAAGAAATTTAACATTTACTGGGTAAATGCTTTTCTTAAAATATTATTTTTCAATAAAAATAAATCGGGCTTACTAGACAGTGCACGGTAGAGCTTTAGGGAAACGACCGAACTGTTTAAATGTTCCCTGAAAGAAGTTACAATCCATCACTAGAGTCAAATAATTATTTGTGTTCAGTTGCAAGAAACAAACGATTGTTGGCTTTCCAATTAAACTTTAAGGTATGATTGGTGAATGGTGAGTGAATCAGCTTTTCATTATATAAAACGCAGAGGGTAGTTCATAAATGAACATCAGACGGTGAGACGTCTTATTCTTTTCAACGTCAGATGTTTCATTATAACATAACTGAAATCTTGGAGTCAGTTGAAGACCGGAAGTTCTTTTCGCAGTTGGAAACCCATCGCAATGATAATGGACTTGGCAAATTTACTAACGTGCCAAAGGATGGCCGTGACCAAAGAGACTTAGCACACGTCAGTAACGGCTAGTTTCCGTTGAAGAAAGGGTCAGTATTAGAATATCCAGACGAACTGGTGAGTCAGTCCAAAGCTTTTACGCTCGCTGACGGCAAATATACAGGAGAGGTCGCCAACCAATTACAAAACCTCGCAATAGGCCTAAGAACGCTGAAAGGAAGTTTCTGTGACGCAAAACCTAGAATCAGCAAACATGTCCCACCACAGAAATTTCCTTTTCACATGCTTCAGGTCAATTTCGAAGTTATGTTATTCGAGTTCGACGACCTCTCCTGCAATATAATCATTATCACATAAAGCCTAAGGTCACGGCAATGATGGTAATAAAAAGACTAAAGGTTTCGATGGGATCCCAAAAATTTAATATTTCTGACTTCTTGATCCAGACAATCACATCTTGTAGATTTCCGAGTCTAGATCCCTTTAACATTTAGCTATTTATCCACAATCAACCGCTTGAATATGTACAAAAAATGTTACCGTTTAAAGTATTTTGACATGATTGGCTTGGAATTAGCCAGTTCCCTGATCCGGGATCATTTTTGCCTCAAGGGTTTTGCTTAAAAATGATTTCCTTAAAGTACTAACAATACTTTTGAGTAAAATATACATTTTCGTGCTCCGGATGAGTTCATCATCATTTTAGCTTCAAGAGTTTTGATTACAAATGATCACAACAAACCGACGAATTGACGAATTCCTACTTTCATCCTCCGACCCAGCCTTGCAAGTGCCATATGAGGTTCCAGCTCTTGTTTTCTTTTTTTTTTGTCTGATTTCTTGATAGGATCTATTTTGAGCATATCCACTAGGGTGCCTTCAGGATGCGACACTTGATTATCCCACGGTCATACCGAGTCCTGGCTAGAACTGGCGACTTCGATGGGGTTGGTCTGGACACTCTAAATGCTAGGGTGCTTCCGATTTGACTCCTTCAAAATAAACCTCTTTTCTCCTCTATAAGAGATATATCTCTTTTAGATACTTCACCACAAAATATGCTTCAACTCCACAAAAAACGTCCCTGTGAGCAAGGCTATAATCATGATAATGAAATTCGACTCAACGAAGATGGTAGAGTGGATACCCCAAAAGAGTAAACCATAATATCTGATTGCATTAAACGATGTCCAAATATGTGAAGTAAGACTAGGAAGTTCTAACACTGTGTGCGAACCACAGTGATACTAAAATTAAACTCAAGATGAAGGATTAGATACCACACACAAATAAACCCACCAATCTGATTGCTCTAAAATGATAAGTAAGACGTGTACAGTATTGCCGAGAGTTTAGTCTGTAGTATAGGCAAGCCTAACTTTCGTGAAAAAGGCGTTTATGAATAAGAAAGTTTACACATATGAATGGTGGTTAAAGTATTTGCACCATCTCTAACGTTGCTAGCAATGTTCTTTGCATGCAAACATCTACTTTCGAAAAAAAATGCGGTAATCCAGTATGAAAAGAAAAGGCAAGTGCAGCTTTCGTGAAAAGGTCGTTTACGCATAACAATAATACACATATCGGAACGACGCTTAAAGCACTATGTCTTCCTTGTTGGTGACCTCATCTTTACTCAAGTCAAGCTTTTTTTCCGGTTACAGCTTGAAGAAGACCCTTGCTGAGAAGGCCAAAATATCGCTGGAATAAATCATCATCTGACTTATTCGTTTGGCGACATCAACCTCACTCTGGAAAATTGCTTAGCTACGTAGGGCCAAAGATGTGGCCCAATGTGAAAGGCGACCTCACACTAATCTGAATGCACCTTAAGGGTTAAAGAAAAGTCCTCGATCACACTGTCAATTAGAAACATAAGCCCGTCTTGAGTTTAGTATGCATATTAGACCCACAACAACTTTAGATTAAGCCTATACCCAGACCGATCAATCCTTGCTTGAAGACGATAGCCCAAATGCAAAGCTCGGACAAATCTTGTACAAATTAGGAAAATCTGAATAAGATTTACGATTTATGAACCCACAATCCTATGCAAACCAGTGCATAATTCACTGACGTCAATCAGCTCTGCATGGTTTCCACATTTCTGCTTATGTAGGAACTTAACCTCATAAGGTGTATCAGCTCGACGGCAAATGAAGAAATAAACGAAGAAATAAACCAGAGAAAAGAAATGAAGAAATAAACCAGATCATATTGTGTGTTGATGGGTTTTTTTTTTCTATATGTATTTGCCACGGCCGTCGGCTCTTGGCGCAAATAAAATCTTATCTTATATTATCTATTAAATAAATAAGGTTATTCTAATGTTAATTCTTCAAAAACTAGAAAGCAGCTAGAAAGGACAATAAAACTAGAGTGCAAGATCTCACTGAAGCAAAATACGAATCAGAACACCCAGATGTGGAGGATTTGAATGTCAACTAAAACGTGCATTCAATGGCTAAGCTTCACCAAAAACCCCAAAAAGATCATTCTTCGTCAGTTGTTTACCGTAATATTTCAAGCATGGAGGTACAAGCCCACAGAGGTCACATGAATAGCGAAACAACGAAGTAACTCATTTTCATCGGGTCTTAACACTTGTTTAAGTGAACCAGTGATGGGTAACTAGCAGGGCCGTATCCAGGGGGGGTAGGGGGTTCGACCCCCCCCCCCCCGAAAACCACAAAAGTAATCGTTTTTTGTGCGCTTTAACCTCTGATATATGTCTTTTTTGTACTCTTTGGTCCGACCCGTGGGCAACCCCCCCCAAATAGATTCCGCGGGCAAAACCCCCCCGAAATAAATTCCTGGATACGGGCCTGGTAACTAGCCATCTGAACTTTAAAAGGACCCACCGTAGGCCTATCTGTAATGTCAATTCAACCTACTTCCGCAACTGCATTCAACTGCATTCATTAACCCAGAGACACAAGCTTCTCATATTACATTCTGAACCCGCTAACGATTCCTCACTAATCTTTGCACTTGCCATGATTCACCAGTTTCTATGCGCATAACGCATCATGCTCCCGACCAGTGTTCGATCACTATCCGGTTTTCTGCTAGAAGTCAATGGCCTGGGAAAAGGCTTAAAACTGCCAAAGCCGTGGATACTTTGTTAAAAGCAGAGCTTAGTTTTACAATACTCAGATAGTTTTGAATACTGGAACATAAACAGTAAATAGTGCGCGGTACTCTTCAAGAAAGCTCGTCAAACCATGGTCAATGGCGCTAAACTCCGAAGAGTTATTCCAGAGGTATTTCGGCTCTTCTTACGAAGGATCCTCGTCAGGCTGTAGCTGGGCAACACACCTAAATTCTTGCAAGCTCGAGCTGATGAACTAACGGCAAAATAATGTAAAAAGTAAAAACCTCTCAATCCCCTTTTACCCCAATCAAATCGTTTAAAACATACAGTTTCTAATAATCAAAATCCACAACTCGATCTCAACCTCACTTTTCTAGGCTATTATTAATATTCAATCGCCTTTTTTCTTCTGTATCCTCACCTGCCCCCGCTGAGTTTGCCTAAACTAATGACAACACTCTGACAGTATCGAATGACAAAGCTGCAATGCTTATGTAAACATGACAGGCCCCACTCATAAATGTTCCCATAGTTTGCATTCTATTTATCTTAGTGTTGATCATGCAGAAACGATTAGAGTAAACATGAAGCCATACGGCAGCTACAAGATAACGGAATGATCTTACGAACGGATCACTAAAACTTAGACTTCGCATTATTATAAATACTCACCGACATGGTTTGACATGTGGTGATACTGTAACGCTATCTACGTGAGTGAGAGTGCGTTGCATTTTGCTATCAGCATTTAACAGCGACGCTTTATTGCTGGATGGACCTCGTAGGAAAAAGATGGGTGTCAATTAGAGAGCTGATCAAGACTGACTAATTAATTTATCCCATAACAAGATTAAATTTGCTCACAAACATGGTGTGGTATGTGGTGATACTGTAGTCTCTACGATTTGTGTTCACCACATTTTTGTTATCAGCCTCGTGAAGTTTTATTACTGGACACATGCGCTTTATGGGGGAAGGAAGGGTACCAATTAGACTGAATGACCAAGCGTCACTAATAAATGTATCATCGCTGTCACGCATTTAAAGGGTCAAGCGACATTTTTTGAAAATTATTTATTGATACCAATTACCAGGGCTATGGATTTAAGCTAACTAGGGCTATGGAGCTTATCCCTGCCAGCCTCCAGTGATCGATTTGTATTGCTATCAATTATTTAAATTAAAGAACCTGAACCTGGGCTCCTGCATCTAGGCTACTGTACAATTTTAAAGCCCTACGACAAGCCCTTCCCGAGATACATGGTTGCTCTAAAGATCTAACCGCCACGAGAACGGTGAAAAAGAGCTAAGCGAAAATTGTCAAAAAGAGCTAAGCGACGGATAAATCATTAGTGTATCGGTAAACAAAAATTGTCCTTTTCTTCTATTCGCTGTAAAATAGGATGTTATTCGACATAAAAATCATCCAGATCAATTGAAAAATAGATTATTAAAGGACACCTGAACAATGAAACCATACTTGAACACACCATGGAGAATGCATTATTACAGACATGGCCACGGGGAGCATTCTTCTCCTGAGCGTGACGTTTTCAAAATAGGGATGTTCGTTTCTGGAGGTTTGCACATGCAGACTCCAAGACAAAAAGCGCAATTCATTCAAATCTTGTACAGCGCTGGCCGGATCGTATTGGAATTTCTTCTAGATATACGTTTGGGCTTAACTGGTTAAAAAATATTCCAGAATAAGGGTTGATTGGAGACATTTGTTCATTTCTAAAATTGTTCGGTACTGAAAAAAGGACAGATGCAAAATGGAGCAAAAATCATAGCTTGGAAACACTATTTCGTATTTGAATTGGGTTTTCTGCAGACAATTTTAATGGAAGTCATACAGATAGGGATGATACTTGGTACTCTTCATTCAGGTGTCCTTTAAAGTGCTTGCTCCTTCTCACGAATATTTTGAAAAATGTCGTTTGTGCCCTTAATGCGTGACAGCGACGACATATATGACTGCGCTAAACAGATAGGTCAGCCGAGATTTAATCCAACAATATTTCGGCCCTTCTTGGCGAGGGTCATCGTAAAGCTAAAGCTAGAAAAACGAGCATGTAAGCCTGACGAGGGCCCTTGCCAAGAAGGGGCGAAACATCGCTAGATTACATGTGAGCTGACCGTCTGGAACCGCAAAATATGATTCGCAGTCCGCTTGGGCTGAAGGAATATATAAGCATATTACTCTTCGTCGTTCAAAAAAACAAGAAACCTTATAATGCACACATTTGTTTCAACTTTATAAGTGGAAACAAAACAAACAAACTCGTAACTACTATTTGTTCAGTTACATCAAGCTTTACAAACAATCACTTTCTTCGTCAAACTTTTTTGTCTCGAGTCTCCCATCTCCTAAACAAACTCCCATCGTCCTACTCCAGCCCCCCCCCCACCCCACCCCCAAAAAAACGCACACACAGACAATTTAAGAACTTCACGGTAATTGATTTTTTCACTTTTTTTACCGTACCGGGTTTTTGTCATTTGATCTTTAACCTTCGGCTCTGACCCTCCATTTACAGTTACTTTGTATAGAAGCGATACAATTAAACCTTGAACTTTGAAAGATTTTTACATAAACAAAAAGTAAGGTATGTTTTTATTTAAGTTTATTATAGTAAAACGAGGAATCTGCTCCCGTAAGTGTTCCGGAAAGTATTAATGAATTTATTACAAGACATAACTTAATTTCACAAATAACTAACAAAACTAGAACAAACGAAATAAACTACAAGTCACTTTGTACAAACGGTATGAAAAAATGTACCTGAGCAAAATCCGGGCGAAAAAAGCTATTTTCTTTGTTATAACTGTCAGAAAAGTTTTTCAGCGTAAGAATACCGAATGGCTTCAGTGGTGTAAAGCCGGGTTCTGGCAGAGTACGATGCCAAATTCGGAGGCAAATTCTGGCGAGGTTAATGCAAGTAGTGCAGACAGGAATCTGAGTTCCCGGAAGCAACCGCGATTTTTTTGCTTCCAGTTAGACGAGAATTTCAAAAGCGAATTACTAGTATTTTCGATCCGTAAGATCAAACTCGAACCAGGAAGCATATTTTTCATTTGGATTCGAAAATCGGTGATTTCGAATTTCATTATTACGGTACTTAAACGGTGCTGAAAAACAGGCTACACAACGATAGGTCTTATTACTTTCAAAAAATCTTAGTACTATTCCCTTCTTGTACAACTTAAGAGTCAGATGTCAAAAAACTGTGTTAGTTTTTTTGACAGTTTGCAAAATATGTATTGAGACTCCCTTGGTCAAGTGACAGCAGCATATTGAACAAGTACGGAGTGACCAAGCCCATAATTGCTGTGCTGAAACGTCTAGAGCGGTAGGCCTATAGGCGAGATCTCGTGCCGTCAAGTGATATGCATAGGTTGCTCAAAATGCCTGAAGGTATTTCGTTGTAGACACGTGGTGGTGTATATTGTCTTCGTTTTCCCTTTTCTTTCTTACTCCATTTTGTTTCTATATTGGGTTACAAAACTATTTACAGCATCCAGTAACACCCTGACGAGGATCCTTGCCAAGAAGGGCCGAAATATCGCATACGAACATCGTAGCTGACTTCCCGTTTTAGCCATTGTTTAATATATTTTAAACCACTCTTTAAACACTACTGATCTGCTACGGACTTTCCGACAGAGACCACACAGCTGAGCCATTGACCGCAAGCAGCAACAGTTTGTCCAGAGGCCGCAACCAGATGTTTTTTTATTCCACGTCATTTTTTATTTGCATCTCTAAATCACAACGAAGTCATTGATTCTTCGCTCGTTAACTAAACGGGATTTTTTGCCATACACTTCTTGAATTTCTGCTTTGATCGACTGGCCAGAGACTTGGTTCCTGGCATAGGCATAAGAACTATTGTTTTTTTTTCAGATCTGTAGTTTTTTTTTACGGAGAAGGATAACATATTCTGACTCAGCAATTAGAAGACGCAAACGCTGTGGCGCCATTTGGAGCAGCTTGGGCTTCTATAGCTTTATACTGTATGTAAACATGTGTCGTGCAGAGGCGTCACTACTGGGGGGAGGGGGGACGCCCCCCCCCCCCGATGTTGTCGGCCAGTCGGTAAAAAATAGCCGAGTCGGCGCGAAGCGCCGCGATTTTTAGTAAAAAACAGTCGATTTTTTACTTAGAAATAGCCGTTTTTCTTAGAAACGATCGATTTTTCTTAAAAACAGTCGGTTTTTCGTAGAATTAGTCAATTTTTCGTCAACACAGTCTTTTTTTTCTCAATAATAGTCGTTTTTATCCGCAAAAACAGTCAGTAAAAATGACCAGCCAGTCGGTAAATACCTTGTCCCCCCCCCAAACATTTTGGTTAGTAACATTTCAGATCTCAAACTTTATCAGATTCCCAAATGAAGACAAGGGCTGCCAATCGTGGATTTTTCTGTCCGCATGTCTGTAAGCACGCTAAGGGAGCTTTGACAGTGATAGTGCGAGAGTCTTGCGTTGCGCACGCGTACAGTCCCCGTTGAGTTAGGACTGCGTCGGTCCTTCCACGCCACGAGGGCTTATGCGTTCCGTCCGCACAAAAGTTATTACTATTACTTTCTGTTGGGTTTACTTATTTACATACAAATTAAAATTTCATTTACAAACATCGTGAGTCTAATATTTTCGTAAACGCAGCGCAAGACTTGCGTCGCTCAGGTGAAGGGCTTCAGCTTCCTAATTCCTAATTTTGGGGGCTATAATATCTTTTCCTCATCTCTGTGATGTAATTTTTTAAAGTTTAACTGAAAAGCCAACTTATTTGTGTGTCATTTAATTGGATACACTGAATTATTTGGATCCTGCAAAGGGATTTTTTATTTTCCACTATCTGCTCTAGTTATGAGGCTAAGAATATCTTCGGCCGTCCCCACAGCGTAAATTCTACTATGACATGGGAAATTTTAATCCCAACACAGATGCAGCTTTTCAGTTGGCAGTGGTGAGATTGGTGAAGATTGCTTAGTGTCTGAACAAAAAAAAATGATAAATCTTTCTCGTAAGGCATGCAACAAAAATACAAGCGCATAGATGCACCACAAATCACAGGGAAATTCCACTATTTGAAAATCGATTATTCGTGAATAGCGGAACAACGACGTAACTCATTTTCAGCGGGTCTTAAAAGCCAATTTAAGTGAGTAAGTGATGGGTAACTAGATTGTCCTATCCTAGCCCTTTTCGGTTAAACTTTAAATAAAAAACTTCTAAGCTTTTCAGCGGGTCTTCAAGCCAATTAAAGTGAATAAGTGATGGTCAACTAGATTGTCCTATCCTAGCCCTTTTCGGTTAAACTTTAAATAAAAAACTTCTAACAATATTTTTAACACTTTTTCTAACAGGAATACATTCTTTATGATTCTTCCATTAGGAGCTCTTCGAGAAGAGTCATCTACGAAACTAAGGCCATCCCTGTTATTTCTGGGCCTAACCAACACAAAATAAACAACTTTATATATTTTGGAGCTCGTGTCCCTCCCTCCCGACAAACAAAAGGTGCCAAAATTCGGTCGAGCCATATCACAACCTGGTTACTCAGCGAGTCTTATATCAACCACTAAAAAAAAAAAAAATCAACTATTCAACACACAGATGGTTCTGGACCAATCACATTTTAATCGAAACCCAATCTGTCTGTGTCAGTAAAAAAGAAATCACATAGAACAACAAACCGTCTTGATATGTGTAGCACGTACAAAATAGATTTATGGCTTTAGGCATGCGTAAAGTGACAAAAAAGTGACACCACAGGTTCAGGCTAAAAAAAAACAGTCTCCATTTCACAACCTGACGGGTCCTAACCGACTTGCATACCAAATGTTTTGACGCGTTGCATAGCAGCGACCTCAAAGTGACTGTTTCGGAGAATACGAACTTAGAATGGAAGGGAATTTCCCTCCATAGGGACTAGGAAAACATTTCATTTTTAACAAAAAGTTGTACACGAAAATGGGGTAGCCTTAATTTTATTTCCTTATTTCTTGTTTTTGAGCGGAGGGGAGTAGGGGTATCTCAAGGATTGAGTAACAGTTTGTCTAAAGGAGGCGACTGGGGAGAATGGTTGGTGAATGAAGTTGTTTGGTCTGCATATTTATTAAAAAGTTCGTTTGATTTCAAACATTTCCACATTTCCCACTTGTTCAGGTAACTGACTTAACTTTTGAAGAAAAAAAATGCTCCAACACTAGCATGTCTACTAGAAAAAAAATTGGACGCATCATAATTTGCGTTTAATGCAAAAACCGAACACAAGTGCTAAAAGCCAACAATAATATAATTTTTTAGGCTTATAATCGAATCGCGTTTCACGATTCGCAGTTAATGAAGAACGAAAAAAATATCATGGCGCCAAACACTTCTATTCATCCATGTGCTTCGCACATGGAAATACTTCAATGTCAGGGGTAAGTGTTTTGAACACAGCTAATCATCTCGTGAAAAATTATAATCTGCACGACTCGCATTGGAAGTACCGATTTTGCTTGCAGCGAAATTCGATGCAAAGACCTGATAAGGCAGCAACGCATTTTGCAATGTCAAGAGAAAATGCTACACGAAGTGTTTTAATTTCACACGCTTCAGAGACAATTAAGCCAAGGATTGCACTAGATTATCTTTAAAACCTTTTATCAGACGACACAGACTCGCCAGCGAGGGAAAATATAAGGCTTAAAGGACTTCTCGCACTACGTAGTGTTTCTGCTAAGATGTTCTACGACAGTTAACTACTTTGGAATTCAGCTGTGCCTAAAACTAAACAAGACGTGTGCTATTATTAGTCCCTCTCCTTGCCCCATGCCTTGAACATGAAATGCGGGAAATGCATAGCTGGTCTTCTGACCAATAAGCTATTCGAAAACAATGATCGGGAGCCTGATATGCCTCGTGAAGAGAACAAACACGGCAAGCGTAACACCAGTGCAATACCAATGGGGGTATAGAATATACCAGTGAAACGCAGAATCTCCGGAATAAATCGATTTAAAGATACGGAAGTAAAACAAATTAGCATCATAGGTCCGACGGGTCCTTTAACTGGATTGATGAGGTTTACACGGCCCATACCTGGACTGGTTGCCTAGCCTTTCGACTTCAATAGCTATTATAGTTATTACAAATATGAATTTAAATGTATTGCCCAGTCCAACTTTTCATCAATTATTATGCCTACATATTTAATGTGGTCAACTCGTTCGATTTCTTCGCGGTCTTCCGTATTTATCTTGCTATCGTAAACTGGGCCATTTCCATGTTCAAAAATGATATGCAGTGTATGATTTGCTTTTTGTTAATAAATAAACTGAACTGAACTGAATAATGGCCACGGACATGGCATTGTTAACACTCAAATTTGAAAGGTCATATAAAGCTGTAGAAGGACGTGGAAGGAAGGACAGTAGCGTACGTACCGTAGAATGGGGTAACTTTGAACGTGAGGGGTAACTTTGAACAAAATCCGTAACGAACAAAAAGGGCCATCTATCGGACAGGAGTCGAACTAGGTGTTCGAACTTGCTTCTAGATTGTTCCTAGGATGCGACTGAGCCATTTGGTATGGTAAAATTCCGGATCACACACACGTGCAGCTTGCTAATTGCAAAGTAATTCCATGGTTCTAAAATCTTGCAAAAGTGGTAAAAGTAAGTTGCCTTTTTTTAATTAGGTGAGCTAAGCCAGGGCTTTCATTTAGATATTTTTCTGTAGCTAAGAAGCTGAATGATTAGGTTTTCTGGTGAAATCCAGCCCCACTTCCATAGATCGAAGATGGCAGCAGTGTTCAATGTTTCCCGCAAAAATTTTGATTTTTCGGGGTAACTTTGAACACAAACATTAATTGTTTTTCGTATGTTCAGGATTACCGGTACAATTCTAAAATGAGAAACAAAGTGTTTTGTGCTAGCCGATAGTGATTAGTTTCCATTTAATCGATGTTTGCTCTATTCTTCGAACCTTCTACGAGACCATATGCATCTAAAAAACCCAAGAAGACCAAAATTAAGTTCAACTATTTAAGTTGGTTCAACCAGGGACCTAAACAATTCCTGTAATGACTCGCCATAGGGGGCTTGTCAATACGAGATTTCTGATGCGCTCTTGACCGACCGTCCGTTAGTTCTAGAAATACCCACGGGGATAGAATACGCGACTATCCAGATAGACAAAATTTGGGATTGGCTGCTGGCGCCTTGAGGGAGGAGTTTCTTTGGCGCTCACGTCAAATGAGGCAAACAAGAACGCCGATTCGACCCAAGCGGAATTTCTGGAAAGTAGAAGAGGGTCGGGCAACATAGAAGCATAGGAAATGACAAGCCCCCTGTAATGGCGAGTCATACAGGAAATTTATGGGTCCCTGGTTCAACTGTCGGGTACATTTTCACCACTTTCTAATCTTGTCAGGCCTATTATGCTTCTTCTTTGAATGACAGTTAATAAGCGATCGAAGGCAGTGGCAGGCTAAGCTTAAATCTACCATAATTGAAATTTCTTTGTTACCTCGTTCTAAAAGTATTTCCATCAACAATTTTTGCAGATGCATAGAGCATACATGAAAAAAGGCAAATGAAGAAAGCGCTCCAGTTATGACGAAGACGTGATGAAAAAAGCTCTTGAGGACATAAACACATTAAAAAGAAAGAAGAACTATATATGAGAAAGGCTTCCGAGAAATACATCTTTGGGTACGCTTTCTCACCGAATAAACGACAAGCAAGTCAAAATTTGTATTTGACCATGATATTGGTCAGCTGAAAGTGCACAGGTTGACTCCTCTGTCTTTTTTATATAAGTAGATTGATGGTCCAATAAATGATTTGTATTATGGTTAGAAATTTTGCACCAGAATTAAAGTAGAGCTTATCAGTCTTCAAAGTTACCTGTCAAATTATTGCGTGTTCAAAGTTCGACAACCCCAGAGGTAACTTTGAACACCCTTTTTGGGTCGATGTACCTCTCAGACCATAAGGATTACGAGTTTACGACTGGTGCTATTCGACGCAGAATGATGTGTTCTCCAAACGCCAAAAAGGATTTCGAGGAAAAATTTATTATAAGAAAAATGTTGCAAAAAAACCTTGATTTTTCACGTTTTTTAGTTCAAAGTTACCCCATTCTACGGTATACTACTTTCGTTCTACTGACGTAATTCCAACTGACAAAATAAAATATGAGCTATTATAAGACATAACTGAGCGAAGGCATTTTCATCTTACCCATCTTCTGAATATGATAATGCCATCAGCAAAATTCGCAATCTCTCAGCTGCGTCTAACGTGCTGTTATGTTAGATATTCGATGTTCGACTTCGATTGAACACAAATTTCAAGAATGTTTCACCCCTCCGAACTTCATACGTATTTTTTTTTAAGGACATGTCGTACTTATGATCAAGGCAAGGGACATGGAACGAGGCTAAAAACAGCCGAAGCCTTGCGTAATTTTTTGTAAGCCTAGTTATATTTTGAAGTACCGTCAACAACAAGTTCAGAACATCTAAGCCGAAACACTATCTAGTGCGAGTTGTCCTTTAACTATTTAGATCCCGCGCAAAAAGTCGACAATTTTATCAAATCATGTATGATAAGAAATTTGTGCATCAAAATTTTAGATCCGATTATCTAACCATGAATACGCAAGAATAGTAGAAGCCGGTAACCGGTCTTCTTTGAGTGACCTCAACTTGGAACTTTTTAAGATACCCCCCCCCCCCAATCTCCCATTACTTTTATTCCAATTTGCCATGAGCAAGAAGTCAGAACAAACAAGACGAGCGGTCTTGTTTGGGCAACTCCCACCTTGAAACTACTAATCCAGAAAGTGTCAAAATGACTTAATGCTTTCGTTCTAATGCCGGCAAAATTCCAACTGTCAAAATAAGATATGTGCAGAGATATACAGTAAAAAAAAAAGTGAAAACTCAGCAAAGGCAATATCATCTTACTGATCTGCTGAAAATGATAACGCCATCAACAAAATTCGCAATCTCTCAACCATCTAACCTGTTGTCATGTCAGATATTCGATATCAAAGCGCTAGCATACGAATGTGCCTTAAAATGCTTCCATTTTTTACTTTATTTCTAAGCAGAGCACTTTATTTTAGACATCCTACCTTACAATTTTCTATTCTATTTTACTTTTCTATGTCTGCTGTGTGGAAGTACTCCTTCAGCCCCAGCTGACTTCGGATCATGTTTGATGGTAGGCTTACTAAACCAATAAGTCATCGGGGACCTATTCTAGCAATAATTCGGCCCTTCTTGGCAAGGGTCCTCTTCTGGCTCTAACTTGGAAACACGCCTCGCCAAGAAGGGCCAGAATATCGCTAGAATAAACTTCAGCTAACTTCCCCATTAGGCGCCCCCCAATATAGCCCTAATCCCATTAAGTCTCCCTGGAACTTAATCAATCTAGCAATGATTCGTCGGTAATTGTAGCCAACGTCACTGCGAACCGTGAAAAAGCTGTCACTTTGATTTCAGCTACCAAGATACCTAGATCAAGATAATGTCAAAGACCCTCTGGCATGCCTTTATCTCAACCCAGCATCACTTCACTCTCCATCTAATTACTCAGAAACCCCGGGTTGCAGGATTTTGCTGACTTTCGTGTCTTTTGACGACGCGTCACGCCGCCCGCTGACATGTTATTTAGGCCTCGTCCCGACAGTATTTTAGCGTTAAATTATCGCTGGTATTTTAACATAAAATGGTCGGATAGCGTGAAAATTGCTCCGACAATTACTACGAAGGTCCGAAAATTTGGTTGCGTGTCTTGAGATAATCGTTCGAGAGGCGTTTTGCTCGAGCTTATTACTTCACTTCATAGTTTAACCTCTTATATGAACTATGCCCTACAAATTTGCAAGGTAAGAAATTGATTCCCCCGACAGAGCCAATTCCCGACAAAAATATATTCAAGGCAAGAAACTGCTTCTTCTTCAGTAAAGGTTGAAAGGTCAGTTTGCTTCAACATGAAGAGATACTGTGTAGCAGCGGCGCCATTTCAGCAAACCTTTTTTTTTTGGGGGGGGGGGCAAAGATCATTTTACGCTCCCCATCCTAGGTTTAGACACGAAATTTGATTAGTCTTTTTTGTTAAATTCACAGTAGTTCATAGTCTATTTTGACTTTTGAAACTTCTTCTGGGATAAAAAACAGAATCACGGTGGAAGATTAAGAAACCTAGGGGGACATCTCCCTCCCTCCCCCCCCCCCCCGAATGGTGTCTCTGCTGTGCAGCTCGTTAATCGGTACTGGCGAGGAGTCGCTCAGTTACCTCAAGGTTCACAATGTAGCGACCATAAGAATACTCTCACACATCTTTCTTCTGGGACACATAACCTTTCTCACGACATACACTCCCCCATCTCAAACAAAAATCAAGTCCACTTGTTCAACGAGTGTCAAATTTGTAAATATTTTGTTTCACTTTATCCTGTTTCACCTTAACGCTTTCGTTAATTGCTCTTTATCCATTATTTTGCTAATCCGCTGTTTTTCCATCAGAAGCATTTTCCCATCCATTTGCACGTACCAAGATCCTAAAGCACTCCATCCAGAGCTGTACAAAACGTCACAGGATACAGTCAGTGCAAAAAATTAGAATCCAAACCCCGGAAATCAAGGGTGATTCCCGTAATCCTCTACCAGACACTAACATAACCATAAACTTGTGAACGAAACTTACAACATACAGCGACATATCGAATAAAGATAGATATAGTTTTATTGACAAAACCCTTGGGTCCGAGTTGGCACAAAACATGTCGACCATATTTAACGGGTTAAAATCCCTTGAATATATACAATTTATACCCGACAACAAATTATATCCCACGGCCTATCAAAATACGAATCGGATCGGCTCCACCAAAAGTGAGCAGATGGCCAAATAGCCTCGCTAAACACAAATTGGCTGAATTCAACAACCCCTCGCTTAATATTTCCTCATTTTACACATTGCGTTATCTCAAGGGCCTACTGGTAAACCTACATTCATCTACCCAATTTGCAACGCCTCTAGATGACTAAACATTCTTATCTACGGTTCAGTAAACAATTTACTTTTCATTTTGGGTGGATCCGCAAACTGTTGTAAAATTTCAGGCTGATTACTGTTTTCCATCTTTCCACAGCGACAGCTTATCCATTAATTTCCGCTAAGCGTGGTAAGCATTTCAAATAAACCGCGCCTTTTTCCCGACAGTTTCTGGAACGAAGTCAGACTTAGGTGTGCTTGCAGTGGCGTAATGGCCTTTCACACAATATTTTAACTAGTCGATTCCTTCTTCCTCCAAGATCAAATTAAAGCCCAGGAATTATAGACAGTGTAGCCATTCCACCTTTTTAAGTCAAATAAATCCCTCAGCCTAGATCTTCTAATTCCTAGTTAAGAAACACAACGCACTTAAACGATGTAACTTCGAACCTCAAATCCGTGCGGAAGCAACAACATTTAAACTACCCGCTAGCATTCAATGTGAGGTAGTAACGCTCAACTGACTACTTACTTCAGAATGCTCAATTTGACTATTTTGCAGACGTTTCGTATCTCTACCATGGACAAGAGCCAAACTGCGGACTCAACTTTAAGTTTCTCGATCTGTCGGTGTAGCTTAAGATTTAAAGACGGGTCTCAGAATACGCTCCTTCTGCTTCAAACCGACTTTAATCTCTATTTCCTGACATATGTAACTTTTCCTTCCATCAAAGTATCATCACAATGTTTGTTTTTTTTAAATGGCGAGTACATTCGCTTATTTCAGTTTCTAATTGTAGAGTCTCTAACCGACTTGCTGATCGCTTGTCACTTATTTCGAACGACTGAATGATGTCGGGATTCCTAAATTCCCACCACGAAATTTTTGATATAAACTTGTAAACAGTTAACGGTTGCTAAACAATCTTGAAGTCTTCTTTCTTTACTGTTTTGTGTCTTCATCGAAGTGTATTGCTACTGAGACAAAGGGTTGCCACATCGAAAAAATTTAGAGTGACTTTTGGTCGAAAACAGAGAGTGAATTGGGAGGGAAATTTTATTTTCATAAAAAAAATTTGAAATGGTAAATTTGGGTCGGAATCACTGGTGCAAAAATGACACATCTTACTTTTGTTTCATGTAAAAACGTAAACACAGTCACTTTTAATCAGAATCACTGCTGGAAAATGACACATCTGACGATTTTTGAAATAGTGTGAATTTTGTGTCCTACGCAGGACAAGGGTGACAAAAACAAAACAGAGTGACAATTCACGCTATCGTGCGACATGTGGCAACCCTGCTGAGACAGGGACATTGTCTCGCCCTAACGGTGGCCTACAACACTGTCCGAAGTTTCACAACAGATAGCTCAAGGATGCACAGTTTCGATCGACAACACTTGGGATGTAATCTGTTGTGATTTTTAAACGTCGTGCATTAAATGTTATGCATACCAAGCACTGCCAGGAAGGGCCAAAACCAGCCGAAAAAGCATCTGCTGATTTTTCGATATCATGACGACAAACAAAACAGTCAGCAGAGGCTTGGTGGTTTTTTGGCTCTTCCCGGCAATGCTTGTTATGCATTACATCTAATGCATGACGTTTTCAAAATCACAACATTCACAACAGAATACATTCCAAGTGTTCTCTTTTGAAAACTGCGCATCCTTGTGTTATCTGTTATGAAACTTCTGACAGCGAACAGACGGTAAATTTCAGTGGAGACAAACCTGAAGACCAGATTGGGATTAAAACGATCATGTTTGAATACGGCCTTCAAGGGAGAAGTAGCCTCTTGTCCCTCTACCCTGACCTCCTACTGGGAGCGTGTTCCACCCCTCTACCAATAGTAACTATTAGTTACTATTTCCGTTCCAGCCTCACGAAAAGTTACTACGCTGACCGTTCCAACCTTCTCAAAATAGTAACTAATAGTAACTATTTGCTTACCACGCTCGGGAGCGTAGTTAGCGTAGTAACTATGCATCTCTGTAACGTGATTGGTCGGATCACCCAGCGGCCTGATATTGACCGAAAAAATTCGAAGAGCGTTCCAGCCTAGCGTAGTAACTACGGCGACTAGCATAGTAACTACGGTAAGTAGGGTGGAACACGCTCTGGGTCAGAGCCATCCCCCCTATAGCGAATGCGGATTGCCCGTTTCCCAGACTTCCTCCCTAATGACCATTCACTGTCTTTCTTGGGTTAAGACAGGCTCAAATTACGACCATTTCATGTTCCAATCAATTTGACAGTTTTATGTTTCACTTCGACTCGGAGTGGCGGCCTCTCGAGTGTAAGTGGGCCCAAAAACTCTCAAGTGCCTCAAAACGGACGTACGCACAAGAAGCCTTTATAATGTGTTTCCTTTGTACCTTATCTGCGAGAGACATTTATAGTTCTGGATGTCTTATTCAACAGGGGGAACAAATACGGCAGTCAATTTAGTTACGTTTCAAGGCTCTACATGAAACGAAGTTGGCCAACAGAGCGTCACGGTCGCTAACTAGAATCCCCTGACCTTATAAAGAACCTTTACATCTCTCCCGGTACATTACTTACTATTTATACAGTATTATTATTAGTGGTTAGGGATGGGGGGGATAAAGAAAAATAAAATGAGACGGAAAGGTCAAGATGAGAAAAGTGATTATTGTTGGTTTAAAGTGAATAAAAGTTATGCACTCGCGCACAAGACACGGTTGTGCCCTTCAACGAGGGATAGCATATGTCTGTTGTTTTGATGGATGGATGATAAAAACAGAATGAGCTAATTGATATCTAGCTTACGCAATGTACAGAGGTTAATCATGGTCTGTAGGGAGCTGAATTTGCTAACCAAGGAGACTATATTGTCGGAAAGCACAGCTACAACCAAACGATAAATAATTACATCTACATTTTACTCGAGTTTCTATCTATGCAGACCCATTTCAGTCAACAAAGGCGTAATTATTTCGTTTGTTTAATCTTCAACATGATGTGTTCTAGTGCCCCAATTTTTCGGCCGAAGCATTTAGTGTAGGAAGGAACTGTAAAGAAACATTCAGTAAGACGTCATAGAAGTTAACACTGTAGAAAGTCTCTCAGAGTAAGGATTAAAGTTAACGGCAGTATTTGCTACTGGGGTTAATCTTATCTCTACTGGAGTAAGATCAATCCGAATTAGAGAAAAGATTATCTCTGTAGAGACAAGATTAATCCCAGTAGCAAATACTGCAGGATTTTTTGTTTACAGTGTAGTTCTATCAAATTTTGCACTCAGAAAAACTGCGCTAAGATTGTCCTAATCCCACTCACAGATTTTCAAATATAGGCAAGGTTGTTTCAATATTTGCATAGGTTTGATCTTTGCCTTGTTCAGTCACGGGTAACATAAGGTGAATTTCAAATGTGATAATTAAATCAAATGGTTTTTGCATGTTCCTTTTCTGCAGGTTTACAATGCTGTTGTCAAAGGTCAGTTTCTTATGTTTTCAAATGAAAGATTAGAGACAAACATCATTTCAAGGAGTCCCTGGCAAAGCATATTATACTCTAGAAATCGAGGCACTTGAATAGCCTATCCCGACCAAAACGGGAAAAGTACACCTGAGCCTGAGGAATACCAACATTTCCCGGTACCCTGCTGTAGCACACTGTTCAACTATGTCCCCGACCTATCGGAGTAGGTCTAGGCACAGAGTGAAAGCTGACCTAAAACCGACCACACAACGACCAAAGTTCTTTCGGAAAACGACAGAAATTATATCCGCCAACGACCGAAGCTCTATCTGGCAATGAACAAAATGACTGAAAGGCCAGTTTGCTTTGAACTGAAGGGATACCGTGTTGCTCATTTCTATCTGCTCAATGAACCGGTAATGGCGAGGAGTGTTATCCAAGGTCTGCAGTGCAGAGACAAAAGGAATAAACACAGACTCTCGGGTCCAGAACGACGGGTCCCGGCCATACATGGAGTGTAACCACAAAACCAGAATATCACCCCACAGGGAAACGTCACCACATTGTCAATATAGTCCTTTACAGACCGAGATCTTTTTCCCAAAACACAGTTTGTACAACTAGACGGGCACGGACCAGAAATCGACTCGAAACCGCGGGGTCCAACCCTAGATACACAAAAAGCTGGGCTGACCCCCCCCCCCCCCCCACCCCCGGTTCAACGTTACCGCACTGGCAATAGACTACTTCCAGAAACCTTGTTTCAGAACACAGTTTGCAAGCCTCATGTCCACTGAAATTTAGACTAGTGCGAAAACCTAGGACCGTGATCAATACGACGCGAGAAACGAAGCAAAACTATACTTAGAATCAAGTACTACGCTGGATGTCATTTCAATTAATGAACAGTTCCGACAGGAGCGATCGGAAAAAAAAGTTTATAGCAAAATATATTTGCTTGTGAATCGCGAATCAGCGTTGGTCAGTAACTGAATCAGTGTTGGATCCGAGTTTGCTTTAAATATTTCCATATTTTTCACGAGATGTTTTCACTTCTAACGGAAGAACCGATCTGTTTTCAGAATGTTCTTTTTATACTTGAAGAGGAACAAATTAATTGACAGATCACTACAAGCCTCTGAGGTAACTAACTGAACCCTTGGCAATGCGAACTCCTAATTATATCGCTAAAGACATCAAATTGTTCTCCAGCGATTAACCTTTCCCTAGAAGAGAAGATCAAGACTCCTGGGAGGTTACATTACCTTCCCCCAAGAGCCATTCTGTTGCTGGGAAATGATATTGAATCGGAAGCATAACCTCGATTTGCACTGTATTGATTTCATATTTGGGATCCAGTTTCGAGCTAATTAAAATCACATCAGCATAACCAACCTTAGGCAGAATATTGACATACTGAACACAGTGGGAAACCGAGACGAGACAAAAGCAACGGAGACATAATTCCGGAACATCCTTTTTGCAAGTCGTTTAATTTTGGACTGCACGAAAAAACACACATTATCAACATGCGAAGTACCATGTAATTCGAAGTACCATCCTTCAAGTGAGACACTTAAAACAATGAGCAGGATGTACTGCCAAAAATAAGCTGCTTCATGCAACATGTTGGCTTAAACTGAAGAGTTTCATTCCTGCTCAGAAAATTGGCTCACATGTACATTCTGCTTTAGTGCCAAGGGTTTGCAATCACGCAGAAAGTTTAACTGCTATCACTAACGATATTTGATTTCGAGTAGGATAATAAGAAGCTGATGAGTGATCGGGGGATTGTAGACTTCTTGCTATCGTAATACTCTTAATGACTAGCTCTTTGTGCCGATGAAGAATGACAGTGTGCCTAGCGAAGAGCCAGAAACGCCACTACAACTGTCCCGAACAAACGTTCTTGATTGGTTTACATCGGATTTGAATCAATTTAAGGGTTCGTTCGTGTGACGTTTCTCGTTCTTCCCGAGATTTACTGGCGTGTTTCGGATTTAATCACATAGTGTTGAACCTTCTGTTTGCATGCGCTGCAACAAATCCGATACACCTAGCAATCTGAAAGGAAACGCCACGCATCTAGTGAGCAGCCGTGGTGTTTGCCTAATCTAGCCGCATGGAAAAGCAGCATAGGATGGTTAAAATATCATATTTGGATAAATCTTGTTTAGTCGAAAATCAGGTAGCCCCGTAATGCACAATTTTCTGTTTGTTCCAGTATTTAAAAACAACGAAAAACTTTATAACAAGGCTCTCAGTGCCGTCTTGTACTTTTGGTCGACCCTAGGCCATCCATTTTTGGCCCCTTTTCTTGATGCAAAACCGTAAAAACGCCAGCACATTAGCAAAAACTGGGGAAAACTACATGACGGCTTTTCTGGCGACGGAGCTTCTCGTAAACACTCGTCGGGAGCATGATAAGCATCGAAAAAAGCAAAACAAGGCAAGTGTGAAAACCAGTGGTTAGAAACCTAGTGGGGTTAGAATGTACGATATGAAATTCCGGTCTCTACGTGCAAGGATTGATGAAGCGATTACGGAAATAGGCTGTATTGGCATTACAGGTACGACGAGTCCTTTAAAGACTGTACAATCGGAAGTTTGGGTTGTTGCTACGCCTTGAACAGGACCTTTTTCAGGAATATCACCGAACATAAAATTTTAGCTAGTTAGCTAATAAGTTTTTCACTGAAATTTGAAACTTCACCTATCAGACACTAGTATAGCCAACTTAAATATGTTCGAAAACACCATTAAATATGGCATTGATACAGGTGTTGAAAACAGGTGGGGACATAGGAAACTTACCTCTGAAATCCATTAATTCATTCCATTCCCACTGTATCCTTTATCTCTTCATATCCGCACCCACGACCTTTATTTCTATCCGTTACACGAAAAGCAGTTTGGACTAAAGCTTCGCACTAGAACAGCTCCTCACTCCAGTGTCTCGGATCTGAAACTGACAGCTCTGCTCTTATGAGGATACTGATTGCCGGATGCAAAGGACTGAGCTGACCAGACCAGAGAACTCCGCGAATTTTGGATGAGGGCATTCAGGAGTGTTTTTTCCAGGCATGACTGCTGGAACAGTGGCGTAACTTGGGGCAGGTAACTAAGGTAAGGTATATTTTAATTGACAACTTTTTGAAACTGAAATAGCATAAAAGCGACAGACATGCCAGTGGCATAAGAAATGACACTTTGTTAATTCTGACTGATTTAAAAAAAATACCTAGCCAAGGTGTTACAAATAAACACAAACTAACAACATTACGAAAATGTTAGACCAGATAATTAACAACTAAACAAACACGAATGCAAATACCAAACCGAGAATTTTAGGACAACAAACATACAACGAAAGAAAAAGGAAAAAAGCTTGCGGCGGTAGTTTTATCTTCCCCCAATAACGAACAAAACTGAATCAGAAAAATCAAACAGAAGAAATATAGTTGCTAAATAACATGTACTTTTTTAGATTATCTTTAAAAACTAAGGGCACTACTAAGGGCAGAAGTGAAGCCAGCCCACACCGAGACATAGCAAGAATGAAATTATGAAAGTCCGTCTCAAAACCTGGACATACTAGTCCTAATCCAATCTTCAGCTTCTGCTTGACATAACCCTAGCCTCTCTTTTGGGTCAGCGCCAAGAGCAGCCAAGGTTTCGGGTATGAAACGTTCTTGTCCTACATGGCAACCAATTTCGAGCAAGACAAGTTATACAAATTAAACGAGACACCGAAAATATTCGCATGGGTCAACTTCTTACATGCTGATATTTAAAATTCACAGATATTACATTGCTAGTTGTTCAATGATGATTCAGTATACTCATTTAAAGCAATTAAGAATCTCGGCGTTGCCGAACCGCATCCATGTGGTGAGCAAAGGGGCTAGCCACTAGGGAGTAGCAACCTGAAGGAAGACAAAGACAAAGGATGTTGGTATTACGACATTTGGGGACGAGTTATATAGTTATAAGCAGAAACAGAGTATTTGAAGGCCTTCTTTAATGTAAAGAGAATAAGACCACAGCAGCAATAGGCTAAATCATGCCTGCATTGTCGAAGCTGAATAATGTCAAACAAAATGAATACCTTTACTCTTTAATTTACAGCTGCAACCAAGAAACTGATTAACAAATAATTATATGGCTAAAATAGGGCTCACGAGTATAAGACAAGTTTGGAAACTAAGACAACTAATAAAGCAAAGAGGTAAGAGACCTAGGCGTTGCCACGGACTCCGAGTCCCCGCTTCCCGTTCCACTATCAAAGTGTATGCAATCCGAAAAGTACTAACAGCAGCTGGTGTAATTTATTTTAATTCAAAGAAGCCATCCGGGGGCCACTACACCATGTATACAACTAAAAACAAAATGAAAACGTAGAAGGTAAGCACGAAGCCTCCAAAACCAAAGGCATATGTCTTTAAAGCACAACTCTTACTAGAAATGATCTTTTCCCCATGAAATGGATCAGAAAAAATGTTTTTCAAAAAATCCATTACTTTCCACCTGGAATTAGCGATTTTCTCGTTAGCGCTTGTCGACTGTATCCAGCCTTCCTGCTCTCCGACGCGGCGGCTGGGAGCAAAACGTTTGAAAACTGAACGTGCCGTGGTTAAAAAGTTGGAAAACTAGCCAAATAAAACAAGTCAAAAACAGAAGATTCTCATATCCTTATATGTGAATGAGTTGTCAGCGGACATTGAAGACACCGGCAAACTTTGCGTTGTGTGACGGGCGAAAGTCGGCACGGCCGAAAAAGCGCTAAAAATTCGTAGGCACAAAACGAAACAATGGAGGAAGGTGGAGATTTTAGAAGCTTATAATTCCACAAGGGAGCTAGGTATATTATTAAAGGCAGAATAAGCAAGAGGGGTCCTTTAACCAATTATATCTTGTCTAACCTAAGCTGGTCATATCCACAATACAGTTCTTCCCCCCAAGAGCGCAAAACAGGCAGAGACAGACGCATTTGTGGGCCAAACTGGTGGTGGCTTTTGGGGGCCATAAGTCGATACTTCATTAAGCGTTTAATTAGCTTGAGTAAATAAGTTTTACAGATATTTGTACGCAAATCGTTTAAAATGTAGCCGAGCGGAGCGAGAACCTGTCACGGTTCCTTAAGTTATTTAAAGCGGAACGTTACGCGTGTACACTATTTTGATGATCTATGGTGTGCGTATACGCACGCCATAGATCGTATATATACGCTCAATGAAGTACCGATCTAACGGAATTCACACAGAGGGCGTCAAATTATTTGCCTGGCGTTGCGAATTTTTTCGGCTCGGAGCCGAAGCCTGACGAAGCCTTTTTTCAACGCCTGGCGTGACGAATATCGTCAGGCGTGGCGAAATTCGCTCTCTGTGTGAATTGGACTTAAGACGACAAAAGCCGCCGTACAGGGCCGCCAGCACAGGATCGCTCGAGGCTAGAATGCGTGGATGAAGGAGAGGAAAAGGGCGGATTCCAGGGAGGGAAGCAAGTCATTTATCAACAAACATTGCTGAAGTTCTACAGTTCTATCTGTAGCCATGTCAACACTGGAATGAGTTATTTATACACGACACTAATCCCGTTACAAACTTGGCTTCAGGAGCCACAGTATTTGCTGTGCGTCTGTTTTCCTTGTTCTGTTAATAGTTGCGTTTTTGCAGAAACCATGGTATCTGATACCACAGTCTAAAGTCATTTTCGCAGTTACCGTGATATCTGATATCACGGTCAAAAGGCGTTTTTCGCAGTTACAGTGGTATCTGGCAAGGTACCTGGGTACTAAATATTCCTTCAGCTCAAGCTGACTGCGAACCATGTTTGACAGTGAAAAACGGATACGTCAGCTAGATTTTATTAGAGCTATATTTCGGCCCTTCTTGGCAAGGGTCCTCTTCAAGCTTAAAACCGCTCAAGTTGGAAAAGTGAACTTGTGGACAAAAAATGAAAAATGATCTTGTTTGTACACAAGTTATGACTAGTTGTGACTAGACTGTCGGATCTCAGCCCTATTCGGTTAAACTTTAGAGTTTAACTGAAAAGCCAACTCATTTGTGTGTCATTTAATTGGATACACTAAATTATTTGGATTCTGCAAAGGGATTTTTTGATTTTCCACTATCTGCTCTAGCTATGAGGCTCAGAATATCTCCAGCCGTCCCCACAACTTAAATTCTACTATGACGCGAGAAATTTTTATCTCAACGCAAATGCGGCTTTTCAGTGGGCAATGGTGAGATTGGTGAAGATTGCTTAGTGCCTGAACAAAAAAAAATGATAAATCTTTCTCGTAAGGCATACAGCAAAAATACAAGCGCATAGAGGCACCACAAATCACACGGAAATTCCACTATTTGAAAATCGATTATTCGTGAATAGCGGAAAAACGACGTAACTCATTTTCAGCGGGTATTAAAAGCCAATTTAAGTGAGTAAGTGATGGGTAACTAGATTGTCCTATCCTAGCCCTTTTTCGGTGAAACTTTAATTATTTGTGCTAGTTTTCTCGTCGTCATCTAGAAGCCCTTTTACACGATAGCTTAACTGATGTGCAGACTACGTTTTGTTTTGTTCGGGTGGCGACAGGCCTACCGTACTCCTTTTGTGAGATTTACCTTCGATCAGGAGGTAGTGAATGTTTCAGCTTTCAAACATAAAAGCCTGTCATGGAAGGCACGTTTGTGCTTTTAGTTTCCCGGCATCCTGAGGGGCACATATAAAACATAAACGGAGAGATTGTGGCGTTTTTTACGAAAGAAAAGAAAAAGAATTTGGTTCAGATGGCTAGTTCAGGTTTATTTTGCGTGTTTCCACTGTCAACACTAAGACCTGTTAGGTTAAATAATTATGTTATATTCATATATATTATATTTAGTATTTATCAATATGGCAACTTGTGCCGGATTAAACCCTACGGAGGCCCCTAGGCCGTCCAGATTTCGGGGCCACGCTCTGAATTAGTCTTCTGGTAATGTGCATACCACTAGATAGAGATGATCATCAGTACTGTATGTTACTCTTATAACTAGTTCTTATGGGAACAATTTAAGGAAGGTTGACTGCAATATTCTTACAAAACTAAATCAGTATTATTTTGATCAGTTGTTGAAGGGCCAGCTCTGCCTATTTTATGAGGCGGCACTGCTGGCAACTACTGCAAGTCGGAATCCGGTTTTGGCCGGAATCCGGGCGAACTACTTGTTCGGCGAGAAAATGGTTTTCACCATCGTGTTCAGAATGTCTTCTTACCCCTAAATCGAACATATAATCAACTTCAAATAAAACTTTTACTTTTAACAAACTTTCCGGTTTTGGCCGGATTCCGGGCGAACTACTTGTCCGGCGAGAAAATGGTTTTCACCATCCTGTTCATCATGTCTTCTTACCGCATAATCGACTATCACATTAGCTGTTTCAAATATTTTGTTTGCCCCTTAATTTAAACCCCCTCCCCCACACCTATATGTAGGGTTACAGAGCCCATCTACGAACTCTACCTTACTCTTGACCCAAAGAATCCTCACACCAAGTTTCATAAAAATATATCATTCCCTTCGAGAGTTATCGTGCTCACAGACGGACAGACGGACGGACTGACGGACAGACAGACAACTTTTGCGATGTCATAGGTATCCCTCACTTACGTTTTGGGATCCCCAAAACACTTACATCCATTCACATCACACGGGTCAAACTCCTTTCAAACCAATTTGACAAAAACCTAGGCTCTTGTGTTGGTGAAAATGAAAGTGGAATGACTTTTTATATACCACGGTAACTGCAAAACGACTTAAACCATGGTATCAGATACCATAGTGCCTGCAGAAACGCAACTAATGACTATGTTGCCGTGGAATGCAAAATCAGTATCATTGCTGTGAAAGCCATTCTTAAATCAAATTCGACTCCACTAATACTCACTAAAAGACTTACCTCGAAAAATGCCCTGGAGCCAATAAGACAGTCGGGTTCTGTTTGGTCTCGGCATTTGATGAAGTTGGGTTACCATCATCTGCCGGATAGCCATCGTTCAGTCTGCCACTAGTGTTCTCTAAACTGGAGGGATAGGACTACGACGGACTATGCTTCAATTTGGCCGCAACGGAGTTGGCCTATGGAGGGACAAAAGGATTAAGCTTAATCTGAACAGCTAGCCAGATGCACACTTGCTAGTCCAAACCCTTGTTCACCAAGTGCCTTTGAGTCTTTTCGTAAACTGGTCACACCTGTAAACAGCAGTTGTCTTTTTCACCTTTCCTTCACAGGTATCTCTAAGTTTTTAAGTGGAAGAAACATATCAAAGGTGGGGAAGAAAAGAGGAAATTAGACAATTGAGTCGTGTTTTGGGTTTATGTTATTCCTGGATTTTACTGTAAAAATGAGAACTATCAACTACTTCCACCTGCCAGATATCTGGTGATTTTAAAAACACTTTTCCAAGACTTTTCCAAAGCCGGACAATAGCAGTGTGACGACTAACATCGCAACATTCACTTCCCTTCAGAACTACTCAACCTCAATAGTAGTTTTCCACAATGAGTAGACTGTTAGAGGACCCTTCATACCTATAATGCCTTTTCCGTAACTGCATCCATCATCGATCAATTCTTAAACCGGGAACCCCAATTTCAAATGTTGGGCTACATTCTGAACCCTCTAACGACACCTCACTAATCTTAGCACTTGCCGTGATTCACTAGTTTCCATGCCTATTACGCTCCCAACGAGTTTTCGAGTACCATGCTACTGATGCGTAAAACCGGTTTTCTGGATTTAGCCGAAATTTTGCTAGAAGTCAATGGTCACAGAAGTCAATGTCACAGAAACAGAAGTGTGTATCACACACTTGACCCATAAGTTGAAACTCCCGGAAACGCCGTTTTGTCTTCTTTTACCGGTAATTTCAAACGTCTGAAAATAAAATAAAGTCTCAAGAAATAGAACCTTAGGCCTAGGCTACGTCGTTACTATTCTGTACAATAAGAATCCTGCAGTGTTATGTCTACATGCTTGATATACTAGCTATGTTTATTATTTATACTTTAATTTGCGGCTAAATTCGAATTTCCCGCCTAATTCGAGCCGCAAAATCGAAAATCACCTCTTAAAGTTGTTTTTCGAATTTGAGCCACAAAAACTTGTTGGCCGCGGAAACTCCCTTGTGGGCTACACAAACAGCCGCGAAAACCCTCATTTCGAGCCACAACCAAGCTAAAAAATCTTTGTGGGATCGCGGGAAAACAACTCAAACCAGTTTCCAATAAAAGAAAAACCTTCAAAAGTAGAACTAAAACTCATTGCCAATTAATTATTGCTTATCATTTGTACCTTCACCAAGGATAAAACTGCAAGAATAAAACTGTGCACTCTGAATCGAAACTGCCCTTATAAAGCGCTTGCCTTTACAGAGCTACAGGTACAGTACAGATATGCTTATGTGAACAGTTACTTTAAAGCACAACTCTTACTAGAAATAATATTTTCCCTATGAGATGGATCAGAAAAAAACATTTTCGAAAATACCATTACTTTCCATCTGAAATTAGCGATTTTCTTGTTAGCGCCTGTCGACTATGTCCAGCCTTCCTGCTCTCCGACGCGGCGGCTGGGCGCAAAACATTTGAAAACTGATCGTGCCGTGGTTCAAAAGTGTGAAAACTAAGCAAATAAAAGAAGTAATAAACAAAAGCTTCTCAGATCCTTAAGTGTGAAAAGAGTTGTCAGCAGACGTTGATGATCCCGGCAAACGTTTCGTTGTGTGACGGGCAAAACTCGGCAAGGCAAACAAAGCGCTAAAATTTCGTAGGCACAAAACGAAACAATGGAGAAAGGTGGGGATTTTAGAAGCTTCTAATTCTGTATGGGAGCTAGATATATTATAAAAAGCAGAATAAGCAAGAGGGGTCCTTTAATGTGAACAGTGCAGTTTTGGGCTAAATGGTAGAATAAAGATCCAAAATACCTATACGGTACAGGTGTTTTCAGATGCCCTTAATTACCTACTTTGGCTTACCAAAAGATGGGTAGAAATGTTTGGCTATACTGCTATATGTTGATATTAGGTTCTTTATTTGTTCTTTCGACAATACTTTCCAAGCGTAAAACCACTTTTTTTTCTTTCTTTTTTCACTTTCTGCCAATTCTTTAACTGGAGGCACACTGGAGGTTAAAACTTAGAAAGGTGTTGAAGAGATCATAGCTCCAATTCCACTACACCTTGCATAGGCAAATCAGCTCTAGCCTCAGCTATCGCGAAGTAGGTTAGTAGAGGTATGTATGCCAAATTCTCTTTCGATGCTGTTGAACATTGGATGATGCGAGGATGATGAAGCTTTCATCCACATAGCTGCCAGCTGTACATACTTTGAGTTCAATAAAAGTCAAATACTGATTTGTCAGAGCTGTGTCAGAAAAGCCCCTATTGCCAGCACTGGGAAATAATAACATCTGGGTGGTTTCAAGGTGTTTTTTTTTTTTTTTACTTAACCATAGGAAATTTAGCATAGGGCCACACAGGGTTGTTATTAGCCAAAATGTTTGGGGGTGATCAGGGTAAATACTGAATTGTTTCAGAAAAATCAGCTGTTTAAAAAAAAATTGACTCGTTTTTCATACCGACTGGACGCCAGCATTTGGGGGTCCCACACAGTCCACACCCAACACATGCCTGTCACCTATGATGCCAAATACTGGATACAACCAGCATTTAGCATAATAAGCCATAGTCAAAATCAGGGATTTGATCTGGATCTGATCCTGATCTGATCTGATGATCAAAATCTGGTCGGGTAGAACGTCTTCTGATGTTAAATCAGTGGGGAATTCTGAACAGTGCCATTTTCATCCACTTGCTGCGACAAAAAAATTCATCAACCAGCCAGCCAAAGTAGCCTACAGTAGAGGTACTGTACAGTAGAGGTATGCTTATGTGAACAGTTACTTTTTAATGTGAACAGTACAGTTTTGGGCTAAATGGTAGAATGAAGATCCAAAATACCTATACAGGTGTTTTCAGATGCCCTTCTTACGTACACTCTACAGTAGCGGTATGCTTATGTGAACAGTTACTTTAATGTGAACATTGCAGTTTTGGGCTAAACGGTCAGTAAATGGTAGACTGAAGATTGGAAATACCTGTACAGGTGTTTTCAGCTGCCCTTGCCTACTCTGGCTAACTGGTAGTTAGCTTTAGACACAGCAAGTGCATGAAAATGGCAAAGTCCGAAGACGAAGTCAACAAACGTTCACATAAGCATACCTCCTACAGTAGAGGTATGCTTATGTAAACGTTTGTTGACTTCGGACTTTGCCATTTCCATACACTTGCTGTGTCCAAAGCTAACTACTAGTTAGCCAAAGTAGGCAAGAAGGGCAGCTAAAGACACCTGTACAGATACTTTGGATCTCCAGTCTACCATTTAGCCCAAATCTGCAGTGTTCACATTAAAATATGTAACTGTTCACATAAGCATACCTCTACTGTAATAGGGTGGCCACAAAAACACCTAGTGTCAAAAATTGGCGATTTTTTTGTAATGAATGCAGGAATTGCTGTGAATTTTCCTGATCAGTTTTACCTATCTAAAATATCTTCAAAAAATATTTTGAAAATACCATTGCATTCAGGACAAAATTGTCTGTTTTGTAAGGCCATCAGTAAGATGTCCTAGCTATTTAATATTATTTCTTAATATTCAATGTAAATTTAGATGTAAAAAAAAGTAGCTGAACTTGCCTAAAAAAATTTGTTGATACTAAGGAGGAAAAGTCAGCAGCCTATAGCAGCAATAGGTCTATTGGACTATAACCTTAATGATCTTATTCATATTTTCTCATCTAACTCACTTGCTGGGGCTCCCCATGCACTCAAAACCAGCTCAAAATACCCAGTTTTATAGAATTTCATTGAAGCACATAGTTCCAAGCTGGTCACCAGATGGACAAAACCCTAAAGTCAATGGATGAACATAGGCATTTTCTTATGTAAAATACTGTTTTCTAAAGAAGATTTAGGATGCTTAGAGGCAAGATAGAGAGGTGATTTTGGCCACAAATCAAAGGTAAAAGATAGGAGAATCACATTCTGATCTCCAACAGCTCAGGTTTGATTAAAAAAAATTTTACTGGCTACCCTAACTGTAATGTACTTTGGCTAACTCATAGCCTAGCTGACTTTTTAGTCACAGCAAGTGCATCTGTGCCTGATCTGTGCATGAAAATGGCAAAGTCCAAAGTCAACAAACATTCAAATAAGCATACCTCTACTGCACGTGATTAAGAGCTTCCAGGAAATTCTGAATGGGTGTTTGTTACTTTGTTTTGCATTTTCATTTTCCCATTGAACGATTCAGCCCAAAACTAAACTGCACTGTTCAAACTTGGAACAGTGCAGTTTTAGTTTTGGGCTCAACTTTGAATCAATCAAAGCTAGCCTAGGCTAACGATACACTCATCATGCACTAACGTCAAAGAAGCATACACACATCTAGGACTAGACTGTGGACTATAGTGCTACGGTTTAAATGAAAGTAACGTACCCTGAACGTACCTCTATTGTCACAGTTCAAAGAATTCAATCTATTAAGAGTTCCGTCTACACCAATTTCCACAAAATCTAACACTAACTGTCACCAACCACTATTAATCTAAAAGTTCAACTGGTTTTCTTCTTTTCTTGAGACTTCGCAGAGACGGCAGAAAGTAGTGATTTGGAAGTTGGAACGCCTCTTTTGCGCCATCTCCCATTGACATGTCTGTTTTACTAAAGGCGTATTCTCGCCGTTCCCCGAGGACTCCTCGGGGAATCGAAGGGAACGGCGAGAATAGAGGAACTCACTCCATGCGGACTCCGCCTACAGAAAACAGCGAGAACACGAGGAATGCTTCTTAAACGGATTTTGTTCTTAAAATAAATATGCAGTTGACAAAATTAGTCTGGATCCACTTTATTATTGGTTTTGTTTATCCTGAATATTTTTAATTAATTTTACATTGCACCAACACCAACGAAAATTGATTCCCCTCCGAATCTGAAAGGGAGTCCTCTCTGATGATGGTGATGATAATCGGAGCATTCCCCGTCCGTGGGGACTCGCGAGAACACGGGGAGTGAGTCCCCGGACAAACAAAAACGCGGGGACTCCTCAAGTGGAGTCCTCGGGGAACGGCGAGAATACGCCTTAAGAACTGTCAGATGGCCCTGTCTAGAGGCGTATTCTCGCCGTTCCCCGAGGACTCCACTTGAGGAGTCCCCGCGTTTTTGTTGGTCCCGGGGACTCACTCCCCGTATTCTCGCGAGTCCCCACGGACGGGGGATGCTCCGATTATCATCACCATCATCAAGAAGGACTCCTTTCAGAATCGGAGGGGAATCAGTTTTTGCTGGTGTTGGTGCAATATAAAATTCATTAAAAATAATCAGAATAAACAAAACCAAAAATAAAAGAGATCCAGACTAATTTTGTCAACTGCATATTTGTTTTAAGAACAAAATCCGTTTTGGAAGCATTCCCCGTGTTCTCGCTGTTTTCTGTATGCGGAGTCCGTGAGGAGTGACTCCCTCTATTCTCGTCGTTCCCTTCGATTCCCCGAGGAGTCCTCGGGGAACGGCGAGAATACGCCTTAGGGGACCGAGAGCCGTATTTCTAACATAGTTCAGAGAGACTACCGGACTAGAAGCTAGTACCATCCCGGAATCATACATCAAATGCTTTTGTTTCCGTGAAAACTGCCGGCAGGGGCGTTCCGAACCTTTCTTCCTTTGGGGGGCGAACCTGATTGGTACCAGATTTTTACCGAATGTTAGTATTTTTCTGAAAGCACAACGAGTTGCCTTCAGAAAACTACAATGTAAAAAGTTACATAGTATGTTCAAAATTAAATCTATAGAGAAAATTTGGCGCATTTTCAACGCTCTTCCAATTCTGTTTTTTTATTTTTCAGGGATATACCGTCTCGACACCATCACTTGGATTTTACCTTAGGGACGTCCAGTTTTGCAACAGGACTTGAAAATATACCAGCAAAAAACGCCGTTGCTGCAAAGCGACAACGTCGCTAACGGCTGTAATGGAGTATGAAGAGTAGAAAAAAAACAAGAGATCTACATTAGCCAAATACATAAAATGCAAAAGCTAAATTACAACAAAGCAGGATCTAAAGTATGACTAGTGTCCAAACCCTCCGCAAACCGATCACGCCGGTCTTTTATCTGTTGATTTGTATCTGTGAGACCGTAATTTTATCGCAACATGAGTGTTTCTGATCCAGAGTTGCAATTTCAGTAAAAACTGAGCATAATTATATAAAATAAATTGATCGGATGCGTTTCTCATCCGTCACTGTAAATATGGTCCAAAAAGGAGGTAGTGCCAGAAGATGGGGGGCTACAAGAATCGAATAGAGGCGGGCTAGGACCTGGCGGCTGGCGGTGATCCTTCGATTTACGGTACAAGTACAAAACTGGCTAATAAGTCCATCTCGAGTGGACTTCATGTCTCTACAAATAGGAAGTCCCAGATATGTGAGAGACATCGATGACTCCACCTCATGATCGCAAAGCTTAAATTTATCAACGCCATGAGATCTTTATGTGCTACGGAATGCCAAATTTTACTTTTTTGAGGATTGAAAGATAGACCTGGAGTTGCGTATTCATCACTTAGAATCCGAAAATGTTCAAGCCCTCAAAATTCCAATCTTGAAACACCGACTAAATGACCCACCCTTTTGCTAAATAGTAAAGACTGCGAAATGCGCCGCAGACGAAATTTTGTGGAAACACCAGGGAAACACTGATGACCAAAGTGCCTTTAGTCTGGCGAAAAAAGGGCCGTCCAGGGTTAAGTAAATGCAAAGTACATTTATGCTGAATTTACAGCAAACAAAATAGGCTAGTTTTCACGTAAGGAGACTTGCTTATCCCTGAAGTAATGCAATCATTAATTACGAAATGGACTGGCCAAATGCGATAGTACCGTTACTCTTGCCGATACGGACTTGAGAAAAGTCCGGTGGATTACCGAATTCGGTAACGAATGAGACCAAAGCCTCGTTTTTGTTGAAATAGCGCTGCCGCATCGCTGCTGCAGCACTTCCTTGCTTTTTCACAAAGTGTGTTTTTGTGTTCACTGTTTCTTCGGCAACAGCAGCATCTTGCAGGGAAGCACGGACTTGGTCGGTGAGCAAGTCCGGGATTCTCGAGAAGCGCTGCCGTCTTCCTCGGAAGCACTGCGGTGCAAAAACGGATGTAGAAAGAATCAGTCCGGAAGCGGCCGAGAAGTGGACCTGCAGCGTGCAACAAAAACGAGGCTCAAATAAACACACACGTTAAATCACCGAATTTACGAAGGGACGGACCGAATGCTATGAAATCGATGCGGACTGAAGCTGAATGAATTACCAAATTAGATTAAAAACATGGGAATGAAACTCTTTAAATCACCCAATTTGGAAATGCGGGGACAAAAGATTTTTTTTGAACGGGCATCTCGGTGAAAATTTGATCGAATGCCCAAAACGAAGGCGGGCGCTGCGCCCCCCCCCCCCTAGGCCCCTGACTACCGGAATAGTAGTCCGTACGACATACAATACGGCTCCCTAGACAGTGCCTGGCGTGTGCAGGTGTGCGTCGATCCAATTTCCCGACGAGAGGAGCAGTCATACACAAATCCTCAAATTTGGGCATGGGGCCCCAACGTCTGGGCATGCCCCATACGTATTGGCATGGTGCTTATACATTCTGTTATACATAAAAATCTGTTGAGAATCTGAATTAGAAGTTGCTTTTCAAACAAACTTTTAAGAGGATACCATGCCCTTGCTTCAGGGCATGGTGCCCTAACGTGTGAGCACCATGACCAAAAATTGAGGATATGTGTAATGTGTATGACTCATTGACTGCAGAGGAGACCCACATCCTGGGTTTTGGTTACACCTCCTTGGCTGTCGGCGCGGCCGATCTATCTTTTTTACTATGGACTTTCCTATGCCATCTACCGGAATTTCAAGGTTTTACGGTCCTGACCATCAACTGGTGAACTAAGATAGAAAGTTTTAATCTTAATTCAGTGTACTGTAACGTCTGTAACTGTACCTGCAGCAAGCATAAAAAATCGAAGATAGGCTTGGGCTAGGAGATTAGATCCAGAAAACAATAATTAGCTGAGAGTTTTTAGTGTTCTGATTAAGCTTGGCTATGACAGATCCTAGAATACGAAACATCAAGATTAAAACAGGTGTCATTAACAGGATAGCAAAAGAAAAGCTGTCTTATGAAAAGGAAACCGAACACGAGAAGCAGAGACTAGTGAAGCAGAAGGAAGAAGGTTTCATTTTTTTTAATACTTTGTGATAATTTTCTTTAAATATGGTTATTTTATGTATGGTTGAATGTTGCAGAACAGTGGATGAACTGGATGGTCTCAGAAGAAAACACTGAGCACTGAGTCTGAGGCAAATTTTATTGTAAATTACTTACCAAATAAATACTCCTTCAGCTCAAGCTGACTGGGGTGAATAATAAACAATATTTCAACGGAAAAGTCAGCTAGGATATAACTGTATAATATTGTTGACAAACATTGACCGTCCGTGGCCGAATAGGTTAAGGGTCCAAACTCATGAGCAAAAGGTCGCTGGTTCGAGTCTTGGTAGGTGCCGACCGTTTGGTTCAGGGCGAGGGTTAGTGGCGTTTCCCGGTAAAACAAGCCAACAGTCAACCCAGCTTCAAATGGGTACCTAAAGAAATCTAGGGAGAAGCACGGGTAGGATAGCCACTAAAAAAAAAAATAATCAAACCTGAGCTTTTGAAGATCAGAATGTGATTCTCCTATCTTTTAGCTTTGATTTGAGGCCAAAATCACCTCTCTATCTTGTATCTAAGCATCTTAAATCTTCTTTAGAAAACAGTATTTTACATAAGAAAATGCCTATGTTCATCCATTGACTTTAGGGTTTTGTCCATCTAGTGACCAGCTTGGAACTATGTGCTTCAATGAAATTCTATGAAACTGTGTGATTTTGAGCTGGTTTTGAGTGCATGGGGAGCCCCAGTAAGTGAGTTAGATGAGAAAATATGAATATGATCATCAAGGTTATAGTCCAATAGACCTACTGCTGCTATATGCTGCTGACTTTCCTCCTTAGTATCAACAAATTTTTGTAGGCAAGTTCAGCTACTTTTTTTTACATCTAAATTTACATTGAATATTAAGAAATAATATTAAATAGCTAAGACATCTTACTGTTAGCCTTATAAAATAGACAATTTTGTCCTGAATTCAGTGGTATTTTTTAAATATTTTTTGGAGATGTTTTAGATAGGTAAAACTGATAAGGAAAATTCACAGCAATTCATGCATTCATACAACAAAATCGCCAATTTTTGCCACTAGGTGTTTTTGTGGCTACCCTAGCACGGGAAGTGTTGGATGATTTGCCCCCAACCACGCATTGCACTCCTGGCTGAGGGTGGAGTATCAGGAGATCGGCAGTCTAGTACACTAGCCCCTTTTCAGGCATGGTGCTAAAACGTCTAGCACCATGCCTGGGTGCTAGACATTCAAGCACCGTACCTTGGATTTCATGTAGGGTGCATGGATTTCAGTATACAGTGCATGCATGAAAAACGCAGTTTCTGTCATTACAACTGAGAACCAGCTCGGACAGGGCTGAAATTACTACCATGAATTAGAGAAATCAAAGACAATCCTATAATTTTTTTCATAACAAAAACAAAAGAATGTGACTGATGATGGCGATGGAAAACCTCATTTCCTTTTCTACATAGTCAAGGGTTTTTCATGTAGAGTGTCCTGTGCCTCAGCTTTTTCTACCTAGCAGCCAACCAGAATATTGGCTCCTGGGGCCTGCCTGGGGCAGACTACATGGAAAATAGATAGGGTGCTGTCATATTTTTCATCTCCATCATCAGTCGCGTCCTTTTGTTTTTGTTATGAAAAATATGATAGGATTGTCTTTGAATTCTCTAATTCATGGTGGTAATTTCAGCCCTGTCCGAGCTGGTGCACAATTGCGATGACAGAAATTGTGTTTTTCATGCATGCACTGTGTAATGAAATCCATGCACCATACATGAAATCCAAGGTACAGTGCTTGAACGTCCAGCACCCAGGCATGGTGCTAGATGCTTGAGCACCATGCCTGAAAAGGGGCTAGTGTACTAGACTGGGAGATCGGCACCTGCGCTATGCAGACCTTAACCATTGTATAGCGATTGTAGCTTACTTTTCCATTTTGAGTATTTAAATGCTAGAAACTTTTATTTCACATTCAATTTATCCATGTGCCAAAGAATATTCATAAGTTTTCTTTTGATTTTGTAATGTTCCGTCATTCAGTTTTTGCAAAGTGCAATCAAGAAACTTCCAGTTCGAAATTGGAACATTATTGTCAATATGCCATGCAGGGACATTAGCAGAATTTTTTCTTTCATGGTTAGAAAGCGTTCAAATCAATAGATGTCTCTGGACAAATTTCCTTACCTTGTTGCTTGATCGTTCAAATCTTTCGAATCAGTGATTTGGAAGAAAACAATTCTTAAAAACTAAATTAAATTATAAAATTACTTTGGTGCCAAAAGATGGCTGAAGCAGTTAGCTGGTAACTGATATTTGTTAAAGAAGTTTGAAAGAAGAACTTTATGAAGTTTAAAATTTCCCCTTTCCATTTGACTGTTTTATAAGCAAAAAATAGGCTAATAGGCTATTTGTATTAGACCACCTAGTGGCAACAGCCTATCTGTGTATATAAAGATAGCAATATGTTTGTGTTATCAGTGCCTGGTCTACCTATTTTGTGTCTTGCCGACCTTTTGCCAACAGATAGCTCTTTGATCTTCATTAAAGGTAAAGATCTGCTAAAGGATTCAAGCAAATGGTTTATCTCCTTGTGGAAACTGGTCTGGAAGGTAATGTTGGGCACTCATTTTTCAGAGGAAAATCAGTATGGCCCTTGTGAAAACTCAGTAAGGACCATCTAATGTGCCTAAAGTCGGGAAGCTTGTTTTAAATGTGCTTGGATCAGATTAATTGTCCTCCTATTTCATTGTCTTTCCATAGGTTACTCAGCTTTTATAGGTGACCCATCTTGTCCATTAATATATAGCAGAAAGCATACATAGCATTGGTAGCTTATTTTGCTTCTTGTTTTGGGACTGTTTGCCTATTTGGAGTGTGTCCAAAAACGTGTTGTCTCTTGCAGGCCTAGATGAGCATGTACTGATGAAACAAGAAGAGGTCATCCAAGAGTGCCAGCAGATGGTGCCCGACTGTGTAAGGAGACTCAAAACTGCTGTCAAAGATCTGCAGTCCATCCTCGATACTGAAAAGGATTTATCTGAAACTGAAGAATATCAAGCTGCTGTCCAAGCAATCAGTGCTGCTGAACCCCACCTCTAGAGTTATAATGAACCACAGGCCGCCATTCCATGAACAGTATTTTCAGTCAAGTGCACAAAGTAATTTTGTAAGCTCAGGCCCAGTGCAAGATTTGAACTATAACCCTCTTTTTACAAGGCCACAGCCACGCCCCTTGCTCCGAAGTAATTATCCTCAGCTGCTAGGTCTTGCATTTGCGTATCCTCCACAACAATACCAGGGGCCTTCAGAATTGTTTCCCGATTTTTCCTACCAGTGTCAAAATGTAGCACCCAGTTTTGGAGGCCACAGTCAGGTGGCGTCTGATAATGGCACTTTCCATCAGTATACCGGGAAACCGGCAGTATGGTCAGAAAACCCAGTTTGTGATCCTTATGATGGGAAAAACTTGGACTTTGATTCGACAAAAGGCTGGAGGGATTTCATCGAGAAACGACAGGAGCTTCAAAGTTCTGTCCAAGCTGAGTCTCTATTAAAACAACGTAATTTCCAGAGCAGCCAAAAAGTTATCTACCTTTCCAATCAGTGCAAGAAGGCAGAGTTACTCAAGAGAAAGTTGAATATGATATTCCGTGCAATGAGTGCACAAAAAGCAACTGCAAGCGAAGAGGAATGGGTCAAACTTGTTGCAGAAAGCCAAAATTTACAGGTAGAACTGGGGGAAACTTTGGTCAGTATAAAAGGACAAACTGACTTCCGCAAAATTCGGTTTAATGTCAAAAAGCGACAGTGGAAGAAGCGGCGCAATGCAGCAAATGCAGAAGCAGAGAAAAGTAAGAAAATGGAGTGGAAAGATAAGGAACGATGCATAGATCAAAAGCTGAGAAAATCGCAAGAAGAGCTCCAAAAGAAAAAGGAAGAGGAAGAAACAAAGAAGGCAGCTGACGCAGTTTTGAGCGAAGTTAAGGGAAAGTTGAGTGAGGCAAAACATATGCTGGAAGTACTCGAGACCATTTCCAGACTCAGGAAAGCTAAAGTCGATGCTGCTGTTTCAAGCGGGCAGAGGGGCAAAGAAGCTGAATGTGATGAAGTTTTTGCCAGGAAAAAGGGTAAGATTGAGCTTAATTTATATATTATCGGTCTGTTCAGGCGGAAATACAGGGCAAAAGTTGAAGCGAAAATTGCAGCAGATAAAGCTTCTGTTTGAATTCTGCAATACGCATATGACTCGTTTGAAATCAGGGTTCCCGGGTGGCTAAAATACCAGCCGGTTAATACCGGCTAAAAGGTGATTTCTGCCGGTATGGTTAAAATCAAGTGGCATGGATAAAATCAAATAACTGGCTAAAATCAAATTTCTAACTGCTACTATGTGATTTTGGTAGCACTCCGCTATTCTAAGACTGTCATACTTCTTTCAGGTATTAAAGAAACCTAGAAGAACTCAAACAAGCTTAATTAACTGATCCCAGCGATCTCGTATATAGAGTAGCCTACTTCTTTATTCCCCCTTCCTAGGCCCCTTCCGAGGCTCAGCTGTTACTACCACATTTGATTGAGACAGCTACTCCTTCCGTCCCCCCTCTAGAGGTTCTTCTGACCCCAAAAGGAACAACCGTGACCCAAGTTCTTACTTCCTCGCTTACTTCCCACCAAGTTTGGTCAAGATTCGACAACCCCCTCTGGTAAATGTGCTGACGACGGATTGTGGTGACCCCCCCCCTTCCCCATCGCATCGGACGGGTCGCAACCGGACCTCTTTCACTGCAGTTGGAACAGAAACTGTATATGTGCAGTTCAGATAGAATGGTCAAGTTCTTTATGGTCTTAACATAATACAACAAAAAGATTGTAGTTTATGTTAGCCTAGAGAGGACGGAAGGATGCAAGAATAATATCAACACTGTATAGGTGTAAGTCATATCTGCCATTAAAAATGGCACTGCAGTTAGGTTCCTTCATTTATATGCACAAGTTTCTGCTGAGAATCCCTACAAAGCTACCGTGTAACGTACTATCAACAAAACAAGAAGGAAAAGCCATAAAATTACAAGCTCAATTCTTGAAGTAGCCTATTTAGGCTACTAACCGCGTATCGTATCAACATGTCAACATGTACAACAAAACGTCTCCTAAGTTTCTAATAGCCTCCTCGCTTTAATATAACACGGTACGATAAATAAATCGCAGGAATCAACGTAACCTGATGACTCACTTCATCACTCACGGCTGCTTGAAAAGTGGATCGTGTCAACCCCAAACCGGTTTTCTGGACTGGAGTAGGCGAGCTAACTAGTCCGGGAATCAACCCTGGTTGAAAAATAGTCGGAAAACAACGAAGAAACAACAGTAAAGATTGATACGTAGAAAAGATCAGTGCGATTTGATTTTAGCCAGTTTTAGCCGGCAAAAATCGGTTTTTATTAATAAAAGCCGATTAAAACCGCCGGTATGGTAAAAATCAATTTTAGCCGGCAAAAACGGAACCCTGTTTGAAATTCTGCTGGGTTTCTGAAAGAGACACCCTTCCTGCTATCTTCAGCCTCGCTCAGCCCCATTGGTTTTGATGAAAAACACGAAAAAAACTATCGGTATTTCTAACTAATGAGCTCTTTAGAAACGACAGATGGTAGCCTGATCCGCCTATAAAAAAGTCAAATGAGACGAATCTGATGATCTGCGTAGTAGAAGTGCGTAAAATTAAATGTAAAAATAAATAGAAGACAATCAAATAATTTACAGAAAAGGTTATTCAGAAATGAGGACTAAAGTAAGCTTTCAATTTGAGAAGGAAAATTCGATGAAATGATGTGTGTATATTATGAGCGTAGGAATTCTGGGTACAGAGAAATCGGGCATTGCATAGGCCCGCGAAAGTCGCCGCATAGGTAGATTGCGTTAAAAAGAGGTAATTTGTTGTATTTATTTTTACATTACAGCATGTTTACAAGAGCTGATGCAGAGACAACTAACCGACTACCAAAAAGAAGAAGCTGCGTTGAAAGTTATGTTACAACCTGCTGATGAAATTCCAACAGCCAAGCGTTCTCCTCTCCTGGGAAAATCTCACAAAGAAGTACTCGAAATCATACTGTTTGGAAACAGACGAAGCGATAAGCATGAAAGCATTAAAGTTCCGCAGACCTTAGAGGAGCTTGTGGCCCGGAGGTAAGTTGACCTCTAAATTTAGGAGACTAAGGGAGCTCGGCAGCGAGTTTCATCCAAGAGATTTGCCATCTGCAAGGGATGTAGCTGTCTGGGAAAGACCCATGGCTCTATAAGCATAGATATTTCCTGGTAAACTGCAGGCTATATAGAGGAATCGCGTTCGTTCTGAAAGGTGTCTCCGACAATAAAAATGAAATGAATGCCAAAATTCCAAAAATTCAAGAATCTTAATCCCCCAACGTCTCAACTGTGAATTTTCGAACAAAATTTGGACAGGAAAACAAGGAAAATACGGGTCAGTCAAAGCAGTTCCAAAAGTGCCTTTTAGAACTTCTGAATGCATAGGCTATATTGTGTTTTATCGTTTTATTTAGCAAAAAAAAAAATGCACCGTTCAAAGAAGCATACCTCAACTGCACTAAGCAAACGATGACTGTTATTGTTTACCTAGCTAATTTTGTTGGGCAATTCTCGGATGAGAACAGTTCCGTCAACAGGTATTGAAGTTCTTGTGTTCTCGGAACTTAGACATTTTTTTTTCGTTTTAATTTTCTAAAACAGAACGGCACAGTCAGCATGGAGTTTTTACAAGAAATTTCTGCAACTGCCCTAAGTTCCCTATGTAGACTAGCGGTTGTAGCCCTAATTTACGAGAAGGAGTGGAGATGGAGACTGGATTGCTGGTTACTGAGAAATAAGCTAACGAAGTGACACAGCTATGCTTTAAAGGACACCTGAACAATGAAACCATACTTGAACACACCATGAAGAATGTATTTACAGACATGGCCACGGAGAGCATTCTTCTCCTGAGCGTGACGTTTTCAAAATAGGGATGTTCGTTTCTGGAGGTTTGCACATGCAGACTCCAAGACAAAAAGCGCAATTCATTCAAATCTTGCACAGCACTGGCCGGATCGTATTGGAATTTCTTCTAGATATACGTTTGGCCTTAACTGGTTAAAAAAATTCCAGAAGAAGGGGTGATTGGAGACATTTGTTCATTTCAAAAATCGTTCGGTACCGAAATAAGGACAGATGCAAAATGGAGCAAAAATCATAGCTTGGAAACACTATTTCGTATTTGGATTGGGTTTTCTGCAGGCAATGTAAACGGAAGTCACACAGATAGGAATGATACTTTGTACTCTTCATTCAGGTGTCCTTTAAAGATTTTGGAAACCATGGTAAATATAGTATCCTTTAACTGAAAAGTAATGATTTGTTCCGTCCTTTAGGCATGAGTGGGACTACTACCTCTCACAGCCCGGCACCCCGTTTGCTTCTGGCGTGCCACCGTCGTGGGTCTATCCGACCAACCCTTCCAGTGAAGATTGGGCTAACTTTTTGGTCGAAACCAGCTAATAGTCTCCAATCGCTTACTTCAGCCCAAACTATTGGGATAACTCGTTCAAATCTGCATGTCCCTTTATACTTGCTGGGACGACGACCTACCAGTAAAGATTGCCGAAGCCGAAGAAGATCAAAAGTTCGAGATGTTTGCCCTATACTGATAATGAGGGAATAAATACCAAATAACCTACTTGGTGAGCTGTTAAAGATTTTGCGCACTTGGCTCTAAAGCTTTTCGATTTTATGTCCGCGTCTTGCTTAATAAATTTCTTAGTTAGGCTTCTTGTTTATCTTTTCATAAGTGTATTTTATAAGGGTAGAAGGTAGAATTGTAGACTCTCACAGTGTCAGAAGTTTCATTACATTTACAGGCTACAAGGATGCGCAATTCCAACATCTACGAGATAATACACTGTTTGGTGACATTACGGAATATTTCCAACATGACTTTGTAAGTGTTATTTTGTCGCTAAAACTAACGTTACAAACCATCTTAGTGTCATATTTTAGTATGACAGAACACTTAAAAGCTCATAAAACAATGGTCCTGTAACATTAACAGATGGCGTGTCACCTCATATCTGTTGAAACTGCGCATCTTTCTCTAAATGTTATGAATCACAATGTAGTTGTAGAATTACAACTACGGTTGTCATCATTACAGGGCACTAGTGTCCCTTCAGCCCAAGGTCACTGCCGATCTTGACGGACCTTACCTTAGATCCTCTTGAGTCATCATTGACGCATAGGGCATCAAAGTGTCTTCCCGTTGTAGAGTGAGGGAAATGTTGGCCTCCTTCAGGTCCCGATCGTACTGGCTAAGCAGTGTGTCTTGGATGACCTCGTCTTCCTTTTTTAAGGGCAGTCTGTGTAGAACATGACCCAAATGTGTGCCCATCTTCGTTTCTTCATTAGTTCGGTCACATTGGGCTGATTAGTGTTGTGCCAAATTTCCTCGCTGGTAACTTTCTGCTGCCAGCTGATTTTCAGAATCCTTCGAAGATAGATATTTCGAATCCAAGGAGACGTTTCTCGAGTTGTTGATTGAGTTTCCAACATTCACTGGCGTACAACAATGTGTATAGCACGTTGCTACTGAACAGTCGCAATTTAAAAAGTCAGGGTAAAATTTTCTTCGACAGTGTTTCGGTCTTTCTTGTGAACTGGCAGACTGAAGTTTCGCAAGCGAAATTTTGCTCATCCGTGGAAACAATTAAGCTAACTTGCGACCAGGCCCGTGTATCCAGAGATTTATTTCGGGGGGGGGGGGGGGGGGGGGGGTTTGCCCGGGGGATTTATTTCGGGGGGGTTTGCCCACGGGTCGGACCAAAAAGTACAAAAAAGACATAGATCAGAGGTTAAAGCCTACTAAAACTATTACTTTTGTGGGTTACGGGGGGGGGGGGGGGGGGGTTCGAACCCCCTAACCCCCCTGGATACGGCCTTGTTTGCGACGTTCTTGTAGTTTTTCTAGTGTTTTCTTTGTCTGCTTTCCCGAAATTTAACGGGTGGATTGATGAACTATAGAGATGAACTAAAAATCCAGATAAGATTTAACCAAGACCTATAATCTCCGACAGTGAAAATGAATAAATAACAAATGTATCGCGACAGTCAGGGCAAAGCATTCGTAATTAACTGGGAATGATAAACTTCAAAGTGAACTCTAAACAAAAACTGAAGCTAACTTCAATTCATCACAAGCGACGAATATACTAGGATATGCCAACCCTATCCTGCCCCCCCCCCCAAGAACCCACTCCCGTGTACCCTAGGAAGTTACGAAGGTGTTTGCGAAGAAAAGGACAATGGAACCTTGCCCAACCTGTACCTTATGATCTTTCAACACTTACCCACTTTAACATATCACACTCAATTTTAAGATTTTTCGATTGCGTCTTTCAGCTGGTTCGCCAAAATTGAGCCAATGATTATTTTTTCACAGTTCACGACTACAGTAGCCTTCGGTGCTTGTGTTTTGATAGTCACAAGAACAAGCATCTTCGAAGAAAGGGTCTGGCCAGAAAACCTACGAATAAGATATCAGTTAAGTTTGGCACGTGCATCACCGCATCTATTCTATCTAAGTTTTGTAACGCATATCAGCAAATAACAAACACGATTATTGACAATAAAATGACAAAACTGCTAAGACTACTGAACAAGGAACTCGGTGCTAATGAGCCTTCGATAGCCAAATCTGTACACAATAAATTGGACGTATGGGCCCGTTACTCCAAATCTGCAACGAACGAGTTAAACGAAAGCGAAAGAATGAATCGTGCGAGGGGTTGTCCGCTCTCTATTTTGGAACACCAAGTGACCGGTGCCGGCAACGCCGTGTTCGAATATTAAAATCGGCTTAATTAGAAGCGTTGAAAGATGTATCGCCTAATTTATGGCCGGAGCCGGGAAATGGTGCAAGTGCCGGGAGTGGAAAACCCCTCGAAATCGTATGCTCTTACCTGAACACCATCGGATCTGTTGAGGGGACACTAGAGACATTTGCGGCTTCAAAGATCCGTCTGCAGATAGTCTGTCCATCCACGACCGTCGGTGGGAGGTTTGCTTGTACTGACGTTTCGTTCATCCCCCGTAGTTTCGCTAACGAGAACAAGAAAATATGAAAGGCTGTCTAAAACGCTCTCGGAATCAGAATTATTTCAGGTTCATTTGTCCCGGTTGAAAATGAGTGTATGTTATTATTTATAAACCGATCTGTACAAAAGCATGAGACGGAGTACAGAAAAAGAACAAAACAAATCACAACCAAATAAAAAACAAAACCAACTTATTTCCAAAAAATACTAAACAAGAAGACGGCGTTAACAGACATCCGCTTGAAATATTCAGCCATTTCGATTACCGGTTCCCGCAAACCGTAGTTTCTAACTATGAATGAAGAATCCATAACGCACTACCCAAGGGCATAAGCGCAGTGAACATAAATATAAAACACACAAATTTACTAAAGGTTTATTCAGGAACGATGGTTAAAATAAGCTTCCAATCGGAGAACACAAGGTCGAGGAGAGGTTTTCCAGTGTCAGAAAGGGATCAAAAATCCATCGTATAATTTCAATCTTCACGTAAAAGAATAGAAGCTGTCAAATTTTCAAGACAACTTCTCAATACTTTTCGACCATACGCTTCCGGAACGCGTACAGGTGTTTACCACCAGAAAGCAATAGTTGCGTTTTTGCGGATACCATGGTATCTGTTACCACGGTAACTGGATCTGCAATTAGTCGTTTTTGCAGTTACCGTGTATCTGATACGGTCCACTGCAAAAACGACTATTGCTGAAATTGCACTTTTCGAAGTCATCCCAAAACTGCAAAAACTGCAAAAACGACTTTAGACCGTATATCAGATACCATGGTATCTGCAAAAACGCAACTAATGTAATTATGGAAATTACAGTTGCAAGTACATCAAGGTGCCACACTCACCTTGTTCAGCCGAGAAGAGTGCTTCGGACATAACCGCGGCTCTGATGGTCTCCCCAATGGGCGGCCGGATGGACAATTTCGTTATCCTTCCCCCAACGGACACCTCAAAAACAGCATCTTGTGTGGAGTCAGCGAAGTCAATGCCTGCTAGGACTACCCTTGTCTGTCCCCTAGGAAGGGAGGCGACAGCAGGAAAGTCGCACATTGACATGCCACTGGGAAGCATCTGAAAAACAAATATCAGGTTGAAACGGTCCCAGCTGAGGTGCCATGTCCACAGACCCATTCCCTTAAACTAGCTTAAATTGGACTTGCAAGTAATAAGGATGTTTTGTCCTTGCAGATGATGATGTTGTCTATTTTCCTGTTTTTTTGTTTTTGTTTGTTTGCCGTGTAGTATCTTCCGTTCTTCGCGTCCAATATGATTTGGCAGGTGACTACGCTTGCACTTTCCATCGGTGACGCCAACGGTCCTAAGTAACGTCTAACATTTCAAATTATTTCTTCAATGACCGACCTATATATTTAGCGTCACCTACACTCTCTATCTCTATAACATTCAATTTTTTTAAATTCTTTCTTATTTCCTCTTTTACCCTTATTCTCGTTTACTTCATTTACTTTTCCTTCCTTAATATTTCCTTTCCCTAAAATTTTCTTTCATTTAAACTTGTTATTTATAAACATATTATCCCTCGTTATTTTTTTTTTGCAACCAAACCAAAAAGGGGGTTTTGTCCTGGAAACATTAACAACGTTCCTGGTTAATCCTGGCTACTGCTTCTGGGAAGCTCCAATCCTCTTCACACGATTGCGCGCGAAAGTTAGCGTCGAGTAGCTTTTACAGGGGAGTATGCCAGGGGCGTCGCAAGGGGGGGGGGGGGGTGCAGCACCCACCCAACTTTTTGAGATTCGGTAAAATTTTGGGCCGGGGGAAAGCCCAAAATTTTACGAAAATTGTTTGGTATTTTTTCGATACAGAACTATTCGGTAAATTTACGAGGATTCGGTAGTTTATCAGTTCTTAGTTATCACACAGGGGGGTATACAAAGACCAGCTTCCTTTCGGGTTTTGCCGTCTAAATTCTGAAATCCATGTCCTAGTTTTAGATTAGCACGGACCCACGGATCAACCAGTTGGGACAAATACAACAAAATGAAAGTTAACTTCACGAAAACAGTGGTCTTAACTATTCCTTTCCCAACAACCGAAACCTGCTTTTACCAGAAACAATGAAGGTAGAGATAATTAAGTGACTCGGTGTTAGCATACCCTCAGATCGAAAACGGGAAGCCCACTGCCAGGAGATGCTGAAACGTGTAAATGCGGTATGTAAAATGTGTCAAAAATGGGAAGCATACTGCCAGGATATGCTGAAACGTGTAAATACGGTAAAGTAAATCGTAAACTACTTTCAAAAATGAAAATACTCCAATGCCACCATCTTCGGAGTTTATACTTCTTTCACCCACCCTGGAAAACGAGCGCCTGTTTGCAGAGGCACACGCCGAGAGCAGTGTTTGCAATTTTATTGTTGAGTTCAGTTCAGTTTTCAGTTCAGTTCAGTTCAGTTTTATTCATAAAAATAATAAGCACCATTAACTCATTATGACCCCACCATAAGGCCTAACATAAGGCCTGGCAATGGGCGGGGCTTATAAAGCTATCATTGCTGATATGATACCGATAATCCTGCGTGTCCATGGTACTTACTTTGTTTAGAACCTTGATCTCTCCCATATCATCCTCAGTTCCATTCGTGAAATGCAGTTCTACGGCTGCCATCGAAGCCGAGTAGAGGTGAGGGGACCTCGTATATCGGATTCCAACTTGCAGACCGTTTCCGGCCGTGCGAGAGAGCAATTCGGTGGGCTTAGTCGAGACAAAGGATGGGCTTGACAGCTGTAGGAGAAAAATAATATATAAATTAAGAAGCACAAATTAAGCAAATTTGGATAAGAAGTAGCCTACGATTTTATACAAAATAAAGTACAGCAGTGAGCTGAACAGTAAACGGCGCATCTTAATTTACTGATTTGTATCGTTAAATTAAAGTACACTACCTTATAAGACATTCCCACAATACTTGAAAGGAGAGCAATCAATCAATCAATCACATTTATTTCCAAATAGCTCACAAATAAAGCTAGAGTAGGAAAAAACAACAACAATATTTACAAACACAAAAGCGGAACAATTTACTAAGACACTTACAAAATTTTACCAGAAATAAATGACGGAACGAAACTAAGTAGAACTGTATTAACCAAAGTAAAAACCAGAATGCAAGAACAAGATGAGAATTTTTAGAAACCTGGAAGATACACGAATAGAGCGATTTATGTTATATTACGCAATAACTGCGGAATAGCAGCACGAACCAATTGGTGCAACTGTTTAAGCAGAAACGGCTTATTTCGAGTATCTTAGCTGTCGATGGGTTTTCGCCCAAAACTGGCAAGTAATTCCCGGAATAGCTTTCTACGCCATTTGCGATGGTTAACTCGCTGGAAAAGCGATCTCGTAATTTCGCAGAAACCCTGCTTAGGAAGGGTACAAGGTAAAACTCGTTGTGAATGCACCTTAAAGCACAACTGAAGCCCCATGCTATTCCATTATGTTCCTTCTCAAATTTCCATCATCAGTCGGTCCACCTACTTTCTATTTTCATTTCACAGTTCTTTCCGTGCTGTGGCTGTCACAGTTGTTTCCGTGCTGTGGTTCTGGTTTTTGAATCGCCCTGCTCTCACAGTGAAGTTTCATTGTGAGAGCTAAGTGCTCATACATTTGTATGCCTATGGTGGGAAACAGGAACGATACACTCTTCGAAGAGCCTCTGATACGCTTATCGAGGAGCCTTTAAAGGCCATACACGCATCACAATAAAACACAAAATACGGCTACTTACGACTATCGTTTCTTTTCCTCCGTAGTTCAACGGCGATGCTGAAGCCGGTGCTGACATGGGCGTTAGCATTCCACCAAGAGTCGGCGTAAACACGGGAGTTGACAAAGATGGAAAACCTATTGAAATTAAAACATATAAGTATGTACAATAATCTCACCATTTTGGCTTTATTCAAATTACGGCCTCGTTCTGAATTTTGCGGCGGCAACGTAGTTCATGTTCAAAAGCGAAGAGCGATATGTTCAATAAAAGCTGGCGTCGAACCTGTGGTCACAGGTTCACTTTTTTAGCATTCAGCCTGAACAGAACCCCTTGCCAAAAAGGGCCGAAATATCGCTCAAATAAATTCAGCTGACGTATCCGTTTAGCACAGTCAACCCCTATGAGACTGTGTAGGGTTTCATTTCTGCTTTAAGAAGCCCAATGTTAATTAAAGCACAATGGGCACTAACTATGCTTTGGTTCTTATAAAATGCTTCCCACGTACACGTTTCTGACTTCCACTAGAGAGCGATTCAAAAATAAGCCGTTTTCTTGTTATCGCTTGTCATTGACTCTTCGGCGTATCGGCGGAGACGATTTCAGAGCGTGGTATTGCAAGGCGCGGAAATTAAAAAATTCTCTGCCATGTACGAAAATCAATCCTTTTGTGGAGCTGAGTAATGAGAGTGCCATGACTGCTAAAATAAACCGTCTCTGTAGCTTGCAGATTTCTCTAGTGTTATCTGACGAAACTTTTTGTTGTTTGTAGTACAAAAAAAAAGTTTTGTTTTCTGGATGTAAAGTTACAAAACTGCCACAAATGTACAAATATAACCGACCTACTTGCAGCTAATTCCAGAGCTTACAAGGAATTCTCAGTTAACACCGTCAATATGAATATCTGTCAACAATACAAATAATCCGGAGTATATTAGCCTATAACAACGAATGGATAAGAAAAAAGAAACTCCGCTTATATTTGTCGTAGCTAGTAAATCGGAGTATGGTAGTCAGCAAAAAACGCCTTAACGATATATTAGCGAAAATAAGTTGTCTAGGAATCTGCTGATTTCTGATGTACCATTGTATTCTATAGGGTGTGGTAATGTGTCCGTCCGTGGCCGAATGGTTATCGCGCCGAACTCACAAGCGAAGGGTCGCTGGTTCGAGTCTCGGTTGTGCCGACCGTTTGGTTTAGGGCGAGGGTTAGTGGCGCCCCGTAAGACAAGCCAGAAGTCCACCCAGCTTCAAATGGGTACCTAGAGAAATCTAGGGAAAGCGTCGGATGACTTGCCCCCAACCACGCATTGCACCCCGGCCGAGGGCAGAGGATCAGGAGATTGGCACCTGCGCTACGCGAACCCTAATCGGTTTGCATGCGAAAGTTTGCTTTTTTTTTTTTTTTTTTTTTTAATGTGGCATCATGATTGTTTGATCCGCCCATTGAACTTTAACTCTCGTAACAAAAGGAGAAGCGGGAACTTACTATCATCCAAATCCAACAGCAAATCCAAATTGCTTTTCTTGGCAACAGGAGGTGGCTGTGGTGTCTTCTGCGGCTTTTTCGGTTCACTTGGCTTCCGGACGGGTTTCGAAATTTCCGGCCGCTCGGCTTCGGATTCCGAAGATTCACTTTCCGATCCGGATTCACTTGAGGTATCACTTTCACTCGAGCTAGATTGTTTTGCCACTGTCTTTTGGGTTGTCTTCTGTGGGACCTTCTCCTTTTCCGGTTCAGTGTCCGAGCCAGATCCGGAGCTTCCTGAGTCGCTTTCCGAATCCGACGTTCCGGATGATTCACTACCAGATGATTTCTTCTTGCCGTTTTCGTCGGGCTCTGAAACAGAGGTAATGAGTGCTAGAAAACAAGAAGAAGTTTCGAGAGAAGGAAAAGAAGTCATCTTTTCAACACGAATGTTACAAAAAATCGTTTTCTCTTTTTAAACTTCTAAGTTTGTTGTTGCAATTTTTATTTTAGTTTTTGCCACTGAACTGTTTGGTTATATAGAAACTTAACTGTATATCGAAATGACTCTCGAAACGACAAGAACATCCTAAGCCTGACACTAAGAGCGTGTTCCACCCTACTTACCGTAGTTACTACGCTAGTCGCCGCAGTTACTACGCTAGGCTGGAACGCTTTTTTATTTTTTCGGTCAAATATCAGACCGCGGGGTGATCCGACCAATCACGTTACAGAGATGCGTAGTTATTACGCTAACTACGCTACCGAGCGTGGTAAGCAAATAGTTACTATTAGTTACTATTTTGAGTAGGTTGGAACGGTCCGCGTAGTAAATTTTCGTGAGGCTGGAACGGAAATAGTAACTAATAGTTACTATTGGTAGAGGGGTGGAACACGCTCTAAATGTACCGAAAATAGCTACTCACCATCCTCCCCTGAAGAGCTGCTATAGAACATCTTCTTCTTCGTCTTCTCATGTTTAACGGGGGAAGCAGAAGTCCTTCCAATATTCGCACTGGCAGGCCGGGAAGGAGGCTCCACGTTTCGAACACTTGAATCCGGCGCCACTTCTGCGAAACCAGGCAAATCTTGGTAGCCATTGGCTCGGACGTTTAGATAATGAGAGAGTGAGCCCAGCTGGAAGTTGTCACGGTCTGAAAAGGATCAGGACAAGCTTAGTTACGGACCTATTCCGTTAAGGTGGTGAACGCCTCATGGAATCAGCCTCTTATGCATGGGTTCCGGCTAACCCCCCCCCCCCGGCGAAAACCCCCCCGGCTACAAAAACCCACGTTACCAACCCCCCCCCCGACCAAAACCCCCCGGTACCAAACCCCCCCGGTTCCAACCCCTCCCCCCCGCATAAAAAAAGACGGGTATGCAAGAGTAGAGTAACAGGGTAGAGAGTAAGAGTAGAATAAACTTCTTTCGCAAACTTGACTCTACAATAATGTCTGAAGTACAGTGGGTATCAGAACAATGAGAAACAAAGGGAGTGTAAGGCGAAGGTGAAGGATGATGGTGACAGACTAACTGCTGAAGTCACCAAACACCCGCATTCAACTGAAGGTGTTGTCAGTGAGGTGTTAAATGTGAATGATCAAATCAAAGCCAGTTCCACTCAGTGTAACGATCCCCCCAGCAAATCCTTTCCCAATGCCTCCACCTTCTTGGCGAGGAAGCTGCAGTTAGGATGCCACCCATTGGTGCAATGTGAAGCTCCCCTTGCCTGATTGCTCTTTAGCTCTCCCTGGTTCATACCAGAAACTCGAAGACGGGCAGTAAGTGGAGGCCAGTTCCACTCGGTGTAACGATCCCCCCAGCAAATCCTTTCCCAATGCCTCCCCCTTCTTAGGATGCCACCCAATGGTGCAATGTGAAGCTCCCCTTGCCTGATTGCTCTTTAGTTATCCCTGATTCATACCAGAAACTCGAAGACGGGCAGTAAGTGGAGGAATACCTATGACACCCTGCTTTCCGTCTGTGAGCAGGATAACTCTCGAAGGGAATAATATTTTGATGAGACTTGATGGGAGGATCCTTTGGGTCAAGGGAGAGGTTGAGCTCGTTTTGTGATAGCACTTTCAAGATAGTCCCAGAAATATTCTACCAGCTCTTCACCTTACTCGTGCTTGTCAATGGTAAAACTGTCACATGGTTGTTCGTTTTGTTGCCCAGTAAATTCCAGTCTAAATATGTGTGAGTGTAATTGACTTTACAGCTGAATTTCAGTTCAATATTCCAGTTTTGCCGAATTCCGGACGACTTGCTTGTCCAGTGAGAAAATAAAATCCAGATATGGAATCAGCCCGTATTTTACCCGTATATCGAACCTTTAACCGAGCTCAGAAAATGTTTACTTCTACCGAATTCCTGGTTTCGGCCCGATTATGGGCGAACTCTTATCCGGCAAAAATGGATTCAGCATGTCTCCTTGCCCCAATATCAAAACTCTAATTAACTTCAGAAAAACTTTTACGTTTACCAAATTTCCGGTTCTGGCCGGATCCGGGCCGAACTACTTATCCGGCAAGAAAATAAAGTTCGGATATGGGTTCAGCATGCCTCTTTACCTCTGGACACACTATCTAATTAGCTTGACAAATTTTTTTGTTTCACACCCTTAATCTGATACGGGGGGTGACATCCCTTCTAGAGTTATCGTGCTAGCAGAAGGACGGACACAAAGACGAACGGGCAAACTTTACGAAGTCGTAGGTATCCTGTCACTAACGTTCTGGAAAAAAAAAAAAAAACATTAGGAAGCTCGTTAAATCTCAATACCGCACGTCTTCCGATCATACAGTGCCTCTCTTGCACCTATACAAGCTTCGGTGAATTTGGTCGTGGCTCAGTACGGCGTCTAATTCACGATCTCCATAAAACGCCACTGTTGTTGCTGAATTTATAAGGTTATTTACGAAAGTCGACTGAATTATGCGACTTACAGTAGAGGTACGCTTCTTTGAACAGTTGGTTAACTTTGAACAGTGCAGTTTTGGGCTAACTGTCAAAATGAAGTCCCGACACACCCATTCAGGCGTCCTTAGGAGCCCTTAATTAAATACTGTGGCTGACGGGAAGTTGACTTCTGTCACAGCAAGTGGATGAAATGGCACTGTTCAAAGCTCAGTAACTATTCAAAGAAGCATAACCTCTACTGTATTTTCTAAGTTCTCAGATCCAAACCGTTACTGAACGGGGAAATATAAAGCAAAACAAGAAATCACCTTTGAATTTAGACTCCAGGACAGGCGCGGGTTTTGAAGCAAAGAAAATCTTCTTCGGATTCTTCACTACTTTCCCATCATTCGCAGAAAACAAAATATGTCTAATCATCCTTGATCGGTCCCGAATATCATACGAAAGGTCGTACTTGGCCAAGTTCAGGACATACTGGCAAAGCAGGGTGGTTTGTTTCGGGTTGGTCAGGTAGAGCTTAGCTGCCAGGTTGACGATCTGAAGCTTCACTAAGTCTTCCTAAGACAAAAAATGGACTTAATACGGGACAACAAAGTAACCAAATTGATGGAAGTGAAACATAATAACAGTAAAGCCCCGTCTGCATTACCGTAAACCGACCGTTTTACGGACGGTCCGTAGCCGCAAAAATGTGGTCTTCATTAGGTCCGTAACCGCAAAAATATGGTCTACATTAGTCCCAAATAGGTGAATCTTGGGTTAAAATTTAAAAAATAGTTTATGTGACTTGAAAAACAGTTGAAAAACAGTTACATGGGACTTTGACAAAAAAGCAGTTTTCACTACGTCCGTTTTACGGTTACGGAGGGGTCAGTACCGCCGTTTTACGGCTACGGCCGTCCGTAGAGAAAGACCCGTCTTCACTGCCGTAACGGTCAAACGGTCGGCCGTAAAACGGTCGGTTTACGGTAATGCAGACGGGGCTTAATTAGCCTTGCACGAATTCGTACTAACAATGTGTGGTATTGAAGGGGAGGATGCGGTACATTTGATATGTTATTGCGAGGAGTTGAAAGAATTAAGAAAGGAAGTGTTTGGTCGGGAGGTTTGGGAGGAAAGGGATTTGGTTTCAAGTATGGGAATTAAGTGTTTTGGTGACCTCCGGAGGCTGGGTAGATTCCTCAAGCTTGCTATGACCCACCGTGAACTGTTTTTATAGAAGTTGATTTTTGGTTTGTTTTCGGAGTGTATGATATTTAGTTTTTTGTTATTGTGTTATGTTTCCCGCCATGGCCCTTGGGTTTTATTCAATTCAATTCAATATCATTTATTCCCAAAATTTTCATCTAACAAAATGCACGGGATTTGTCATACATGGTTAAAATTCTGTTAAGTCGCATTAAAACTACAGGTGGATTCACTAGCTGAGGTTTGTTGGCTGTCCGAGAGACACTTCTTGTCGGACGAGTGTCCATCTTTTTTTCTTCTTCGGGTGGCAGGATGTTACGATGCAATTCAAAGGCCAGGCACTTCAGTCCAAATTTCATAGTGAGGTCGTGTCGACGTGCCGCAAGAGTTGTGATTCCCAATTCGTCCAGTGCTTTTTGGTACGATTGATATTTGTCAGCCAGAATGATTTTGAGCGCCCTTTTTTGGATGGTTTCCAGTCTTTCAGTTTGCTCCTGGTTAAGGCCTGGATGCCATACGGGGCTGCAGTATTCAAGCAGCGGCCGTATATACATCATAAAGCACTGACTCATAACCTTCGCGCTCAGTCCGAACCTCTTAAGGTTTACAATGGCAGCCGTTGCCTTATTGATCATTGTGGACACATGGCTGTTCCACTGTAAATCTGAATCAATAGTAACCCCCAGGATTTTGACTTTCGTTGCAGATTGTACATCCGGACAGTCGATTGGTGGTACATCACGACGGAGAAAGTTGACTCGAAAAACTGCACACTTTTTCAGGTTTAGTTCAAGTTTTAGGCTGGTCGTCTCACTAACAAGGTCCTGCAAGACCGAGGAGACTGTTGAAGCTAGGTCATGGACATGCAATCGGCGAAGAATGGACAAAGACATGTCATCGGCGAATTTCTTCCGGGTATCGCCATTTTTGCATGAGTTGATTGCAAACAATCAGGAAGCAAAGATGCCCAAGACGGGTCCCTTGGGGCGCACCAGAAGTAATTGGGACAGGGTCCGATACCTGAATGAATAAATTCATTCATTCATACAACTTAACAAATCCCGATAAAGGTTGAACCCTAAAAGGGGCCCTTTGAAAGGGCTATACAAAAATGAATGGCCAAATGATTTTTACTACGGTCTTCAATTTAATTTTTATTCCTCAACACTTTTGAAAACGTTGTTTGTAAATTTTTCAGAATTAGGGCTAATGCGGAGTCATTTTGCAGAGGCAAGCTAAGCTGCTGAAGCTGGACACAGACGAGGCTTGTGTGAGGAGTGTGAACCCTAAAACGCCATTTAAAAAACAAAATTAACTAATAAAAAATTTCCATTTCTATTGGAGTGTTCACGCTCTTGGTAGCGCCGGCTTCAAAGCTCTAATGCCAATCTGGAAGCAAAAACGAATCTCCGTGAAGCTAAAACTTAAACTATTCTGCTCCATCATCATCCCTATAGCAATGTACGGCTGTGAAACGTGGACAATCAGAGTAGATGATTCCAGACGACTCGCCGCATTTGAGACAAAGCTGCTGCGTCGAATCGCCGGCATAACACACGTAGATCGAGTCTCAAATGCCGACCTACTCGAAAGACTTCAGTACAAGACTACCATCCTGGAAAGAGTCCGCCTCCAACAGCTCAGATGGCTCGGCCACGTCCAGCGCATGGCCAACGACCAACTGCCGAAGATTGCTTTCGAAGGTCACATCCATGGTTCTCGCCCTCGAGGTCGCCCCCCGAAGCGCTGGAAGGAAAATTTCTCCGAGTACAACCTCCCTAGTCTTCTCAGATTGTCACACAGCAGAGAGCAGTATAGGCGGCGTATACACTCGCTCGCGAGGAGAGAGGCCCCGAGACGGCCACCAAGGCCGGATGGGATTTAAGTCAAAGTAAGTCAAGTATTGGGGATGTCAAATGTCTTGGTTGTAACGCTGTTTGTATATAAGATGTGATACAAATTTTACTTTCACATCCCGCGTTTGAGCGCTTGCGCAATTGTTTTATTGGTCTTTAGTTTCATTATTTCTATAATTAAAACATTTCAATTGTATTTTAAGGTGTTTTGAAAACTATTCCAAATTAGGGACAACGCAAAATATAGGGATAAATTCTGTCGAAAGAAAAACGTCTAAACCGGAAACCTTTTCAGCGGACTTCTGGTGACTATAAACGGTCCAAAATGGGACAGATGGGCAATTTGTTCGGTCTACACGAGAAATATGAATTGAAGCTGTTCGCGTTCCAATGAGACCACATCCTTCCCTGCACCTGTATCGGGTTCTGCATCTCCTCCCCCACGGAAACTCAACCAGCCTCTGTCAGCTTACCTCGTTTGAAAAAGACTTCGCCATTTTCCTCAGAACATCCGGGGCATACTTCGCCACTTTCTCGCAATACTCGCCAATGAGCCACAGTATAGAAGCACGAGCAGCGGGTACAGTAACATTGTCGACCAACTTAATCATCTTTGTGACAATAGACTCCTGATCGGCAGACTGTGACTGGAGTAGCTTCTTGATGATCACCACGCTTTCTGCCACCACAGCCTCTGCAAAGAATGAACTGAAAACCCCAATACACAAAATAATACAACTAACAAATCTGGATTCCGGTATAACAATGTCAATGTCTTACGAATGAGTTGAGTTGCCTAAGCGATGTTGTAACGTGGTTCCCAAAATCACCACGATCTTACTGCCCACTCTCTTAATGCCCACAGTCAGAATACCCACGGTTCAAAATACCCACGACTCAAAATGCCCACAAGTGAGGTCGAAACCCCAAAATTTAAATCGTCCAAAATGCCGGTGCCTCAAAATGTCCAGATGAGAGGCTAAAGCCATCTTGGTTCAAAATGCCGACGGCTCAAACTGTCCAAAGGAGACGCCAAAATCACCCTGGGACAAAGGACAACGATATTGTACGGGACAGGATTACCACGGAATCTGACCTGACCCAGATCGGTGCTGGAGCCGATTTCGGATGCAGCAGCCGAGCAATTACCCGAAAACATCAGCAGGTTAAAGCCCTTAAAGTAAAGTTCCAAGTTGGTTCCTTATCCGTCAGAGGCTTCCTCAAGAAAGCACAGCGCTTCTGCGCAATCTAATCAGGAGGCCACACACCTGCTTTTTTTTGTAAATAGTTTATCCAGTTTTATGTTATAATTGAGATTATACCAGTTCAACAAGTGATTATCACCATTCTGATACTCGGTCTACTCCTTCCATTGCTCACTCACCCCTAATTTCAGTTTACTACGGACTGACACTTCAAATAATTCAAACGTGGGCATTCTGAACCTGAACCGTAGGCACTTTGAGCCGTGGGCATTTTGAGTCGTAGGCATTTTGTGTCGTGGGCGTTTTGAGCCGTGGACAGATTGGGCAGTGGGCACTATGAGTCATGGGCATTTATAGTGGGCATTTTGAGTTGTGGGCATTATGAGTGTTAGCCGATGTTGATTTAGTCACAGTCAGCTTGGATGAGGCAATTAAGGTTGACAAAATCTATCCTGCAGCGACCAGGGCTCCACCACGCAGAGGTTGCTGCATCAAGTCCGTTAAAGCATGTAAATAACCTGACAGGTTATTTCTGAAGCGGTATTTGTGTCAAGTGAGCACGGCCGCGTTCTCTGCGGACTACTATGAGCGTGTTCCATCCTACTTACCGTGGTTACTACGGATGACGTCACGAATTTTGACTTCTTGGCGTCAAGGCTGGAACGCATTTTTAAATTTCCGGTAAAATATCACTCCACGGGGTAATCCAGCCAATCATGTTACAGAGATCCGTAGTAACCACGCTTACTATGCTCCCGAGCATGGTAAGCAAATAGTTACTATTTTGAGAAGGTTGACGGTCAGCGTAGTCACTTTTCGTGAGGCTGGAACGGAAATAGTAACTAATAGTTACTATTGTTAGAAAGGTGGAACGCGCTCTATGTCACGCGGAGTCTACGTGATAAGTCGTAACTATTATATCAGGGCAAACATTTTAAATTTCCTCTCAGTTATTTTTTTATCTTCTTGATTCAAGTGTCCGGTGTAAATACATGAGTCTACGTATTCATGAGCCTGTAAATACGGAGACTACGTGGAAAGTCGTAACTATTATATCAGGGCAAACATTTTAAATTTCCTCTCAGTTATTTTTTTATCTTCTTGATCCAAATGTCCGGTGTAAATACATGAGTCTACGTAATATACGGAGTCTACGTGGAAAGTCGTAACTATTATATCAGGGCAAACATTTTAAATTTCCTCTCTGTTATTTTTTTATCTTCTTGATTCAACCTGTCCGGTGTAAATACATGCTTTAAAGTTTAACTGAAAAGCCAACTTATTTTTGTTTCATTTGACTGAATACACTGCATTATTTAGATTGTGTTAAGGGATCTTTTTTATTTTTCACTATTTGCTCTAGAATGACGTTCAGAATATCTACAGTCGTCCTCACAACGCAAATTTCTACTATGACGCAGAAAAATCGAATCTCAATTTATTACGCGGCTTTTCAGTGGCCAGTGATCAGCTTACGGAAGGTAGCTCACTGCGTGAACACTTATTTTTCGTAAATCGTTTTCATTGAGCATACAACTCAGATACAAGCACGTACGGCATACAAATCAGACAAGGAAATCCCACTATTTGAAAATCCATTATTCGTAAATAGCGGAGCAATAAAGTAACGCATTTTCATCCGGTTTTCAAGCTTCTTTAAGTTAATAAGTAATGGGTAACTAGATTATCCTATCTGAGCCCTTTTCAGTTAAACTTTAAAGATCGTTCATATATGCGTAGCGATACTTGGACCACGTCCTCTACATGAACGAATCCAAGCTATCACACACCCTTCTATATTGTCAGATGCAAGGAAGTAGTCGACGGGGAAGACCAAGAAACACGATCCGTCAACCTACCAGAAACATCTTGTAAACATTCACTAAGGTCTGCAACACTGCGTGGAAGGATGTCCCGACAACAGCCAACCAGAGAGAAGACTGGGTCCATTTCGTGGGTGCCCTTGGTGCTTCTGTAGGCAGAGGAGGATTGAAGGTATATACAAGATAAATAAGTCTATATAGTTCGACGTGAATCATAAGACGTATAATATAGTTTATAACAGCGCGAAAGGTCTTGTGTTGATGAATAAGGCGCAATCAATCAAATCAAAACCATTATGATACATGAATAAACCTTTAATATCAGAAAAATGGGGACACTTACCATCCTTGTTAGACAAGAGAGCCACCAGACCACTAAGGCACGTGCTCGCAACTTCCTTGATGTTTGACGCGCATCTAAACAGAAAAAGTTTTCAACAACGGAAAGCACGATAATACTGATTGCATTAACTTAGTCCATCACAAAGGGTTTTCCCTTCAACACATACCGTCACAACCAGATGCTGTATCTATCTTTTTTCACTTAGGACCCATGAGGAAAAGTGCAAAAATATAAGTTTAGCGCCGTACCACAAAACATAATTCGCAGTCAGCTTGGGCAGAACGAATACTTAGCCATATTCGGTAACGCTGTTCCAGGAAAATTTCAACCTAGTAAATTTCTCCGTCATTTATAACATCTTTCATGTTTTATTTTCTTTCACATTCGTCTCGGAGCCATCGTTCCATCTTTCGCCGATCGTTCCATCTTTCTTATTCCGACGTTTATTCCGGAAACAGATAAAAATACTAAGAGAAAAATTGGGCCCAACGCCCGAAAATATATTTCTTCAGATCACTCTCGTCCACAGGGTATGGAATGCATGCTACTGCATTCAAAACTACTAGATCCCCAGAAAGTAACCCCTCCCCAAGTCTGGTGAGTGGCAAGTCTTCATACATGGCTCAGAAAAGATACTTCTTCAGATCACCCTCATCCAAAGGGTATGGAACGCAAGCTATATCGTATTAGATCCCCAGAAAGTAACCCCTCCCCACGTCTGGTGAGTGGTAAGTCTTCATGCATAGCTTACCTTCCAATAGCCTGGATTGTCGCTGCGACGAATTCACTATCATGCGAGGCAATGTAGACTTGGAACTCTCGAAGTAACAATGAGATGTTCGTCTCGCCTGCTAGATTCGTCAGAATTTCTAGTTTCATCAGTTTAACAGGTAAGGGGTCTGTAGTGTAAATGAAGAAGCTTCTCAGGTAAGGCTCGAACATACCCTGAAAAAACAACAAATATGTGCTCTGGTATAACCAAGGGTAATACCGAAGATCGATCACAATTCTGAGGGCATGTCACTGCAACAATGTATCTGCAATTCTCCCTCTTCTCCTTCTACGTTACATTCTTCGCCAAATTTAGGTAAGGTAAGGTAAGGTACAATTTTATTAACAACTTTAGTATAACTGCAATAACATAAAAGCGACAAACATGCCAGTGGCATACAAAATGACACTTCGTTAATTCAACTGATTTAGGAAAAAAATACTAAAACGCTAGCCTAAATAAAATGAAACAAACAACCAACAACATCAGCTCGAATTTTTTTAGACAAGGTAATTAATTAGGTTTTATTTAGTCCGGGTAGATGTGCGACCAATCGCTGAGGAGCTCGATGATCGACGGAACCAGTGTTGCAGTTTGTAAGACTACAGTAGAAGTATGCTTGTTTGAACGTCACCTAACTATATACGAACGGTCACCGAAAAACACTACAACCCCTACAAGGCAACTTGCAACATATTGCCGAGGAGGTTTATTTCATATACAGTACCATGTAATACCCTAAACCATCTCATCATAACCTAAACTATCCCACCTCGAAAGTTTTTTTTTGTCTCGGCTACCATGCTCCATGGTGACATGGGGTACTGATCTCACCCACCTCTCCAAGCGGGGTATTTACCGCCCCTTCCCCTCCCTCACACTTCGCCAAATAGCGCACGAAAGGGATTCAATAGCGCCGAAGTAGAAATTTAACGCGTAACAGTGCTTTTGAAGCTCCATCTGTTTTTCTGTCCGATTTCCCTAAACTTCCGTCCAACTCGTCTCTAGGTCCCATGGACATATCGTAACAAAACTGGAATTCAGATATTCAGCCAAAGTCAGTAACAAGGATGGTTCCACAGTTGAGTAGGTTAATTTGTGTGTGTGTAGAATATTTGGGCTTTGGGCTAGTATTTTTATTATCTGTTTATAAAAAATATTTCATTAACGAAGTGCCATTTTTGTATGCCACTGGCATGTCTGGCACTTAACTCTAGTGCTATTTCTGTTGCAACAAAATTCTACCTTACCTTACCTCCCCCCGAATGTCTTCGGCCTTCTTACCTTTCGTTTCACCGACATAGATGCTATTGTGCTCAGGACGACTGACTTGACTTCCCTGTGTGACCTGATAAGTCGGATTAGCGGCTTGGCCACGACGACAATTTCACTTTGTGGAGCCAGATGATAGAAGAGTTGAGCGACCGCCATGACTACCTACCGACAAAAGCACTTTAGTGGACAGCTTTTTAACCGAATGTGCACGTCTGGGAGATAAATGTATCTTCTATTGTCGAATCGGAGTGGATCCTCAGGACTCGGGTCATCTTGAACTCGGGTCAGGTCCAGATACTTCAATACCCTAAAGGATTAAGGACTATTGCCTGTACTTTCTGATCGGACCAGAAAGCACAGGTCTTGATACTGACTTTAAAGCAAGATTTTCTCAATAGAAAACTACCAGGGTTTTAACCGCTTCTGGGCACTCAGTCACGGTAATGACTTTTTGCGGTACTGATTTGTGATCCCCCCAAATAGATCAGAAACGCAGATCTTACCGCCGAGTTTCTGCTCTGCAGAAGGGGTCTCGCATTCCTCAGCAGTAGCCTGTGATCTGCATCAAGGGCTGTTGGTTTCTGATGTCCTACTTCGGAGTCGCCATCCTCAACGTGCTCTGAGTCATAGAATGGCTTGTTTTCTTCTTGAAGAGTCCCACCCTGTACAAAAGCAAAACATAAAATTAATTTCACTAAAGGTCAAAACTGCTTTTGCGGGGGCGGGGCAAAGGGGGCAAGTAATGATATCCCACATCGCTACATTTCTTCAAACGGTGGGTCTAGTTCGTAGCCTTTTCGCATGTTCACTTCCTTCACGTCCCAAAAACTAAAGCTCCACTGCAGTTACCTGGTTCCAAATATCCTGGTGATCCCCCATAAAGACAACTTCTCCTTTTTATGGATTTACGAAGTTGGGACTTGCAGTGCCAGAAGTTGAAAGTGTTGACACACTGGTGGGAAGAGTGTCTCGGGGACAATGTTGTTGTTCTCCATGGGACTTTGAAAGGCATCCTACCTAGGACAACTTATCGGGCGCTGGCACTTGGTTGCGCAGGATCCCGTAGGTTCACAAAGAGGCGCAACTGAACATCCCCTCGGGTTTCAAATCCAAGTTTACCATATATCTTTCATTACAGAACAACAGAACTGGTCTTGTCAACATATGAACTATAAATCATTACTGACCAATCATGAAACTTTTTACCGTAAGGACGCCACTGTCCCCATGTCGAGGTTTCGACAAGGAGGCACTATTCTTTAGAAGCTCCCATCTCACCGAGCGAGATGCCCTCTGAGAGTTATCGCCTTCTTTTGACCATCATACAGAAGGTGACTTTGGATGTATTCAAACTTTAAATCCCCAAAGCAGTGCAGGCCTATGTTATGTACTAAAAGGCTTTTTATTTACAGACTGTTCAAAACTGAGGATGCAACGCAACCTACCTCACTATTAGGATCGACAAACTGTGAGCGGGCGTATCGGGTTAGCATATTCAGGATCAGAACTTGTCCCCATTCCTCAACATCAACTAGAAGATTGCAGAGCTTTCTGAAATTCTTATGGATCAAGTCAATTCGCTCAGGACACACCTAGAGTAGAATTAGATATTAAAAGAATCTATTAGGAACTAACAGTAGTATAAAGCATAAACTTGATATCTTAGCACTGAAAAACATGTTCAATCACCTGGAGAGGACAGGCAAAGGTCTCTCGTACCAGCGAGAAAAGCAGTGTCCTTCTGTTCGATCAGAATCAGCCATGAAGTCTCATCGCGGTAAAAACCAGGAGTTTTCGCTCATCGACGCGTGTTGGTAAGCTATAGGCTGCCGCTTCTGAGAGCCAAAGACAAAAACTTTCAATTTCTAAAGAGGAATTCATACAGAGGACGTACAAATATTGACAGGCAAAAATTCGCTTCACGACGTCTAGGCGAAATCATTGGTTATGACAAACGGAGAGCCAATTCGACCGAATTTTATTTCCTTCCACGCATTTTCTCTTATTCCATCAACTGTATCCTCATTGATACCAACAATACCAATATCGCAAATGACTGGATACCTAAACTGATTAGCTGTTTTACATCCATGGTTTCTGTATTTCAAATTATTTGCTTGGCGTTGCGATTTTTTTTGGTTCGGAGCCGAAGCTGACGAAGCGTCTTTTTTTCACCTGACGATGCGTTTTCTTAACGCCTGGCGTGACGGATATCACCTGGCGAGGCGAAGTTCGCTCCCTTTGTGAACTGGATGTAAGACTCTTTGTCTTGCATGCATAGTGTAGAATATGTTTCAAGTGGGTTGGTTTTTCCAAAGTTCGTGCTTTGGGATTCAGACCTCACAACTGATTTTATGCATCTTTTTATAAAAGGACCCGTCGCGTCTATAACGCCAATGCAACCTACTTCCGTATTTTGATTCATTAATAGCCTATTCTTAAGCCCGGAGACCCAAATTTAAATCCTAAACCCGTTAACGATAAGCTACCTCACTACTCTTTGCAATTGCCACGATTCACTATTTTCCATGCGCATTATGCTCCCGATGAGTGTTCGCGTATCATGCTATTGATGCGTAAAACCGGTAATCTGAATTTTGGCCACTTTTGCTAGAAGTCACTGGACCTGGGAAAAGGCTCAAAACAGCCAAAGCAAAAGAAATTGATAAAAGCAGAGCCTGGTTTTACAGCATTCAAATAGTTTTGAATATTGGAACATGAACAGTGCGAGATTTGTTGACATCCACTTACCTGGTCGAAAGCCATTACCGCCGAACCAATCACCAACGTTGTCCTGTCCATTAATAACTTCTCAATAACCGTCACAAGCTCATCCTTCTGTTCTGGATCCAGTCCATACAGCTTTGGTATTGCATGGGCAGCTGTTTTTCTGACATACGGAGACATGTCTGCTGAGGATTCTTTAATTGCCAACATCATTATCGGAGCAATGACAAGCACACGAATGCTGGAGAGAACCCTTAAGGCACTAGCACGGATGAGCTGGTTCGGGTCTTTCAGAGCCCGCTGAAACGTGGAGATTGACAGCAGCGCCAGATCCTGTTGCTCCTCTGCATATCGTGCCAGGTAAACATATACGAGCTTCTTGACTTCTATGTTCTTTGATACGACGTTCTTGACGACTGCAGGGAATAGGTGGGACGCGTCACGGCCTTTTGCAACCATCTAAAAAGGGGTAAAGCTTGAAAAACGTTCTTCGCGTAGTAGTGTGATAGTGTCTTCTGCCAAAACTACAGCAACACTTCTCTGCCTATTTCAAGAAAAGTATCATCCTTTCTGCCCCCCTTACTAGATCAAAACCCCCTTCCAGGGATAGCTTCAAGAATTTTCTGCCAACTTAAGACTGCCAACTGTCTTCAGCATCAAGGGGATTTGACAGGTTATCTCTCTCAAAGCTTCCCATTCCTTGTCCAAGGGAGAACACATATTATGAGCTAAGGGAAGCTTAAAGCTTGCCGTTTTTGGTAACAAATAACAAATAAAAATATGAGACAACTAGTTGGACGAGTTGATTTCATGCATGACATGCGAAATACTTACAGCAATAATTCTTTTCATAGCTTCCAGCTTCAGATTGTCTTTATTGCTGTCTAACATCTGCTTCAAATCATCATTCCTGGAAAAAAAAAATCAGCTTGTTCTAGAAGGCGTACATGAAGCTATCTCGGACATGTGTTGCGCACGGAGGGTTCCACAATCCCCAACTCAAACATTCGTTTGGCTACCCAAGGGCACCCGCCGCAGAGGAAGACCAGAAAACAATTTTCTTCGTATCTGAATACCAACAGCACAGCACTTTCATGCCTCTCGCCTCTATACTGTTAGGCATAGGGTATACCAAACGCTAGATATACCCAACGTTTGGCATAGACTTTCCCAAAATTAGGGGTTTGTGGTAAACTGTACTTCAGTCTACCCCAAAAGCCTGATTTTTAAAGAGAAGTGCTGAATGTTGGCTATTCTGACCATTTGGTGCCAGTTTACAAAATCCCTGATTTTCACAGGTTATGCCAAATGTTGAGTAGGCTATATCCCTGGTACGCCCAAACCAGAGTCAGCCCAAGGTCTGACTGAACCCTTCCAAAATCACATATTTTGGTGGACTATAAACACAACCCAAGAAAAAAAAATCAATTGGTTAATTTCTGAACTCACTCAAATCATACATATTTCATAAGGTCAGGTCAGGGTAGTCCCTAAGCCATTAAAATGTTGATAGTTAGGGTGTCCCAGAATCTAGTGAGCATCCAGCAAAGCCAAGCTTAGCTGGATTAGTTGTGAAACATACTAGGAAACTGGTCCAAATGAAAAATAATCCCCATGAGAGAGTGAAAGAATTTTTTCAATAAGAGAGAATGGACACAAGTGAACCCAGCTGCCTCATAAAGCTTTCACCTGTCCTAAAGGGTCGGAGACGAACCCACATTAAAGGGTCCTAAGCTACAGCACTTCTTTATGACACACATCAATATCCTGTACAAGGCTGTGACCCAGAATTGATGGTACTGAACCAAGGTACAACAAAATTCCCAGTGTATCTTGTCTGATGGTGATGGGTAGAGGATACTGTATTCAGCAGGCCATTAAAACATGGTAATGATTGTTTAATTACTAGTAAAAAATAAATAATATAGTGTGCAACTCACTAAAGAGTATCCAAGACCAGCAGCAGAAGAATGCCCAGACTGGAATAAACATTACAGACCTAGTCACAAAGACTAGATCCGCTTCAAACACAAAGGGCATGGTTCTGAAGGACTCGGATAGGAAGGGGAATTCCCATCCCCATCCACACACTAGTACAGAGAAATAAAGCCATGAAAAAACTTGAACAATGTCTCTATGACAAAATCCATGCAAAACAGATCATGACTGAACATCCCCATGAGAAAAAGGGCCGCCTTGAAAATGGCCCCAAACAAAGATCAACAGTTCAACTTGGTTTTCAGGTACAACAATTATCTAGGCCTAACACCTTCAAAATTGTGCATGATATAAAGTCTTGTGGCCTGCATGTTGTGGCAGAAAAGATGAATCTGTGATCATTGCCAATGGTCTAGAGGCATACTCTATTCCCCAGAGAAACAAACCCACAAGAACAGAGGGAGTCACTTCCAGTTCACATCCTGGTGCTGGCAGAGGCGTTACTAGCCAAAATGTTTTGGGGGGGACAAGGTATTTACCGACTGGCTGGTCATTTTTACCGACTGTTTTTGCGGATAAAAACGACTATTATTGAGAAAAAAAACGACTGTGTTGACGAAAAATCGGCTGATTTTCTGAAACACGACTATTTTTAAGAAAAATTGATTGTTTTAAAAAAAGACTATTTCTAAGAAAAAATTTACTGTTTTTAATAAATCGCGGTGCTTCACGCCGACTCGGCTCTGCATACATTTTTTAATAATGCCCCCGCATACATTTAAAAAAATATAAATTATTTGCAGTTAGATGCAAAATTTGATACAATTAAAGGCTATACCAGGTTGTATCCTGGTTATAACATATTTTTGCTTCTCCTCTTTATTTTTTTCTTTACTAATTTTACTTGCTTTGCCTTTATTAAATTTTACATTTGTAATCTACAGGAGGGGTACCTGACCTCGTTTTTACTCAACCTCGAATTTTGCCCCGAAAATGTTAAAATGAAAGTTCCATGCTATCCTGACACAGTCAAGCACAAATCCTCAATTTTTGGGCATGGTGCCCCAACGTCAGGGCATGCCCCAAGGTATAGGCATGGTGCCCATACGTTGGGGCACCATGCCCTGGAGCATGGGCATGGTACTAGCATGGCACCCCCATGATATTTGGTTGAACTGAGATTGATTACATACCTAAATAGGGCCTTCTTCCTCTCCTAGACCACAAGATACTTGATCTTATGTTCTATCTAACCTCTTTTTCCAATTTTAAAAATATTTGAGAACTTCCAAGAAATTTAGTCATGAATGAATTCCCCTTTTTCCCTGGAAATGGATAGGTAAACCACTAAGAAAAAGTGGTCTTCATTAAAGGCTAAATTTCTTGGAAGTTCTCTAATATTTTTAAAATTAGAAAAAAAGGTTAGATAGAACATAAGATCAAGTATCTTGTGGTCTAGGAGAGGAAGAAGGCCCTATTTAGGTATGTAATCAATCTCAGTTCAACCAAATATCATGGGGGTGCCATGCTAGTACCATGCCCATGCTCCAGGGCATGGTGCCCCAACGTATGGGCACCATGCCCATACCTTGGGGCATGCCCTGACATTGGGGCACCATGCCCAAAAATTGAGGATTTGTGCATGACTGTCCTGACAAAAAGGTTAGATAGAACATAAGATCAAGTATCTTGTGGTCTAGCTAGGAGAGGAAGAAGGCCCTATTTAGGTATGTAATCAATCTCAGTTCAACCAAATATCTGGGGATTTTCTAGTTATTAGCTTTATTACCTCTGTCTTTTTCATCACTTTGCAAGCAATCTGACCTCATGACCATGTAAAAATGGGTGAAACTGTTTGAAAAGTAAATTATATTTAACTAGAAATATTGAAGTAATCTTTTTTTCCCCAACATGTAAACCATTCTATTAGCTTCACTCAGGCTTCACTATAGTATTTTTGTCATATTTTTTGGTTCCTTTTAAGCCAGACAGATTTCACAAAAAAATATTTCTTTGGAAATTTGAAATCTTGTCTGAGGTTGGGTACCTCTCCTGTACCGTAAACACTCCAGAAACACTCTACTGTAATTCACTAAACTAGGAGTCTAGGACCAATCTAGGATCAGTCAGACAGAGAGGAAAGGTGACATACTCTGTCTCTAACTCACTTTTTGTAATCTGTGCTGAAAAAGCTACCAACAGAAGCTTCAATTGCAAAGTCAGTTTCTGATGACTGGTTATCATCTTTGAGGCTAGTCATAACACCTTGATTTGCCATGATCTGCTAAAACTTAGGTCTAGCCTACAGTGAAATTTAAGATTAAAAACAAATAAAACTTCTGCCTAGGCTAGTAGTGTGAGTCATCACGCTATTCTTCTTGAAGAAGAGATGTTCAGTGAATGCTTGCTCTTACGCCATCTAGCGATCAAATTCTGACCGTCAACGCTATCTATTGGCTAATATTTCCATGTAAACCCAAATGTAAACCAACCATTCTCAAGTGAATAGAAAAAAGTTAAGCCTAAGCCTTAAGGCAAGGAATTTTGAAAAGCAAGGAAATATTTGATTTTTATTCTCATTTTTCCTTTGAGGCTGCTTGGTTGGAGGTATTACTGATAAAATTATGAATGCTTTTGGATCTTAGGGTAATGACAATGCACTAAGACTTTCCTTTTGATGGGACACTCAGAATCTGAGTGTTTTTTGCAGAAACAGAAATAAATACAGAATTGTGTGCCACACAGTGGATCCACAAGTAGAAACTCGCGAGAAGGCCTTTTTGTCTATTTTTTTGAAGGTCATTTCAAATGTCTGGAAATAAAAATAAAATTCATATAAAATCTGAATAAGGTACAATTTTATTGGCAACTTTAGTATAACTGCAATAACATAAAAGCGACAAACATGCCAGTGGAATACAAAATGACGCTTAAAATAAAAAAATAAAAAAAATAAAAAGAACTCCCCAGGCTTTCGACTTCGTCCTTACCATTCCATGCTAAAAAAAGGATCCTTAGTTCTAGGCTATGTCTAGGCCTACATGCTTGATAAAGATTTAATTTGATTGTTTTGACATTATTTTGCTGCTAAATTTGAATTTCCCACCAGTATTGAGCCACGAAATCGACAATCACTTCTGCAGTTGTTTGTTGAATTCGAGCCACAAAGCAAGCCACACAAATCTTGTTAGTCGGGGAAACACACTTGTGGGCTGCACAAAAAGCCGTGGAAACACCCTGCTTGAGCACCATTCGACCTAAAAACCATTTGTGGAAGCACAGAAAAACGCATTCTCCATTTAGCTAGATGGAAAAAAGAACAAGAAAGGAGAAATCTACTCCGTCTCTGACACTCTCTCGGGTTTGGCAGCTGTCTGGCCCAGGTCTGGCCCACTCTGGCCCTGGGCTGTGTCTATGACAGGTTTGAAGCAGTCTACCACAAACCAGCCAAAACTATTTTTTCCATACCATGTTTTTTTCTTACTGAGGACAAAGTTAAATGGAAAGGGAAAATAACAAACCTGGTTAGCTCCAGGCTAGCTCGTATGAGTTTCACTGTGTCATAGCGCACAGTCAACTGTTTTGTCTTTGGCAATCTTTTTGGCACAAAGGTTTTTGGCAAAGACCAAAGTAAATAGAAATTTTTCATTAAAATAAATTCCTTGAACTAAAAAAGTTTCTTCTTCTAATAATTGGTTTGAATGATCTAGCTGCAAGTTCAACAAATTTTGATGTTGACGTCAATTCTGTTGGTCCGAACACTGTCGACCAGTAATTGATCAAATTCTGATAAAAGTGCCTGTGCGCATCACCTGTTGTCAAAAGAGTTTTCAGTTGTGCACCAGTAGGGGCTGTTAAAAGAATGCTAAGAACCCTGAAAGAAGAAACAATAGAGCATTAGCAGAAATTTAAAAACAGTTTGTCACTGTAGGAAAAACTGTAATTAAAAGTTTTTGGCAAGTATTTTGCAGGAAGTTTCCTGGTGTGGGTTTTGGTTGGACTGTGTGTGCACATAGCTCAAAGCAAACGGTCATGTTTGATTCCAAGGGTTGGTGGAACTTAGACTTCATCTTAACTGCTTTAAGAATTAGCAGTTTCTTTGACTTTCAAGTTTCTTTTAGCTAAAGATCATGCCAAAAAAGTTTATTGGTGAAAACTCGAAGGCTGTGGAAGCCAAGGCGAGGAAAGCTGCTGCAACAAATGCTGCTGCAGAGAAGAAAAAGATTGCAGTAGAGGAAGAATCTTGGAAAGATGATGATAAGAATATGGCTAAGAAGCAGCAAAGAAAGGTTTGTGAGTTTTTTTTTGTTTTGTTTTTTCAGCTGGATCATCCTAAGTACAGCAACTACAAAACAGGGAAACAACCAAGCCCTGATTAATTGGGAAATCAGGGGCAACCATGTCGTATGAAGAGCTGCTGACAAAGTTTAAAATGCAAACTCTGGAAAAAAGAAGAGAGAAACTATGCATGGATTTCGGAAGAAAATCTCTGAAAATGAAAATTTGAAATGAAAATTTTGGTGAAAATAAAAGCTTATCATCTATCATCATCATCATCTAAGTTTTATTTGCTTTGGGGGCAAGCAGCGAACTACAAAACAGGGAAACAACCAATCCCTGATTAATTGGGAAATCAGGGGCAACCAAAGTTTTATTTGCCTTGGGGGCAAGCAGCGGAAAATTAGGCTCTGGATACTGGATAGGCCTACTGTGCGTTTCCCATTTTTCAAAGCATCTTCCTCCCTTTATACTCACCCTCTAACTTCGATGTATATATAATACCTCCAGTTCTACTTGTATTATATCCATTTATAGGGCAACACAAAAGCAAGCTGTAAAAATTGTCTCCCCAGTGTAGGATATTAGATACAAAGATAGGACATGTACAACAGGAGAAAAGTGAGTGCACGGAGTGGATTGTAGTATAATGTTGTGAATGGACTATCAGGTTTTAACAGCCGGAAAATGCGTCCAAGTTTTAAAAAAATGCAAGTTTTCCATATGGAGCTGATGATGGTGCCAAAATTTCTATCAAGAATTTCAGTCCATGGTCGCCTGACCCTGATTGTCTGTTCTAACCGGCAACCGTAAGCTAACCAGTTAAATATCAATTAGTTCGAAATGTAAAGCTTTGAGGAGCGTACTTACTACTAAGGGAAGCGGTCTTGGTTTGTTGTATATATACTTGCCAAATGCCTAGTAACTAGGCTGCGCGTAATAAAAGCATTCATTCATTCAATCACAGATAACTAGTACAAAACCTGGGTAGCACAAAAAGGGGGAAACAGCATTTGTTTAAAGTTTAACCGAAAAGGGCTAGGATAGGACAATCTAGTTACTCATCACTTATTCACTTAAATTGGCTTGAAGACCCGCTGAAAATGAGTTACTTCGTTGTTCCGCTATTCACGAATAATCGATTTTCAAATAGTGGAATTTCCGTGTGATTCCTGGTGCCTCTATGCGCTTGTATTTTTGCTGTATGTCTTACGAGAAAGATTTATCATTTTTTGTTTGTTTAGGCACTAAGCAATCTTCACCAATCTCACCACTGCCCACTGAAAAGCCGCATTTGTGTTGAGATTAAAATTTCCCGCGACATGGTAAAATTTACGCTGTGGGGACGGCTGGAGATATTCTGAGCCTCATAACTAGAGCAGATGGTGGAAAATAAAAAAATCCCTTTGCAGAATCAAAGTAATTCAGCGTATCCAACTATATGACAACAAATGAGTTGGCTTTTCACTTAAACTTTAAAATTGCTATGAAAAAAGGAAAGTGTACAATGAATGACCTTCTTATTACATTCTTCAACAAACAAGTAACCAAGCTGGAACTTCTTATTTCAGGAGGAACAGGAACAGAAGAGGTTACAGGCCCTTGCGGCCAAAAATGAACGTAAGGCCCTAGAAGATGCTGAAACAGAAAGGCTTGCTAAAGACGCCAAAGGAAAAGTAACAAACAAAATGACTCAAGCAATGATAAAGGAAGAAACAGAAAGGCGAGAAGCAGCAGCAAGGGGAATCGCAGAAGCAGCTAAAGTTCAGACACACATAACCGAGCCTCTGCCGGAGAACGTGAACAGGATGGTCGTAGAAGGACTGGAGGCTAGAAGCATTACCGAAGCAATATCTGTATTAAGGTTAGAACTAAGGTTAATTTTAAAGCTTTATGCAAACGGCTCGGATTTCTTCTGTCCGTAACCGGAATGCCTGGCTGGATTTTCCCACTTTACCTATCCGAATGGGAAAGATAAAAAGAAATGAAAAAAAGTCAAAATCAACCAGAATCGCTCTCCGGAGCTTTCGTCCGAATGGTCCTTGGACGTTTTTGGTATATATTCTATTCTGTTCTTAGTTCTGCTGGCCCTAATTTTATTCACTAAGATCTCACTTCCGTTGGCGAAGATTCTCTTAATGTATCTGCGATGTTCTTTCAAAGACCGACACTTTAACCGCTTGATCGTCCAGCAAGCTCTAGGCCGACGAATCCGAATCCTACTCATTTCCAAATCAGCAGCCGCCAAAAAAAATTGTAGATACGAATTATAGATAAAACGAACATGAGAATAATGACTATATTTTTAGTTGCAAAAAAATGATCGAAATCACCGGTTACTAAAAGATTATATATTTTTCTCTTCAGAGTTATAGACAATAGTAGTGATTCTTCGATGGGGGGGGGGGTTCACGTTCATGAAACAACGGTCATTTTTGTTGCGAATTTACAATGAATATGCAACCGAGAGGTCACACATAACACGATTTGGTGTTTTGACGGAGAAATGCTTTTAGGTGCTTGATAATGCTTTGTGTCACATTTTTTTTCTTTTTCAGTGTCTCGAGCCCCATCGACGAAGACAAACACCCCGAAAAGCGAATGAAAGCCGCATATGCTGCATTCGAGGAAAAAAGGTTGGCCGAACTGCGACAGGAGAATTCTAACATGCGACTCTCACAGGTGAAACAGATGGTCATAAAAGAGTGGCGAAGTTCTCCTGAAAACCCAATGAATCAGAAAATAGCAGCCATGACGAAAAGGCTGTGATATTCGATTAGGAGTTTGTCCTGAGTTCGAAACCAAATGCCAGGTCGGCTCCGAGCCACTTTCGTGTGACCTGGCACTGTGATTTTGAAAGTGAAGCACTGGACTAAATGAAGGTTTGCCGTCGTTGCGCTTTTAGCAATTGGACAGAACTTGAGGTGGAATTGCGAGCCTCGTGACTTTACGGGGTCGTTTGGAAGTTCAGATTGGTACAACCCTTTAGAATACAGATTCATTGAGGATCGTGTAGTCACATGTCATAAAGTAAGAGAAGGTTTCATTAAATTAAATAGTGCTCCCCTCTGATCGTTTGCCTGGATTATAAATCCGGTCACAAAATGCGGAAGCTACAGGCAGGAAATCTTGGTAAGAATATGGAGACTTACGTAGATAAAATCTTAGTGAGACCAGTTGTTATTCCCTCCTACAGTTGTTATTCCCTTTACGTGGGTCAGCGAGCTCCCTAGTGGGTCACCCAGTTCCAATGATAACGCTGGCCTTGTTTGTGGATTTCAAATTATATCGTTGGCCCTGCGTTGGCCGTGTGTTTGGAATGTTTTGGAACTGAAAAGAACAGAAGAGTATTTTTCTCTTCTTCCGATTTTACTTCCAGCATTCATTTCCCCAGCCGAATCGACCCGACCGAGAATGTTAATTATTTATTTTGAACCCGTTACCGGCCGACTAGGGCCATAACACGTAGCCGCATGTGAGAGCTAGGGAGAATAGCTAGAAGAGGGTTCTGAGAGACTCCAAGACACTTGAGCGAAAGACGAGACAATCCACGAACTCGAGAAAAAGATGGGAACATCCTTCTCGCAATTATAAAATTGTTGACCCGAATGAGCTCTACCACTGCATTCTCACGGCTAGTCCTATGGCGGCAATGCGCTATGCAGGATAGATGATATCAAGGTCTTCGGTTTCCGTACCATCTTCCTACTTAGAGGCCCTGTTATTCGCATCTTCGCCGGCGAAATTAAGATCCAGTCGGCTCCTCCTCCAGGGTGGGGCAAGAGGCACTTAGTGACTACAGTTGGCTCCCACCCCAAGGAGGCGCCAACTTCAGCAAGGGGAAATCCCGGTCCGCAAAGATATCTCAAGTTTTGGAAAAAAATCAGTGTTTACGGAATTTGATCCAGATTTATGTGCTGCGCAGGCCAAGACAAACAGATTCTTATCATTATCGTTCTTAGTTACATGAGGCCTCACAGCTGCCTGATAGCACTTTAACCTCTCGGAAAGTTCAGTAAAGAAGGGATTTTTTTTCAAGGGATTTTTGGAATAGTAATTTGAATAGTAATTTTTTGTTCGCTTACACTTTCACGGTAACAAAGCCAAAATTGGTGAGTACTGTCATGCACAAATTTGTAAATATAACATATACATTTAAAAGTACGTACAAATGGTCGAAGGCTATTTGAAATTTCAACAATCGTTGGTATAAAACTATTTTGGTAACGGCTGTGTTTGACCGCTACTGGTTGGAATATTGGGACCTTCGTTGAGACTGCGCGCTCTTGCCTTGCCCGTACATCGTTGTATGGGGGAGGGAGAAACTTATTGTAAATGGGGTGCGAAATAAGTTTTTTTTTTTACCGATCTCGAGGCATAGGTTCAGCCACCGTTTCTCCAAGGTATCAATTTTGTACATGCTTAGAAGAAGGGAGAATATGGAGAGCGCGTTTTTTTATTCTTTCATACGAGTTTTGATCTACAGTTAGACCAAAATCCCACACCGCGCATGCGTACTCCATTAGCCTAATGGTCTTATGAAAGAGGTATAAATCCTGAGGATGTGAAGACTTAGGACATTATGCTTTGATAAAAGCTTCAAGATCTACAGGCTTGAGTTTGCTTTACGGAGTATTTTTGTTGTATTACCTTCCCAGTCTAAAGTTTCAGTAGTTACTACTCCAAGGAGTTTCAGTCTTTTTACAGCCAAATTTTCAATGAGCTTTGGTTCAAACTGCGGGGGTGATTTTAAAAAAGAAATAGTTAAAACACTATTCATGGATCATGGGATAATGAAAAAGTTTTCTATGAAAACGCGAAAGTCGCATTCTTGCTTTCCCAATCAGCTGCTACCTAAAACAGAGACTTCGCAACAGGCTGTATAATGAGAATTTGTCAACGAATGTGTACACAAAGACAAAGTTGCCACTTCAGGAAAGGCGCTTAGGCAGCGTTCCAGCGACTTATTATTAGTTACGATCGTTACTATTCTTGTCGATATTGCCGTTCCAGAACCCGCCGTAATAAGTAAATTGGCTCCTCCCTCTTATTATTTTCGTTCCACGACTGTTATGATCGTTACAATTTACCTTTGATGGTCCCGAGCATCATAAGCGATAATAACTATCGGTTCTGTAGGAACTTCCGTAAGAGTGATGATGCATGTCCGCGTTGTTATTATTTTCGTTCCAGAGAGAGTGATAACTACCACAATAAAGCGCTCGCCCGTCCTACTTATCATCGTAACTTGTAATGACTTCACTGGAATGCTACCTTAGTTCCAACACAAGAGATACTACATATTATCACAAGGACAAGGCACACACGTGGTTATGAACAGACAAAGTGGAACTGCGGAACAAAATTGGGTCAAAATACTCAAATAATCAACAATACTGCTAGAACCGTAAGACTCCTGTTTGTTGGTGTTGTCGGATTAATCACTAAAAGTTTTTAGTTTTTTAGAAATGGCCTGACGAGGACACAAACGAAGAAGGTCCAAAATGTTAAAAAGCTTAGAAGACAAACAGAGATGGGCGAATCCGTATCCGGATTCGAATCCAGGATTCGTGCTTTTGGCCAGATTCCAATCTTCTGCTTGTCAGGCCGGATTCAGACTCGGATTCCAAACTCTCAATCTTACAAATCCGCGCAAATTTTTAGACTACCAGGTACATCCTTCCGGTTTCTGTTTCCCCAATTTTTTCACCGTGGGCTTAGGCAATTCAACTTTTTGGTCCACCACCAACCACCCTCAGTAATCTATCACAATGTCCGGTTACCTTAGATATCAGTGCTTTTTGTCATCTCTGATTTTTAACTATAGCCTATGTACATCATTTGATTTTTGTTAAGGTCGGATTCGAATCCTCAGCATGAATTCGGAATCGTACCTAGTCCTGGATTCGTATTCGAATCTTTCATGATCAGATTCGCTTATCATTGAAGACTAATCGTGATTCGCAGTCAGCTTGGCCTTATCGCAATGCTTCACTCACTTGCAACTTGACATTATTAAAATTCAAAGCTTCAGTGGCGCTTTCCACCTTTATTGGTACTTTGTATCCCAGCTTTCATCCAGGATGGATCTTTCCTTGATTTTTCTCAAGTGCATTTATATTCTAAACATTCGGCAAACATATATTTCGTTCACCACCTTCATGCTGACGTCACGCCTGACATGCCGGTCGGACTGGGTCCACGCTAATTCACGCCCAAATTTACCGGAACCTGTCTATATGCGAAGAGGGCTTTGCTGTGTCTGATTAGAAGCCGTGCGATATCGATATTTCCCAGACCAATGGTTGTATAGAAATCAAAAGCCTTGGTACTGTAAACGAACACAATGACCGTATCCTTTTAGCTTTAACAGAAAAACACTTACAAATAACCAAAAACAAGTAGACTGCTAAACAGAAGAATTCAGTGTCAAACCCTGGGAAATAGGTAGCCTACTGCACCTCGGTGCCTAATTCTTGGGTAGGCTGTGCCAAACGTTGGTTAGGGTATGCCAAATGTTTTAAAGGACCCCTTGCACTACTTACTGTTAATGTTCTAATCTTTTAAAATAGTTGAATACTTTAACACTATAGGCTCTGCTTTCAACAAATTATCCACGGCTTTGACTGTCTTAAGCCTTTCTCCAAGCGCGTTGACTTTTAGCAAAACGCGGAAACGTACAAAACCGGTTTGTCCGAAGAAGCTTATCGCAAAAAGATGCGCATGATGCGCATCAAAAATGCGAAGCACGGCAAATGTAAAAATTAGTTTGGTGTGGTTAAGAAGGTTAGAATGTGTCGTAATTCTGATCTGTTATGGAAATAGGTCGTATTAAAATCGTAGATAAGACGGCCTGACCATTAAAAAGAATTTTAAATGTTTCTTCGTGAATTTTTACTAGGCTACTCCGTCGGTATTTTATTCGGTGAGGGTATCCCATTGTTTGGCATACTCTGATCAACGTTTAGCAAAGCCTATCCAAACATCATGCGTTTGTGGTACACTAAAATACCTCAAATACTGAAATTCAAACTGGTCAGTTCAGAAAAGTCAACATAACGCTTAGTTACAGTTTTTACGCACTGTTTCGGAACCCTGTGCCAAACTCAGCAGGTTTAAAACTTCAAAAATTCGTGCGTCCCTTGCACATACTGTACGTATATTAGTTAACATCGGACGGTGCCATTTTCATCCACTTATCAACTGTTCGAAGTGTCCTAAGAAGCTCTGGATGGATGCTTTAAGGTAATTTTCTCGCGATTTAAACAAACAAAAAAAACACTGTTTGACGTTGAACGACCATCCTAAGTAACACACCCCTCGCGTTTCTGCAAGGATGTGTGTGCAACTGAGGTTTTGTAGACTGGATTATGCGGAATTATTAATACTGTGGGCAAGATTCTCAACTCCGCTTGGTATGTTCATTCCGAATTTCTTCCTGAGATTATTTTTGTAGCTGTAATACGCTAAAAGCTTATGACGGAGTCTCCCACGTCCTCCGCGGATACGAATAAAGGTACGTCCACATACGGTCTGATTTCCGTTGTCGGATGCGAACTGCCTCCTTCACTCCGAAATATTGACGCATCGTATGCAGGTTTCCCCATAACTAAGCGAATTTCGCACGCGAAATCTTGTCGCACTATGTGTGAACGTAGCTTAAAAGTCTTCTTTGTACAGTTATCAGTTACACTGTGATTTCCCTATACCGCAAATATGTTACGATACGGTATAAGCAATCTGCGAGTAGCTCCGTCTCGGTCAACAAATCGCTTCGCTGCTATAACTCGAATCTGATCCTCCGTTATCAGTTCTCGACCAGACGGAATTTACTCCTTACACTGCTACTGCACTAGTCACTCAGACGAAGTATATTCAGAGACGGGCTCGGCCAGTCGGCTGGTCCAATTAGTTTCCTGGATGCACTACTCAGATCTGTTTAGGGTTCTGCGTTGGTTCTACAGAGCAAGGTGGAGACTTTTTGACGCGACGCGAATTCGCACGCGAAATCTTATCGGACTGTGTGTGAACGTAGCTTAAGAATCAGCTCTGTGTACTACAGGCACTACAGCCGGTTCCACTGTGGTTTCCCCATACCGCAAATACGTTGTATAAGCAACCTGCGTGTAGCTGCTTCTCTGTCGAAAGCGGGGGAATCGCTTCGCTAGACCACGGAATTCACACATTACACTGCTTTTATGAATGCACTGCACTACCCACGAGGTACATTCACGGACGGACTCGACTGCTAATAGTCCAATTAGTTTCCCGGATGAACCACTAAGATCTGTTTAGAGTTCTGCGCAGGTTTCACTACAGAACAAAGTGGAGGCCTTTTGACGCGACGCGAATTTCGAACGCGAAATCTTGTTGGACTGTGTGTGAACGTAACTTAAGAATCAGGTCTGTAAACACTGCGGCTTTCGTATAGCTTTAATGTGTTGCGATTCGGTATAAGTAACCTGCAAGTAGCTGCTTCTCAGTCAAAAGCGGGAGAATCGCTTCGCTGCTATAACTCGACTCTGATCCTTCAATTTCACCTGGACGGAATTAACTTATTACACTTTTTTAATGCATTGCACTAGTCACTATATACATTCATGGACGGACTCGACTGGTAATAGTCTGATTAGTTTCCAGGATGAACCACTCAGATCTGTATAAGCTGGGGAGCAATGGGGACTGGTTGAAGGTCAGCAGCATATGTTGGTGACTGAATACGGAATTCTAGAGCTCTGGCGTTGGTTTCACTTTAGGGCGATTCTGGCTATCTACTGGATTCGCTTTTCGCTTTCCGAAAAGCAAATCGGGAATCCACCGAGCACAAGAACAAACTGAAAGTCGACGCGCCTCAGTTGCACCTTTGCAACTTCTCGCTGACTTGCCGAAAGATCACTTTCCACTCGCGAAGTGGATTTGCTTGACTTGCAGAAACTAGCAGAGGGCGAGAACAGCTCTGGAAAGCGAAGCGAGTTTAGCCGAAGTCACAAAAACCACCGGCGCGTAAGCCCGCGGAGCTTTCCACACCGCCAGAATCGCCCTTATAGAGCGAAGCAGAGACCTTATGTGAAGCCATAGGCTCCTGCACAAATCGGTTTCCCGCTTGGAGGGAGCTTCTGGAATTCTCACGGAAAAGCAAAACGAGAACAAGTCGAGCGCAAGCACTAACGGTAAGTCGTATATTTGTATAATAACAAAAAAACAGAGTCGTCAGCTGTGATGCTTATGAAGCGATATTTCGGCCCTTCTTGGCAAGGGTCCTCTTCAGGCTGTTATTCTTCTGGGCCAACGCTGGGGAAATAGGAACAAACCTGCAATCAGACTTGAACAAAATTGCGGGTTTGTTCCTTTCCCCAGCGTTGGCCCAGAAGAAATAACAGCTTGAAAAGGATCCTTGCCAAGACGGGCCGAAATATCGATTCATAAGCATCACAGCTGACGAATCCGTTTTTGTATATATTATATGAATATATGAGTCTAAGTCAGCTTGGGCTCAAGGAATATTTAACGGTAAGTCGTAGCGCCTTTACAACTTCTCGCTGACTCGCCAAGGTCACTTTCCATTCATGTAGTGGATCCACTTTCCGCGTCACTTTGCAAAACTATAATAGAGTGCAAGGGCGCGATTCTGGCATTCTCAGGGGTGCACTTCCCAAAAGGCAAAACGAGAATCCGCCGAGTGCAAGAACTAACGGAAAGTCGTTGCGCCTTTACAACTTACCGCTGACTTGCCGAGATCACTTTCCACTCACTCAGTATCACTCTCGACGTCACTTTCCAAAACTAGCGCAGCGCAAGAACAGAATCCGAAAGCGACGCGAGTCTTGGCCGCAGTCGTAAGAAGGCACGGCGGATGAGCCAGCGGAGGTCTACAGACCGCCAGGATCGCCCTTAGCCTGCCTGATCAGCCTAACCCCGATGAGACAGAGCAGACCTCTCGGCCGCGGCTGCCAATCTTCACGTCCAGCGAGGAGGAATTCAGCAGGGAAGAACTACCTTGCGCAACAAACTAGCTTCAATTAGGGTTATGCTTCAAGGCATGACCAAAATGGTCTATACATCCGACAACACGCACAGGTATGGTTAAGAAATCGTCCAAACTGAACACAGGAATCACAGATCAACGGAAGCAAACTTAACGATGACAACGATAAAGGCACGTTTCTTAAGGTCACTCAAGGGAAAAGGCATCCAAAAAGTCGGCAATCACCCTCCTTAAAAGACCGTCGTCCGCACTGGGCAGGATTTCTAGGTAACCTCGAGGTAGGGTCTGAAAAAAAGAAACAATTTAACCGGTTGTCTTTAAATTTCCATTCTTTGGAAGATCCAGAGGTCTAATTTGGGGGGAAGGGGCTGGGTGGTGAAACTTCGGCTTGTTAGACCTTAAGGCTCCTGCTGGGAGACATCTCCAGCATAAAAGGGATTACGGTGTGCGCATAGAATAGAATATATTACCAAAAAAAAGCCCGTGGGCCATGGCAACAAATTTTTTATAAATAAATGAACTTACTTCTACAACTAACACACTCCTCCTAATCTAGGAATCTTGTTCTATGCTCCATCGCAAGCCTCAAATAACGTCCAAATTTTTTCACAGTAACAAAACACTCATCCTTTATCATCCTTACCATCCATTCTTCATTAAATACTCTCTCACCAAATACCTCCTTTCTCCATTCATTCAATTCCACACATTCACACATCAAATGAACTACGCTTTCATCCTCCTGACCGCACATACGACAGAAGTAAGGACCAAATCTCTCTTTTACTTTACCAATATACTTTCTCCTTGCCCCAAGTGGTAAACTATCAACCCTCATCTCTATAATATATTTTATTTCCTCCTTACTTAATCCTGCTTTAAACATAATTCTTTCCCCCCAAGTCTCTTTGGCCGCCTCAAAAAACCTCAAGGACACGGGAATGCCCTTCTGAAATTGCCAAGCTTGGATCTCTTGGTCTTTTAACCTCGTACTCACCATTTTACCTATTTCCTCCAATCTCTATATCTATCCCTAGCCCCCCATTCCAATATTCTTCCATACCACAATCCTGCAGAATTTTTCTAATTAACCGAGGCCACGCTTTTGGTGAATCATCCTTCAGAGCCTCCAGGTACGCTGATTTTAGTAATCTTATTCTTGGCATTTTTATCACTCTCTCCCAAAATCTTATCATATTTACTAGCCTAACATTTCTTAAAGAAAATAAACCTAATTCCCCTCTCACTACTAGACTATTGGTATACTTACTGAGTCCTAACCACCTCTTAAAATAACCTAGCTGAATTGTCTCTATTTTTTCCCCTTTCTCATATCCCCACACCTCAGACCCGTAATCCAAGAGATTGAAGACGCTCTCGAGCAGCCGTGCGTGTATGACATCATTCCATCTAGTGCGAGGTTTTCCTTTTCTCCCAATAAATTATGCTGTTTTCGGCCGTTTTTCTCATTTCGCTATGATTCGGATGCAAAAAGTATGCTTTGACGAATATTACAGCCGCTCAGGACGCCTAGATCTGCAAAGGACTTGATCGATCACTGCCCTGGTATATTTCAAACGTTAGCGCAATACACTTGTTTTGATAGCAAGCCACTGAGTACTATAGGTTATTCTTACTACCTGTTAAACATCTGTCTGATAAGAAAGTGTATTTACTTTTCCTTGCCCTATTCCTCGTCTTTCATGAGAAATAAATAGATAATAATACATAAGCAAACCATAATAATAGAAGAAGAATTTAGCTTACCCGTTCCATTTCCAACATTTCTACAAGCGTTACATGCTCTTTGGAAGCGTGTATGAGCAGGCACGGTTGTGTTATGCGTCTGTGGAATCCAATATCCCCACCAGCCCAATGCTGCCCCTTCCTGAAGTGAGATTTCACGTACTGAGGCAGGGAGGCATTGCGCGAGTCGTGGCACAAGAATTTTCCTCGGGGGGAAAACAGTCGGTTCCTTGAAAGAAACGTTACTGTCAGATTTAGTCCTGTCCTGGACCAAAACGGTTAGAAAACATGGCCCTCGGGCTTTTTGTGCAAATATCATCATCATCATTGCAATTCATCCGATCCGAGATGAACATCCAAAAGAATCCCGAGGTCGTGGATGCAGGTGCGAGCAAACTGTCTCCCTCGTTATAGTGTTTGGAAAAAAAGGTGTTACCCGGAAATGCGGTATACTTGCCCGATCTGCGGTGATTTTGATGGGCTGGACCATTTCCTTTTCAGGTGTCAGTGGTTAAGCGAGGTAAGAGGGAGCTTTCTTGGGGATGGTGGTTGTGAGCCTCTTCTTGGAATTTTGAAGTCGACGTCGAAAGTAAATATAGTAGCAGTTGGAAATTTTGTCCGGAAAGGTCTTATGATTCGAAAGTTGAGTGTTACATAATTTCGTTTGGTAGTTGTTTGTTGTTGTATATGTATGTATACGGCCTGAAAAATGGCTTTAAATACAGTCATTCATAAAGACGAAATAACATTTAGGTAAAGATAGGTGACTTTTACCATGGCAAATAAACCAGAAGCAAATTTAGAAATCTAGGACTCCAATGAAGAGGGTCTGTATACTGGCACAGTCTCATGGAACAAACAACGATTTAATTTCGATGGGGAAGCAGCTATTGCGATGAAATCAACAAGTAGTGGACTGAAAGACAAAATGCTCCTAATACCTGTACCCTAACCCTAAACTATTCGGCTATAAAGGAATCCTGATTGGTTGAAGACAACATGAAAGCACTCTTACCTGCGAATCATACCGTGTTTGACTAGCGGTTGCAGAACCTTGTATATAAAAGGGGGATACTTGGACCAGCGGTGATTCAGAGGAGCTAGTGGAACCGGACCTCCACAGTCAATCAAAATAAGTAACTCGACAACTGAGGCTCGTTTTCTTGCGATAGCCGTTGCAAAGGCTGCCCTGTAAAAAAAAAAGACAGGATAGCTTGTGCGTTTTCTCTTCAGTCAGACCTTTCTGTCTCAACAGACAGAAAATTCTTGAGAATCTAGGCTACATTGTTTATTTTGGGAGAAGGGCCTTATGGAAGAAAGGCAGGGTGTCAATTGTAAATTGTTAAAGGGTCCGTCGTACGGCGTACCTAGAATACTTATAGACCCTATTTCCCTAATCATGTTATATGTTCTTCCTCCCCCACATCAGCCCTTTGTTTTCGAGACGTATCACACTACCGGCTGTTATTCCCCGAAGCTCACTGGTCACAAATATCGGTTGTGCCAATTTTGCTGTGTTTGCCATCGAAGCCAATAAGCTTAGAGAGGGTTCACAGCCAAAGCCGTGTGCAGGTAGTTCAAACCATGGCTGAGTTTTAAAGTAGCAAATTGTAGCATGGTTCTTTGTCACGGGAGTTCTCAGATGGTCTCCGGTTTTTCTTATAAACCGTTGTCTGGTTTTACTTCACCAGTGCTGACTAACCAGAACCTGCTCGGGGGCCCGGCTGTACCGAGGAGTTGGCGTCAACTCACCGGTGAACCAAACAAGAGCTGTAAGCTCATATGGCACTTGCATAGGTTAAGATGTATTGTTTGATTCAAAGTAATTTTCGACTGTGCGGTTCAGATGCGCACTTTAAGGGAGCTAGAGAAAAAGTATTTTACTGTTGAACTTCGCTGTAATGATGCGCACTTTAAAGGCGCTAGAAATTCATCTGTCAGCAAAAACCTTGAGGCAAAAACGACAGCAGGTTCTTAGGGATCATTGATATATACCGTTTGGTCAAAGTATTTTTTTCCACTTTTCGGTAAAAATGTGCACTTTAAGGGTGCTAGAAATATTTTTTGTTTGGCAAATCCCTTGTGACACAAATGATCATGGGTTGAGAGGGATCTTTTGATACAAATTACTTTTCGACCTTGCGGTTAAGATGCGCACTTTAAGGGAGCTAGAACTTCATCTGTAAGCAAAACCCTTGAGGCAAAAATGATAATGAGCTCATGGGGATCATGAAAATGCATATTTTGCTTAAAATTATTTTTCTTAATTTGCGGTCATGAATGGTAGGACTTTAAGTCATGGTCGGATTTGGAAAGTGGCCAATCTTGTAGAATTTATAATATTCCAGCCAAGTTTCATCGTCCTAGCACATCTGGAAGTACCTTAACTCGCGATTACCGGAATTACGGACCCGCCCCTCAAACTCCCCCACAGTCGCCGGAGCCAATCCGGTTTGGTTTTGTACTTGTTTGTTATTCCCACAAAGTTCCATCCCGACCTCTCCAGTCCAAGCCGGTCAAGTATTTTCCGCCCTCCCCCCCCCCCCAATCGTTGTCGGACCCGGTCCGGACATGAAAAAGATCACCACAGACATGTCCTCTGTTCAATTATTAAATTTCACTCGAATCCGATCACCCGTCCAAAGTTAAGCATGGCTCATTATTCCAGATTCCCCCTCCCTCCGCTCCCCCCACGACTATCGGATCGAGTGAATTTTTATTTACAAGTGAGTTTGATCGGATCCCTGATACGCCACCCAAGTTTCGTCGTGAAAATCCAAAAAATCGCCATCACCGCAATTCCGGGAAACTCCCCTCCACCCCATCCCCCCCCCCCCAAAGTGTCCGGGTCCAGTCCAAATGTGTAAACAATTTATCTGGAGCAGATACTTGTTCTTCCCAGCAAGTTTTACTCCGATCCCTCCATTATAACCGTTTCTCGAGAATTCCGGTCTACCCCCCCCCCCCCCCAACTCCCCCATAGCTGTCGAATCCGGTTCGGACTTCAAATGGAACATCGGAGATATGTCATTCATTCAGGTATTAAGTTTCATTCCAATCCGATTACCCGTTCGAAAGTTACACATCACTCAATTTTCCGTATTCCCCCGTACTGAACCACATATACCAACCCCTTTGACCCTCGAATGCACTAGCTCTTTCCGATGTTAACAGAGTGATCCGGTGCAAAGAGTGACGTCACGCCACGCGCAGAGCTACTAGTGTCAAGAAAGGGGTAGGGGTTTGACAAAAACGACTAAATTCTCAGGATTCCCCCGCCCTCCACTCCCCCCCAGATCGTCGGATCGGGAAACTGATTGTTTCCAGGTTAGTTTGGTCGGGTCCCTGATTTTCCTGCCAAGTTTCATCGTCCTAGCACATCTGGAAGTACCCTAACTCGAACATATGGGACAAAAAAAATGGGACCGACCGACCGACAGACAGACATACGGAATTGCGATCGGTATATGGCACTTGAGCCAGAGGCTGCAAGTGCCATAAAAACGCTTTATAAGAGAAGAACCGGACACTGGTGACAAAACACCAGAGCAAGCCCGGAGTGAAATGAACGCAGCTTGTACTACAATACCGGTCGGGACGTCGATAATGTTTCTGCGCAGCTATTAAAGTTTGTTTAGGCCAGGCAATCAATAGTAAGCTTACCCATATCCATGACCGCATATTATTGCCTTATTTCCAAACCTCTTGATCTGCTTGTCAAAAACAGCTAGTAGGTTTTCCAGTATCATGTCAAATGCATAGTATTTCCTTTTACTCGGACAGCCACTAAAGCCATGTCCTATCAGGTCTGGTGCAACAACTGAATATCCCCTGGTGTTGAACACTGCAACTGTATGGTCCCAGGCTGAGTGGCACTCTCCAAAACTGTGGATAAGAAATGCCATCCTTTTCTCGCCACTCCAAAGCCTTGTCGGCTCAACTTTTTCTTCAACTGCTTCTGGGAGTTCCACACTACTCTCTGTCTCAGTCTCCATTGCGCTTGGATCAGCACCATCTGGTAGCATTGAAATAGCTGATGATATTCCTTCAGAGTCTTCAAATGCTTCATTTGCGACTCCACCATCAACTGTATCCAAACCAGTTTCAGTTTTTGCAGGAGCTTTCTTCTCTTCTTTTACTACAAGTCTTTTATTTTTGTTCAGTTCTCTCATCATCTGTCGTCCACGAGACCACTGTGTGAAATAATAATCTTCTTCAATTCCCTTAATATTTTCACTCAGTGATTTGGTTTTGGATAGATCAGCCTTGGCAACTTTGATATGCAACTTGTAATCCTCAAATGCTTGATAGATGGAAGGCTCATTTGAGTCAAATAGTGGTCCCAGCCGGGCTCCTGCAATAAGACGAGCCAATGCAGATGGTTCTGCCATCCTCCTGAAATAAATTACGATTACATAAAAATGCAAGTATGGTACACAAGAAATGGAAAAAGTTGTCAGCTGTCTAAAGTTGATCAAAAGTTGACTAAATTTGTCCTTCATCTCTAGATAACCTTTATGATTGCACAAGATCAAACAATAAGGATACGTCTGAGCATTGTTGGCCGTTGGGCCTTTTGTGCTTCCAAACAAGAATAAGTTTTCCACAGGCATTTATGCCTTCTTGGATAGTAAAATATACCTCTCTATAATAAAATTGTTGTTTCCCAGCTCTTCCTTATAAAAAATGTGAAGGTTCAGCACAACAACATAATTCTGTTTCAATTATCGCAATTGTCCAGCAACAGCAATACAGACAAAAATAAACTATTTGGCTTTATTTACATTATTTGTCTGAGAAAACAGCCATTGGCACAGTACTAAATATCCACAGGGGCTGCATGGCAAACACTGTCCTATCTAGAAAGAAATTTTCATGGCTAACAATTTACAGGCTTACTGGCAGCACCAGCTGCTTGCAGACAGTTTGCATTTTTTCTCTGATAAACCTACAATTTGTCAAGGAAGTAGTTAGTTGTGTTGCAAAACAGGCAGATTTAAAAAAAATTGCCTGTGCTGCACATTGGCATTTTGTTGCTACATGGTCGTTAGAAGCTGCGGTGGCTTCCCTTTCCAGCGAGTTCCTGTTACTAGGCATGACCTTTACCTTTCACATTTCTTGATATTTGTTTAATTTTCCGGATGTGGAGCAGGACATTTCTTGTCTATTGTTTCTAAACCATTTAACACAAGTATTTCTAACCAGTATATTTTACAGTATTCACCCCCCCCCCCCACCCAAGCACTTAAAACTGCCTTTCAGAGGTATTACTAGCCAAAATGTTTTGGGGTAAATGCAAGGTATTTACCCACTGTCTGGTCATTTTGCCGACTGTTTTTACAGGTAAAAACGACTATTGTTGAGAAAGACAGTGTTGGCGAAGAATCAGCTTACTTTAAGAAAAAACAACTATTTCAAAGAAAAAATCTACTATTTTTAAGAAAAACCAACTGTATTTAAGAAAAATCGACTGTTTGCAAGAAAAATCTACTGTTTAAAAAAAAATTGTGGGGCTCCTCACAGACTCGGCTATTTTTTACCGACATCTATCCTGCATCTATCAAGATGATTTTGAATGGGACAAAGAAACCCTCTTAGTCTTGCCACTGATCACAGAATTTTGCAATTTGTCACAGGTTTTTGAATTCTCCCCAGATTCACAGCTGTCAAAACTTGTAAAGGAAATTGCACTCAGCCTATGCCAAAAATGTGGCAAGTTCTGTGATTTCAAACTATTCTGGCCAATTTTAAGATAACTCTTTAGGATTTTTTCTTTTTCCGATTATTAGCTCCTCTTATAAGAACAAATTGAATCTTAGAATCATGGAGTTTTTCACCAGCTTGAAGTTTTTGCCTAAAGCCCAGCCACCTGAAAACGCCCAATACCAACACATGGGGCACTGGGGGGTTATGGTGGAAGTGGATGGAATGCCGTAGGAAAAAAAACATAGAAATTCCCACCAAATCACTGCCCCTACACATGAGGATCATTCCTAGGCTGGGCTGACACAATGTCGGTTTCAATGCAAAAAGCTGGATGAGCTATGTCTGGGCTTTGGGCAGTAAGGGCAGCAGTAACTGAAACCCCCAAGGGAAAAATGGAGAAACAGCCATCAAATCACCATCCACGTTAAATTTCGCAAAATTTTAATGAGCTATCTATGTCCAGGCGTTGGGAACCCAAGTGTTGGTATTACTATTGGGAGTTTTCGGGTGGCTGAGCGCAGGCCGGGCGGTAGGCGAAAGCTGGTAGTTTTTCGTTGAAACTGAAAAAAGAACCAAATTTGTGGGCACCAGAGTGTCACTGACTTGTGCAGCCAAATCTCACAGGTTCCATCAGAAAACTGGCAACACTGTACCCAGACTGTACCCTCTGAAGAAGTCTGAAGATGACCCCTTAACAACTCTGATAGGGTAGCCACTAAATTTTTTTTTAATAAAACCTGAGCTTTTGAAGATCAGAAAGTGATTCTCCTATCTTTTAGCTTTGATTTGAGGCCAAAATCACCTCTCTATCTTGTCTCTAAGCATCTTAAATCTTCTTTAGAAAACAGTATTTTACATAAGGAAATGCCTATGTTCATCCATTGACTTTAGGGTTTTGTCCATCTAGTGACCAGCTTAGAACTGTGTGCTTCAATGAAATTCTATGAAACTGGGTGATTTTGAGCTGGTTTTGAGTGCATGGGGAGCCCTAGCAATTGAGTTAGATGAGTAAATATGAATATGATCATCAAGGTTACAGTCTAATAGACCTATTGCTGCTATAGGCTGCTGGCTTTTCCTCCTTGGTATCAACAATTTTTTTTAGGCAAGTTCAGCTACTTTTTTTTACATCTAAATTTACATTGAAAATTTAGAAATAATATTAAATAGCTAGGACATCTTACTGTTAGCCTTATAAAATAGACAATTTTGTCCTGAATGTAATGGTATTTTTTAAATATTTTTTGGAGAGGTTTTAGATAGGTAAAACTGGTAAGGAAAATTCACAGCAATTTATGGATTCATTACAAAAAAATCGCCAACTTTTGCCACTAGGTGTTTTTGTGGCTACCCTAACTCTGAAGATGATGGGAGTAATCTTCAAACCAACAAGCCAACCAACCAGTCCACAAGCCAACCAATGTTGAAAAAATCACCACTCAACCAGCGACTCTACAGGAGCATTGGCACCTTTGTCGCTTTGAGGCTTTGGCTTTGTCGCTGGACAACACGATTTAAGGTAATTTAAGGTAGAAGCATAGCTGTGCTGTATTATATTTGGCTGACTTACGGCTAATTTCTATTCTATTGTACTGTCGTTGTCTATACTGATTATATCCTGGCTCCTTAAACTACTTCAGTCAACAACACTGTGGTGTTTTATTTTACTTGTAAGTTGTAACTCCCAATTTATTCTATCCACAACACAACCTTTACATTTGGCAAATCTATCTATCAAAACAGTTTCCACTAGATGGCTTCCGTGAACTTTTTTTGTGAAAAGTTGCTTATAAAGATTACAAGAAACAATAGCCTTTTAGTTACTGTGAATAGAACAAAAGATATTTCAAAAATAGAAAATGTCCTTTGTGCCTAGAGTAACGCAGGTAAGAACTTTGTAGGCGCTTGTGCTTTTTCAGGACAAGTTGTTTAGGCCAGCGATTTTTCAACCCTAGATGGCCCTTCAAGCTTTCAGTAAGCTAACGGAAACATAGATGACACTGTTGATTGCTTTGTTCCTATTGGATGAGCAAGCGAGTTTTTTTGCAAATCTAGATAAGGAGTTTAGGAAATTGCTTCCATATCTTTCAAATGTTTTCTTTTCTTCCAGCTTGATGCAGCTGATCTGGATACCGAGTTTGATAACACACTCAAATCAGAAGTTGATGTTTGCTTGAAATGGTTTCCTGTAAGACCTTAGTTCTTTTGTAGGAACAAATCGTTGAGAACATTCTAAGGTTTTGCGACCTGCTTTGACTTGCTGTACACCGAGAGATCTGTACACCATCACCAGAGTAGGATTCTATGTTTACAGACCGTTCTATGTAGGAAGCTAATCATAAATTCCTTATATTCCTGTTGATCTCCAACTGAAGGATGGATCTCTCCCCGGCATCAGGTGCACCAGTAGTTGCGTTTTTGCAGATACCATGGTATTTGTTACCACGGTAACTGGATCTGCAATTGGTCATTTTTGCAGTTACCGTGGTTGCACCGCAAAAACGACTATTGCCGAAATTGCACTTATCGAAGTCATCCCAAAAGAAAAACTGATATCCAGTTACATTACTAAGTGCTAAACTTCTTTCTCACAAATTTGACAAAGTCTCAAGAAAGCGAGATGACTTTTCAGATACCACGACCAGTTATCACGGTCCGACCGTGGTATCTGAATATCAGATACCACGATAACTAGCCAGATACCACGATAACTGCTAAAACGCCTTTTGACCGTGGTATCAGATACCACGGTAACTTTGAAAACGACTTTAGACCGTGGTATCAGATACCATGGTATCTGTAAAAACGCTACTAATGGATCATGGCACCGGCCTGAAACTGGTCAAGAACCGAACGAAAATCGACAGCTGTATGCAAAAATTTGAATGATCAGCCCCTCCTCATTTGCTCACCGTATTTTTCTAGCCCGACCATAACCTTCTTGAGATAACACCCGAGCTACAGGCCCTATTCAGGATTTACGTCTGGAAGGTAAGCTACCTTAATTCATTTGCCTGCTGTCTAAATCGCAGCTTTAAATCAGTCGCAGCTGCAGTGGTCATGAATAAAGTAGACTGAACTTTGATATTAGTTGAGTTTTTGCTGATACCATGGTATCTGTTACCACGGTAACTGGATCTGCAATTAGTTGTTTTTGCAGTTACGTGGTATCTGATATACGGTCCAGTGCAAAAATTGACTATTGCTGAAATTGCACTTTTCCAAGTCATCCCAAAAGAAAAACTGATATCCAGTTACATCACTAAGTGTTGAACTTCTTTCTCACCAATTTGACAAAATATGATGAAAGTGAGATGACTTTTCAGATAATACGACCAGATACCATGGTCGGACCGTGATATCTGAATATGTGTTACCACGGTAACTGGCCAGATACCACGACAACTGCAAAAACGCCTTTTGACCGTGGTATCAGATACCACGATAACTGCAAAAACGACTTTAGACCGTATATCAGATACCATGGTATCAGCATAAACGCAACTATTATTTCATCATTTCCTATTGAGTGTATATAGCCGATTGGACGTCGGAGCAATCTAAGATATGATCTAAGATAATAAATCTAAAACTAAGTTTGGTATCGTGAACGCTGTGACGAGTAAGAAAGAAAATTGTAGGCTACCAGAGAGACTTCACCCCAGGTATACAAACCTGCTTTGTCCGTGCTTTGGAATTGCTTCAGCGCCTCAGACACCTTTCGAGTGTTATCACTGCAAAGACCCAGAATTGCGCCTTCAATCGCAAGAGTGTATATCAGATGTTATGATTACTGACACCCCACTTTATTCCAGGAGACACTTTGGAAGTCCGCTTCTTCAGTTGGTCAATCGCTTCTTGGTGTTCACTTGGACCGAAACAACCACAAGTGGAAATCCATCCTTATTGGCTGTATTTATGTCCTTGGCCCCTTAATAGTCCAAAGACGCTACCTCCTACGAAAAATATTACCGTGGCGGTTCCAGGAAAGAACCAAAGAAAATAAAATTGAGTCAGTGCTAAGTTTGGCTAGAACTTTGAATTTGGTGATGTTCCTTTACGAGGGGAAATATCCCACATTACTCCTGCGGTTTCTGAAGTGGAAACATGTGCCAATCGACCCAGATGCCGTAAGAGAGGTCAGTTTCGAGTATATGACGAGAGAGCTGCTCTGGAATTCTTTTGCGGTAAGTTGGTCCACCTCTGTCGATACCGTAGGTTATCGAGATAATGGAAGCTGAATAGTATAGTTAGCATGTCGTGCGGCACACGCCTATTCTTCGTATGTTGAGGCACGCCTCTCACTATTTACTGTTTATGTTCCAATATTCAGAACTATCTGAATACTGTATAACTGAGCTCTGCTTTTAGAAAATCATCCACGGCTTTGGCTATTTTAGGCATATTACCAGACCCATTGACTTTTAACAAAAACTTGGCAAAATTCAGAAAACCGGTTTTAGGCATCAATAGCATGATACTCGGACACTCGTCGGGAGGATAATGCGCATAGAAAGTAGGAAACTGTGGCAAGTGCAAAGATTAGTGAGGTTTCGTTAGCAGGTTCAGAAAATAAACTTTAAAGATCCGCTAAATTTAAAGAAGAATAGGTGTGTGCGCTAAGGTCAGTGAATACTAGCAGACAGAGAATGAGCCGGCGAGAAAGAGGGACGAGTTGTTTTAAAGAGTTGACATTGGTTTCAGTAATTTTTTAGTCATGTTGGCAAATGACTTTGACTCGCATGATTTTGCACACAAAATTCACAGTTGTGTTCGTATTAATCATTCACATCGACTGGTAGTGATTTCTACTCCATTTCCGCCAGTTAAATCCTATAAGTGTGCCACAATCATTCATAAGGCTTGCGCTACAAATGTTATTTTATGGCTAGTGGGATAAAATTTCTGTTGCATGGCTAGACGTACGATAGTTTTTTTCTTCACAAAGCTAGGTGTATGATTATATTAAATGCTGTCGGCCTTGGTGACATACAGGCTAACCTCGTACTTGCTCTGAACAGACTTCCGTCTCAGTTCTCACAGTTGAGCTCAACCTCAGCCAGGTGAATGGCTAGGCATGCTTAATTAGGCAGACTTGAAAGTTTATCTTTTATATTTTGTTCCTTCGCAGTGTATTATTAATATTATCTTTTATGCAGTTGAAGCTGTTGATCGTTTCAGCGTAAAGCTGTCCCAGGGCCAGCAAATCAAAATATTTCTGAAGCTCCACTTGCACTCGGCGTTATGGATACGGGATTGCACAAGCTCAAATGCATGCCACCTAGGCTGACGGTTATGGCTGAAGTGTAGAAAGATAGGGAAACAATCCTCATCGATGACCCCTTCCTCCCTTTTGGCCTAATTTTGTATCCTAAATCTATGCAGGAGCTGTTCACCGGTCTTCTTCCCCTATTTGATGTATCCTGGCTTCTAAAAATGTGGAGCAACAAAACCGACAAGAGAGTGCGATCAAGCGACTTCTGCGCTGAGTGTGAGAACGACGTCATCATACCAACTAAAGCCAGCTGTGGACACTACTTTTGCTATTACTGCTTGCAGGTAGGCGAGCTGATTATTTCCAGGAACGAAAAAGTTGTAGTTCGTGTATCAGGCCAAAGACCTTAGCAGCGGGAAAGACAGGAAACTCACATAAGTCGCAACAATCAGCGCCGCTTAGTGCTTGGACTTCCTTCAGAATCACCGCTCTGTTAACATTACGACTTATTGTTTGTAAAATGACCATGAAACTGAACATTGTGTTACGTTTTTCTTAAAGGACACCTGAATGAAGAGTACCATCCCTATCTGTATGACTTCCGTTAACATTGCCTACAGAAAACCCAATCCAAATACGAAATAGTATTTCCAAGCTATGATTTTTGCTCCATTTTGCATCTGTCCTTATTTCAGTACCGAACAATTTTAGAAATGAACAAATGTCTCCAATCAACCCGTCTTCTGGAATATTTTTTAACCAGTTAAGCCCAAACGTATATCTAGAAGAAATTCCAATACGATCCGGTCAGCGCTGTACAAGATTTGAATGAATTGCCTCCAGAAACGAACATCCCTATTTTGAAAACGTCACGCTTAGGGGAAGAATGCTCTCCGTGGCCATGTCTGTAAATGCATTCTCCATGGTGTGTTCAAGTATGGTTTCATTGTTCAGGTGTCATTTAACGGCAATACTGACAGCATTTTGTAAATGTATTTGTGCCGGACAGTGAGCATCAACTCGGAAAAAGGTTTCAGGCCATTTGTTACAATCTTTTTTTTCTCTCAACTACTTTTCGCTTGATTGCATTCACGTTGTAACGATTACGTGTCGACTATCGTTTTCAGTTCGAGGTTCAAACGGTAGGTATCGGGTTTTCTCTCACTGCTTCGGCATCTGTATCAGGCCATCCCTAGGACATGACAGTGCTTTCTGGGGTGACTCGTATGGACTTTTTTAATCATATTTTTGTTCATCAAACTCTCTCTAATAAGACAAGGAAAAAGTTCAATTAGTAAATGTGTATCTACTGAAGGTTAAAAAGAGCGCCATTCGTGCCTTAATGGCGTACGAGCTGCTTGTGCTTGCATTATAAGCCGTACGAACTAAAAAAAAATGTGTAATAGCTTAATTGACAAGCTGTATAATACGGTCAAGCGAATTCTGCCCTGAGTGCGAAGAAAGGTCGCCACCCAACCTAAAGACACCTGCTGACAGCTTTTTAAATCTACAAAAAGTATTTTTATATTACCAAGCTCTTACATTGAGGAAGTGCAATTCGACGATACGAAGCGTTTCTCAGAGTACCCTAGACTTTCCTTACGCGCGTTCATGTTCGAATCAGGTTCGACCCAATTACCGCAGAAACGTACTTCGTTCAACAAATTGATGCTGACGTCACGCAGTCTGTCTCACGCGCCGACCGAAATCGCGATTGGACCCGAGCTAAGCACCGCCTAAGTTACCGGAATGTGCATAGATGCAAAAGAGGCTTTCCTTTGTATGATCAGAAGACGTGGTTATTGGGATTTATTCGTTTTCGAATGGTTTTGAAGTCTCTAGGAAAGAAAGATAATATATGTCCTTTTTGTATTTACCCTTCTTGCCATCGTGCTTCAAGGTTTGCTTTAAGAGTTAAATTGCTCAGGAGACGAAGTCTTGTACAACTTATCAAAGCTCATAATGATTGAATCGAAGCAACGGACGCCGACAGGAGCTGCTACGATATTGTTAAATAGACGGTAACTATTTCTTTATATATAAAGGTTTCTTTTTCCTTAGGCGAATCTTAAGAAGAACTCGAAGTACCGCTGTCCTCTATGCAACAATCCCGCAGTTTAAGACAAATGCTGCCACAGGAGCCTAATTGGGTAATTCGTTTAGTGTCATTTATATTCTGAGATTCACAAGCCAGCCAGGTTGCTGTCTTTTTTTTTAATCGTTTTGTTAAGTTTTAAGGAGTTGCTTATAAAATTAATGTCGGGAAACTTCGAAATGATTAGGCTGTCTTGTCTGCGGTATTCTAAAAGTGCTCCTTCGGTCCAAGGTGAGATCGTAAACCGATAGGTCAGCTGAGATTTGTTCCGGCGATTTTTGGCTCTTCTTGGCAAGGGTCGTATCCGGGCTCTTGCTAGAATGTCGCAGGTTCGCTTTTCCTGCAAGAGCCTGAAGAGGTCCCTTGCTAATATCTAGATTAAATCTCACCTGACTTATTTGTTCAGTGCCAGCAAATATAATACAAAGCAACGGAAAAGGCTTTCGCTTCTAAAGGCGTTTTTCCGTGACACAACTGTGGGCCACACACTTCTGAGTGTTTTTCGCGGAAACACGATTGTGTGCCACACAGTCGAGCCACAAGTTGAGACTCGCGGAAACGCCGTTTTGTCTACTTTTGGGCGATAAATTCAAATGTCTGAATATAGAAATAAAAATCATGTAAAAATCTCAGTAAATAGAATTACAGGCTTTCGTCATTACCATTCAGTGCAAAAAGGATCTTCAGTTTATTTCCACTTACTTGAAAAAGTTTTTAATTTTATTGTTTTGACGTTGTTTTGCTGCCAAATTTGAATTTCCCGCCAAAATCGAGCCACAAAATCGACTATCACCTCGGCAGTTGTTTGTCGTTTTGAGCCACAAAGCGAGCCACGAAAATCTTGTTGGTCGCGGAAACACACATGTGGGCCGCACAAAAGGCCGCGGAAACACTCTTTTCGAGCCACAATCGACCCACAAACTGTTTGTGGGAGCACGGAAAACGCCTTAAATAACTCTGGAGAAATTTTTAGTAATCGACCTGATGAGAGTTAAAAATCCCATCAATAACGCACTTGAAACTATTGACCGAGTCAGCGTTAACCGCATTTTCGGTAAGGCTGTTCCAAGGATCAACAATTATGTTACCAAAGCCCCGTCCTTGTGGAATCTTGATTTTGCAAGCTTGTACGCGTGCCCTCGATGATGACGGTTAATGCTGGATTAAATCGGTCATTTCAAAGATTCGATCAAATCTCTTCCAAAAAATCTGTATGCGACGGAGGGAAGGCACAACTTGGCTAATCTCACTTGGTAGGGCAGATCGCGTAGATCTGGTACGAACTTCGTAAATATGATTCTAAAAGGTTACACGCGACGTTTTCTGTTACTTCACGTCGTGACTGGTGAACGTTGACATTTCTTACAACCGCTGAAACCCTTTTCGGGCTAACTGTAGCGCTCTCGGTGAAAAACTTTCAGCGCATCAATCAAGTAAAGAAAGAAGAAAATCCGTCATTGTATTCTGATTGAGAAAGGAACCTTCTGTCACTAATCGTACATATTCATATTTAATTGTACTCAGGCACTTTGTACTACATGGATAGCAAAAATTTTTCATATAGCCTCTAGCCTCTATCCCCCGATATTTTATTGCAATCGGATACGCGGTTCAGAAGGTACAGAAGAAGACCACTATCCACTGTGAGAACGCTGGAAGCGACTATCTCCGCAGATAACGTGTATCGGGAATTTGTAACCTTGCAGCATAAGACCAAAGCTAAGCCTACTTTAACGAGACTGTTTTGATAATATCGTCCGTCATTTATGTAAGGTGGATATACAAATTAACCAAATGTTTAAACCAAACCGTTCCAGCCTTCTTCCTTGCGGCACTATTCAGGAAATACCCACATAATTCGATTCACTATTTTTTCGCAATTCATAGAATCCACTTTCTACGAAAGGGTGCTACTGCTAAACAATACGCATCACCATAGAATGCCGATCGTGCCCCACCGCCCGGCACTCTCCCGCTTCTTGTCACTCCAGGAGGATAAACACATCTATGACACCTGAAGCTGTGATGCGGAAACTCACTATCAGAAACACAAGCTATTCATTGGGATACCAGATTCTTATAGCTTGCAACTACAATTTGAGGTAACGACGTGGCCCCTCGCACTGTTGAAAAAACAATTGTTTGAGTGGTTATAGATTTCTTCCCTTAGATCGCTTCCTTTTCTCTCTTCTCGTCATTTATTGTACGCTTTCCTAGATAATGCGATTTACACACTGCAAATTCTGTAAGAACACAAGAACCACAGGCGTTATCCTCCAGCAGACAACTCGACGGATCCAGATGAAAGCTCGATCTCCACACCGTCAAAGTTCCACAACAGCACCGAAAATGTGCAGTCGCGTCCGGAAACTCGGTTGCCCGTAAATGCTTCAAGCACATATCGCATCCAACGCCGTGAGACATCGGCTGAACAGGTCGATAGAAAAAAACACTTTTCGTCACGCCAGACCTTGAACTGATCGGAAGGTTGGATAGGGGTAACATCGACACGTTCATGTGTCGTGAATGGGAGGACACTAAAAGCACAAGAGTTCATCCGGATATTGCATCGAACTCCGTGGGAAACGGGCTGAACAGGGCGACAGAAACAAAGACTTTCCCCCGACCTACAAGCCGAATCTCCACAGCATCGGCAAGTTCATTCATCCTGAAGATGTCTTCCCAGTGGTCAGTTTAAGAGACGAGTAGAGACTGGCGCTTTCATGACAGCCTACACAGGCGTAACAGGACCGCACGTCTAATACCCAGTCATCCCCTTTTCCTCCGTGGTTTTCTTACACTTTTCTCTCCGTCACTTTCTCCTGTTGGGATTTATTCCAAGCAGACTGTGAATAACCGGTACAAAAATTTTCCTGACTAATATATGGCAGGTGTGCACTTCTCGCATCAGATTTATCGTCCTCGGGAACGCTCACACAGTCTGCTGCCACACGACCATCTTTATCGCAGAAAAGTGGAGTTCTTGACACTCATATCGGAAAATTCACGCAATCATTGCTCATCATAATTCACAAGCACGTCTTCCAGATGCTGATTATCCCTTGCTTTCTTATTGACGCGTTTTTTCGCTCCGCTTTTCTTCCGCTTCATAGGCATGGCGGTTTTCCGCGTTGTCGTGTCCGTCATACCTCGGATTCCCTGTTTTTCAAGATACTCCTCTATCTTGTCATCATCGATGTCAACAGGGACTAAACGCCAAAGTTTGACGAAATCTTCATCCACGTCTAATTTTGCAGATCGATCGTTGTAGAAAATGATTTTATCCTTATCCGCTCCTTGTACGAAAATGATTTCATTGGCTAGTTGCTGAAAAAAAAAAATTAGAAATCAAACTCCAGCTCGTCATCGGGCTCGTAACCGACAGCTCTTTGACATGAAATTACCGGGAGAAAAATGGTACCACATTATTACAAGCAAGATAATCGCCTGTTAAATCGGATTATAATCAACTTAAGTTTTGAACGAAGTAACCTATTTAAATTTGCTTAACTGGTTTAAAATAGTGCTCGTTTGCTATACACTCAACGCACATCGTGATGCTCAGTAAAGCCGCAAATCCTTGTTACCACGCAGATTCAGGAAAGACAGCTGTTATTCCTCAAATTATCCTTAGTTCAACGTACATAACTCAGGGGCGTCATTTCGGGGCGGGGAGTTGCCCCCCTCCCCCCGGCTTCCCAAGTGGGCCCAGAGCTACTCACGAAAAACCCCTGTACGCCACGGTAAAACCTTTATACAAAAACTTTTTCTCGTCTTCGTGAATATATTGTTTACTTTTCGTTCATATGTTGTTAACTCAATTAAGTGTTTTCGGTCTATGGTTCGGTCTTTTCGGTTACGACGCTTTAAGTGTTACGTCTGCGATATGTTGGTAGATAGCGTTGCGCCGTTTTGGCATTGCGTGTCCATCTACTAAGTTTAGCATGTTTGTGCTGATGACAACACGTTCAACAAAGTGAACAGTTGGCGTAATATATTTTATTTCATCAATGTATATGACCAGCATAATTTAGCATCTTCTGCTGAAGAAAGCGACGAAGTTGGTTTGTCAATAAATGATTCTTCGAAAAGATAACACTGGCCAGACAGAACGAAGCCACTGATTAATTTGTTTTCAACACGCCCATATCAAATTCATATATCTGTCGCAAGTAGAGCGCACAGAGCACCAGTCACATTTTTTTTCCAAGTAGTGCGTCATCTAGCGCAGTGGTTCCCAACCTTTTTCATACCGCGTACCCCTAATCAAGGTTCGAAAAGGTTGCGTACCCCCTTTTTCAGAATGTGAAAAGGACGATTTTTATTAGAAATAGGCCTATATACAAAATCAATGAAACACTCGAGGCTGCTTTGTAGCAAAAATTTTGTCAAATCTCGGCTCGACATCACAAACGGCATTAAATTTTACAGTCCGCCTGTTTCTGTGTTTGATTTTTTTTTTCTCCGTGCTTTGATCAAGCTGCATCGCAAACGTTTTCGTTAGCTCAATTCGCAACCTGAATGACAATCTCACATGCAGTGTCTTTGATTTTTCTTGGAACAATATTGTTTGATACAGGAACAGCTTATACGGCAGTAGGCTAGCTGTTTTGGAATCAACATTATTTTATTGACTTTCACTAAGGCTTGTAATCAGAGGCGTCACGCACGGGTTGGCAACCCCCTCCCGCCAAAGTGGTCGGCAAGACTTTTAAAAAGAAACCAGTCGGCGCGAAGCGCCACGATTTTTCGTAAAAACAGTTATTTTTTTATGGCACTTGCCTTCCGGCCAAGTGCCATATACCGATCACTTTTCCGTCGGTCGGTCTGTCGGTCGGTCGGTCGGTCAGTCCGGTGATCGCGAGTTAGGGTACTTCCAGATGTGCTAGGACGATGAAACTTGGCAGGCGTATTAGGGGCCCGACCAAACTAACTTGGAAATCGTCACTTGCCCGATCCGACCATCGTGGGGGGAGGGAGGGGAGCCGGAATCCGGAATTTAGTGACATGCATAACTTTCGAACGGGTAATCGGATCTTAATGAAACTTGATATTCGGAAAGACATTATGTCTCTCATGTCCCAACTCAAGTCCGGACCGAATCCGATGAATGTGGGGGGGGGGGTCGGAGGGGGGAACCGGAAATCATGTTAAACGCTTAGAGTGGAGCGATTGGGATGAAACTTGGTGGGAGGAACAAGCACAACCCCTAGGTACATCATTGACAGAACCGGACCGGATTCGTGCACTGGAGGGGGGGAGTTGGAGGGAGGTTCCGGAATTCCGGTCATACGGAGTAAAGATACTTCCAGGTGGGCTAGGACGATGAAACTTGGCAGGCAAATCAGGGACACGACCAGATTAACCTGGAAACAGTCAGCTTCCCGATCCGACCATCGTGGGTGGAATGGAGGGAGGGGGAATCCGGACTCTTGAGGTATGTATAACTTCCGAACGGGTGATCGGATCGTAATGAAACTTAATATGTAGAAAAACCACATGTCTCGAATGTCCCATTTCAAGTCCGGACCGGATCCGATGAAGCTGGGGGGGGGGGAGGGGGGTCCGGAAATCTTTTGACATGCTTGGAGTGGAGCGATCGGAATGAAACTTGGTGGGAAGAACAAGCACAAACCCTATGTAGATCAGTGACAAAACCGGACCGGATTCGGGTATTGTGGGGGAGTTAGGGGGGTCCGGAATTCCGGTGATCGCAAGTTAAGGTACTTCCAGATATGCTAGGACGATGAAACTTGGCTTGAAAATTAGAGACTTGACATTATTGGCTAAGAAATGGTTAGTTCCCAGATCCGACCATCCCTTAAAGTACTAATGCTAACCGCATGGTACAAAAAATACTTTTAACCAATATATACATTTTCGTTATCCCTATGAGCCCATGATCATTTTTGCCTCAAGGGTTTTTGCTTACAACTGAATTTCTTAAAGTACAAACAGTACTTTTGAGTAAAATATACATTTTCGTGCTGCTGGTGATCATCTTCTTTGCTTCAAGAGTTTAGATTACAGATGATTATCTAGCGCCCTTAAAGTGCGCACAGCCAAATGCATTGCCAAACGATACAGTCTCGTGATTTCCAAGGACCCATGATCATTCTTATCTCAAGGGTTTTGCTTACAAATGATCAAAAGAAACCCACGAATTGACGAATTCCTACTTTCATCCTCTGACCATGCCTTGCAAGTGCCATATGAGCTTCCAGCTCTTGTTATGAAAAATAGTCGGTAAAAATGACCTGCCAGTCAGTAAAATTACCTTGCCCCTCAAAAAAATTTTTGGCTAGTGATGCCTCTGCTCGTAATATTATAGGCTTCGGTAATCAAAAATGAGTGAGGCGAGGGTTTGAAGCTACAGATTAAACCGATTTTGGTTCCTTCGCGTACCCCCTGCAAGGGTCTCGCGTACCCCTTTGGGTACGCGTACCACCGTTTGGGAACCACTGATCTAGCGGATACCGAGAAAACATACAAGTGAAGATCGCCTAGAAATCCTGCTAGCGGAAGGCACTTGATAATATTTATGAACCAAATGAGCCTTTGGCGGCCTCCGTTCTAGATAGTATAGTGGTTCGAGGCGAACCTGATCACTGTACCTTAAGGATTCTTGATCCATCTGTAGTCAAAAAGAGCAAATGAATTTTCTATCGGTCTGAAGAAGAGTATGCAGAGCACCATCTACTATTTCTGTTTTTTTGTGTTCTCTCTTTTCCTTTTCCATACTCCATTTTTTTGGCTCTGTGAAGTGTGATGGGTTAATAAAATACATACATTCATTCATACAAGGGGTTATCGCCGAGAAATCATGCTAGTGGGATGCCCTTTCAGAATGATTATGAATCAACATCTTGAGCCCTCGGGGGCCTCTGTTCTTGGTAGTACTTCGAGCGAACCTGATCACTGTACCTTTAGGATTTTTTCCGAGTTCGGCAGGGATTCTTGGATATCCTTCAACGAAATGCCACCAAGACCTTTTAGGTCATACTGTCTCAGGAGCTTAACGAAAGTCTTCCTGTCCCTAATCTTGTAAACTGGCTTGTACATAAATGTGCCTTCCGGAGTCACCTCTATCTTGGGATTGCTGATCAGCGCTTCTCGCTCCAACCACTAAAAGGAAAACAAAGATTATTAGAGTACCCAGGGACGGATTTTTACATTTTTACGCCTAGGCAAAATCACATAATTCGGCACTAGTTGACTCCCCCAATAGGAGGAGCCAACCCACCCAACAGCACATCCCGGGCCTCGGCAGTCGGCACTACCTGAGTTTTGGAAAAAATATCTTCCCCCTGTGAAGATGCAGGGATGTCCAATGAAAATGTACCGTTTAAACTATTTTATGTATAGGGATACAAATTTAAAAAACAGAACAGGCTCGATTCTGGCGTGAAATGCAAATTTAACAGCAAAATAATGTCAGAACAATAAAATTCACTACTTTCTCAAGCATATAGACATACAATTGAGGATCCTTTTTGCACAGAATGGTAAGGACGAAAGCCTGAAGTTCTATTTACTGATATTTTTTTCTTAATTTTATTTTTATTTTTTAACGTTTGAAATTAGCGCAAAAAAATGGACAAACGGCGTTTCCGCGAGTTTCAACTTGTGGCTCGACTGCGTGGCACACAATCGTGTTTCCGCGACAAACACTCAGAAGTGTGTGCCCACAACTGAGTCGCGGAGAAACGCCTTTAGGGAATCTTGAGGACTTGAGGAATGCAGGAGTGTCAGAAAGGTATAGGAATCGGGCTGAACTTTGGTAGGCTGAACATAGGTGTGAGACAGACCTGTATCTGTAGACACGGACCCGATCAGGTCACTACATTGATAAACCATCCCTGAAAAGAGCTTAATGCTTAAAGTTTAACTGAAAAGCCAACTTACTTGTGTGTCATTTAATTGGATGGATTCTACAAAGGGATTTTTTGATTTTCCACTATCTGCTCTAGTTATGAGGCTCAGAATATCTCCGGCCGTCCTCACAGCGTAAATTCTACTATGACGCGGGAAATTTTAATCTCAACACAAATGCGGCTTTTCAGTGGGCAGTGGTGAGATTGGTAACGATTGCTTAGTGCCTGAACAAAAAAAATGATAAATCTTTCTCGTAAGACATACAACAAAAATACAAGCGCATAGAGGCACCACAAATCACACGGAATTCCACTATTTGAAAATCGATTAGGTATTCGTGAATAGCGGAACAACGAAGTAACTCATTTTCAGCGGGTCTTCAGACCAATTTAAGTAAATAAGTGATGGGTAACTAGATTGTCCTATCCTAGCCCTTTTCGGTTAGACTTTAAGCTTATTGCCAACCTAAAATTAGTTATAGTGAGTTTGAACTTTTTTTGTACTTACAATCTTGATATTCCCAGTTGCATCAAGTTGCTGGGTTTCATCCAGAATTTCGTCCAAGGTCAGTGGATGGTCTTCACCTTCAAGGTGCCTCGTCTGCATGTGCCTCACTATTTTTGCTAACACGCTGAACTTGTATTTGGAACTGCCCGTCATTGTTTTGTAACTGCAACCATAAACTACTGTGACCATCATATCCATAAATAACAAAGCAATATTAGCCTAAGCAGGGATCCATAAATTTTCTGTAACGCCTCGCCATTCAGGGGGCTTGTCAATGAGAGATTTCTGATGCGCTCTTGACCGACCGTCCGGTAGTTCGAGAAATACCCATGGGGATATAATACGCGACTATCCAGATAGACAAAATTTGGGATTGGCTGCTGGCGCCTTGAGGGACGAGTCACTTTGGCGCTCACGTCCAATGAGGCAAACAAGAACGCCGATTTGACCCAAGCGGAATTTTTTGAAAGTGGGAAAGGGTCGGGCAACATAGCAACATAGAAAATGACAAGCCCCCTGAATGGCGAGGCAATACAGGAAATTTATGGGTCCCTGGCCTAAGCCAGAAGGCTTACTCAAGGTATGTTCCAAACTCTTATCAATAGATATATAACCTACATGAAGGAATATATAGAATCTACTGAAGTAACTAATAGTAGAAAGCTAGAGTGTACCCTCCAGTAAATTGTCCTAAGTAAACCTACAACAAGAAAGTTTATTTCATATGCTTTTTTATCTTCTGCATCTGAATCACTATAGATATGGATGAGAGTGGGTTTCATTCAAATACATAGGCCTATGCACTTCAGAATACTCAACATACTTTGAGGCATCAACTTTCGGTGCTGCGAATGCTGATCGCTTCTTCTGTTTGACTTCTTCATTCTGAACAGGTTTGTCTTTTTTCTTCTTATTCTCGACACTGAAAGAGATAACAGTCATAAAATTAAGCAGTACAGTACAGGGGCCCAACCTACCTATTGCTGCATATACGCTAAAATGCAATGATATTAATATAACCATAAACTTCTTGAAAACAAACTGAAACACAAAATTTGGATACTACTCAAGACATTTGACCTGCCTATGACTGATCTCTGTAATGCCATCGCAGAAGAAGCCACAGCTGAAGAGTTGACAGACTCAACCAAAAATGAGTCCGGATATTCTTTACTCAAAGGACAAGTTAATGAAGTATAACTATGAAGCTCTGGAATTCTTATACAGAAATGTGATCAATTAACAAAGTAGACTGAAAGGACATGCCATGGAAGTAGTCCCCGAAGCCGCGCCGAATCGAAATTCGGCGGCGGCGGCGCGCCGCCGAAATGTTACCGGCGGCGCGCCGCCGATTTTTCGGCGTTTTCGCTATTTTTGAGCAATTTTTCAGTAACTTTTTTCAGTTTTCTTATAAATTTTTGCTACTGTTTTTACATAAATTCTTAGCGTTTTTTTCACTATTTCCAACCCCTGAGTTTTCTTTCTTTTATCATTACCTAGTTATATAATATCTTGTCCGAGTTTTTAAGCGTGTTTATAGGTTACTTAAACCTACAATATTCGCCTTTCCACGTCACTTTCCAAAACTAGCGGAGGTTTCGTCAGAATCGCCCTTATATCAGCAAGCGGTAGACGACCACAATGTTACCAAGGAGCAGTCAAGATCAGTTTGCGCGCTAAATAACATGGCAAACATTGTAACAATTATAAACACGGTGAAAAAGAAAAATTTAAACGCATCTGAAAACAAGACCAAAGGTTTCGATGGGATCCCAAAAAATTTGATCCGGACACTTAGGTTTTTTCTTAGCCAGATCAAGTCTTCACGAGACTCCTTGAACATTTTACTCTTAAATTTAGAAACAGATTAATGCCAAATAGCTAATCATCTGAGAAAACCAAGTTCAGACATGGATTCAGCATGTGTGTTTATGAGTCGTATCTATTTTGACGAAACCGACTGAAACGATCCTGCCTTACTTCTGCCAGTTTTCCGGTTTCGGCTAAATTCCGGAACTACTTGTCTGGCGAAAAAATAAAGCTCAAAAACGAATTCAGCGTATCTTCTTACCCATACATCCAACATCTAATCAACTTCAAATTCGATTTCGGACGAACTATATTTCCGGTTAAAAACTTTTTGTCATACACGGATTCAGCATCTTTTCTTACCCCTAAATCGGACATCTAATCAACGCAAATACAACTTTTGCTTTTAACAAAGTTTCCGGTTTGGGCCGGATTCCGGGCGAACTACTTGTCCGGGTAGAAAATGATTTTCACATAAGTGTTTGGCATGCCTTCTTACCTCTAAATCGAACATCTAATCAACTTCAAATAAAACTTTTACTTATAACAAACTTCCGGTTTTGGCCGGATTCCGGGCGAACTACTTGTCCGGCGAGAAAATGGTTTTCATACTCTTGTTCAGTATGCCTTCTACCCCTTAATCGACTATCTCATTAGCTGTTTTAAAATATTTGTTTGTCACTTAATTTGACCCCCCCCCACCCCTAAGTGTGGGGCTACAGAGCCCATCTACGAACTCGACCTTGCCCTTGACCCACAGGTTCCTCCCACCAAGTTTCATCAAAATATCCCATTATCTTCGAGAGTTCTCGTGCTCACAGACAGACAGACAGACGGACAAATTTTGCGATGTCATAGCTAGGCTATCCGTCCACTTACGTTTTTGGATCCCCCCCCCAAAAATGCAAACTCTGCCAACACTACTCATCAAAATATTTATTTCCTTGGCTCCATTATTTCAGGACATTTACAAAATTAAAAGTGAAACGGATGACCAATCAGACAATTAGGATAAGACATAAGAGTATCGGTGCACTGGAGATGGGCGAATCCGACCGTGAAAGGATTCGAATCCGAAGCCAGGGCTAGGCACAAATCCGAATCCAAATCCACCATTTTTTGCTGAGGATTCGAATCCAGAATCGAATCTGGACAAGCATTAAATCATATACACAGGTTTTATTTTAAAGTTAGTTTAAAAAGACAAAAAGCAATGAATCCAAAGTAATCAGATGACGTGATAGATTACTCAGGAAAAGGTGGATCGCTTAAGCCCACTGTGTAGAAATTGGGAAACGGAAACTATAGAAGAGGCTATAGGACAACAAAAATATCGGCGGCAGTTATTCATCGGCGGGCCGCCGCCGCCGACCCCCACGGCGGCGCGCCGGCGCGCCGAAATGTTTTCGGCGGCGGCCCGCTGAGTTATTTTCGGCGGCGCGCCGCCGACTTTCGGCGCGGCTTCGGGGACTACATGGAAGTACTGTTAAGACCTAAGCCCCAGAATTCTTCTATGAGAATATGATTCACAGGAAAAGTAATGATCAAGTGTATCCCACAGCATAGCAAATATTGATTTTAAATTAGATAAGGAGTTAATAATAGACATTCAACCAAGAAAACATAATTCAAACACTAGAAGAAACTTTGTCTACAACTATTGAAGGGGTACCTGACCTCGTTTTTACACAACATCTAATGTTGCCACAAAAATGTTAAAATGAAATGTCCATGCTGTCCTGACAGTCAAGAGGCAAAATACAATTTTTTTCAACAGTCATGTGTCTACAAATAGTATTTAAATTCTGTGCATTTTCTTTGTTTTGAAGATGCTTTGAAAAGCAATTTTCTGGCTATTAACTTTGGTAACTCTACCTTTTTCATCATTTTGTAAACCATGGCAAGGGGTTTGATCTCAATAATAATAATAATAATTGATCTATAACCCACCAGTCAAGCACAAATCCTCAATTTTTGGGCATGGTGCCCCAACGTCAGGGCATGCCCCAAGGTATGGGCACCATACCCTGGAGCATGGACATGGTACTAGCATGGCAACCCCATGATATTTGGTTGAACTGAGATTGATTACATATTAAATAGGGCTGTCTATGTTCTATCCAACCTCTTTTTCCAGTTTTAAAAATATTAGAGAACTTCCAAGAAATTTAGCCTTTAATGAATCCCCCTTTTTCCCTGGAAATGGATAGGTAAACGAATAGGAAAAAGTGGCCTTCATTAAAGGCTAAATTTCTTGGAAGTTCTCTAATATTTTCAAAATTGGAAAAAGAAGTTAGATAGAACATAAGATCAAGTATCTTGCAGTCTAGGAGAGGAAGACAGCCCTATTTAGGTATGTAATCAATCTCAGTTCAACCAAATATCATGGGGGTGCCATGCTAGTACCATGCCCATGCTCCAGGGCATGGTGCTCCAACGTATGGGCACCATGCCCATACCTTGGGGCATGCCCTGACGTTGGGGCACCATGCCAATAAACTGAAGATTTGTGCATGACTGTAACCCACTGCACAAAAACAATGTGAGGATAGTGGGGTAGAAACAGAAAGAAACAGAATAAACATCAGAAAAGAAACAACACTATAAGCACAACAAGAAAAAGTCAACAGAACAAACGGATGAGCGCGCGATATGGAGTAAGCCGTTGATATGCTTGTGCTGATAACTTCTCATGAAGCTGCTGGAGTTTTGCAGTTATATCGGGAGCTTTTATTTTCGGATTAGTCTCTTGACTGTCAGGGTTTGAATGAGGTCAGATTTTTCGAACTTAAACTAGATACATTGAAACAGTAGTATTTATTTATTCAATAATATGTAAACTATTCAATTAGCTACAATCTAGTAGTAGGGTAGCCACAAAAACACCTAGCGGCAAAAATTGGCGATTTTTTTGTAATGAATGCATGAATTGCTGTGAATTTTCCTTATCAGTTTTACCTATCTAAAACATCTCCAAAAAATATTTTAAAAATACCATTGCATTCAGGACCAAATTGTCTATTTTATAAGGCTAACAGTAAGATGTCCTAGCTATTTAATATTATTTCTTAAAATTCAATGTAAATTTAGATGTAAAAAAAAGGAGCTGAACTTGCCTACAAAAATTTGTTGATAGGCTACTAAGTAAGCAGGAAAAGTCAGCAGCCTATAGCAGCAATAGGTCTATTGGACTATAACCTTGATGATCATATTCATATTTTCTCATCTAACTCACTTGCTGGGGCTCCCCATGTACTCAAAACCAGATCAAAATCACCCAGTTTCTTAGAATTTCATTGAAGCACATAGTTCCAAGCTGGTCACTAGATGGACAAAACCCTAAAGTCAATGGATGAACGTCATAATAGGCATTTCTTTATGTGAAATACTGTTTTCTAAAGAAGATTTAAGATGCTTAGAGACAAGATAGAGAGGTGATTTTGGCCTCAAATCAAAGCTAAAAGATAGGAGAATCACATTCTCATCTTCAAAAGCTCAGGTTTGATTAATTTTTTTTTTAGTAGTGGCTACCCTACTAGTACTTAGTAGGCTATGTTTGTCACATTTGTTGGTTCCTTTTTACCTTGGAAGTGCCATAGCTTTCTTCTTAAACTGCTCACGCTCTCGTAATAGTGACGGATCCATTCTGGCTTCTGGCTTGCTAACTAGCTTCGAATATAGAAAAGTTAAAAAAATTAGCCTGGGCTAGCAAGCAACAAAACAGAAGCTAACGTTGTCAACTTCGACAAAAGAAGCAACAATCCAGAAGCCACAAACTTACTAAAATCTTGTGAGAACTGACTCGCTCGCGGCAAAATTAACTATTTGAAAATATTGAAGCTGTTAACTTTTCGCAGGTAGCTGTGGTTGTTTTGTTTAATGTTTACTGTTTTTCTGATGGGGACCCTGCGTTTAGCGTAAGTTCAGTGCCTAGTCGCTTTATTTAGTTTAGCCATGATTGTTTTCTTTTGTTTTACTGTTTTTCTGGTGGGAACCCTGTATTTATGTATTTCGTAAAATATTTACATTACAAATTCGTTAAGTAAGTTTGGTGGCGCAGAGGACTTACGCAGCACGTCCTTTCCCTGCCAAGCCAAGCCCTGTATTTAGCTTAAAGTGCAGTGCCTAAGTTGTATCGGAATTCCATATGGTTGTGACGTAAAATGTCGTGTAATTGTGGACCAAATATAGGATTTGATTGTCCCTAGGCCGTTTTATAAATGTAAACATGACTGGCGCCTTGCCACCTGCTTGGCTCTATATATATATGTTAAAATACATATTCGCAAATAGGAATAAACTAAAATTTTTGTTTTCTGAAGTAAAATAGATCAAATGTAAGCACGGTGTGATGTCATGCTTGTATGGAATTCCGATACAACATAGTTTGTACCAGATTTTTATCACACTTCAAAGTCACTAAAGACCTTGTCCCAAGGGTAAGGCATGTAAGTAAGGTAGGTAAAACATTGAGATTGGAACACAGCAGAATTTGAATGTGTTAATCGCAGATCGAACAATTCGTAACAGACACTTTATTTTACTTGTCACAGTGAAGCCATAGTGCAGAAAAAAAGGGGAGCCAAAATATATTTGATGATATTTGTATATAAATTTGTATTTGATATATATTTGACAGGGGAGCCAAAAGATGTGAAAACCCAAAACTCAACTGCTGCTAACTTTGGCAACGCTGTACTGTTTTGGTGAGGGAAAATTCTAATCAAAGGTTGGCCAACTTTTAGTTTTTTATTGTTTAGAAACAGTTCCTTAAAGCTGCCTTAAAGCAATAAATTGCTGGAGAGGGCTAACATATCAAAGTCACTGAAAATAGTAATGCCACACTGGTTGCAAAATATCCGGCAATGTTAAAAAAACATTGCCAACAAAAAAAAACAGCAAGACCTGTATCCGTAATTCAGGAAAGGCGAGAGCGCTTTAAGAGCAGCCTCAATATAGCTCAGCAGATGCTTCACGCAGTGTAAAGTATGCCAGTCTGTGTTGTTTCCTTTCCCTTTATGATTAGTGTTGCTGCTAGTGATGTTCGTTTTTCCTTTCTTTCTTTGTTATTTTTTTTCCTTATTCTATACTCCATCTTTGTGTACATTTGTGCATTATGATGGGAAATAAATCTATTATTATTATTATAAATTCTTTTGTTATGCACTTTTGCTAATGGTGCAGAAATATCCCTTTTCGTTGGGTAGGGTGCAATCTCTGTTATTTACTGAAGCCTAGGCTATGGTACTTTTGTTTGATGTCAACTTGTCAGTGCTCTTGTTCCATATTTTATTAGCTCTAACTGGTTTTAACTCTTCAGTAAGTTGTGAAAAAAGAAAATAGGATGTTGAAACTCAATGAGGGCTCAAAGTTGTCAAAGAAAAGTCAAGAAATTCCTGCTTATTTGTGATCATGTTTTTCTTCTGGAATCTTCAGAGACACTAACGTCTCTTCTGCATTGACGAAACATGCAGTTGTTTATCTATTTATTACTAATATTGACCAACCGTCTGTATGGATAACAGGGGATAAGCCAGCCGACCCCAAAAATTAACTCAGTGTATTTTACTTCTCGCATTGTCTTATGTTTTCTTTTTGTTGAACTCACTCACTAGAGCTACACACCCCCCACTGTTTTTTTTTTGACAGGTTGTAAATAGCCTAAATTGAAGTGAATTGACTTGAAATTGTCAACATCAAAATCTGTTTTTACAAATAAGTAGGGGGCAGTTTGCTGCAGACCACTGGAACACCAGATCTACTGGTTTCTGTGCTTAATTTGGCTGATGACTCTGCCTTCCATGGCATTCGTATGTCATCAGTAAACATATAAAATGTGGCACCAGCTATCTCGTTCATGTTAATGTCTCTAGTGGAATCAGAGATATGAAGTGCAGAGCCACGAAAGGGCTGAGTAAAGAGTCACAAGGGGGGGGGGGCAGTATCACATGATTTCTTCTTGATTTCAGAAAGATCTCCTCCAACCCAAGGCTCACTGGCTCTGAAAGTTGTGAAGGTCAACCCAACCCCCCTGCAGGCTACCCCCTTAGAAGTGTTTCATTGTTCAGTTCTAATTTATTTTTTTTTTCAGTTGAAAGTTGAACTAATAAATCAAGTCATGGAGGAAAAGGGCAATAAACCTGATGAGCTACTAAGCGCTACAAGCATAAGATATCGGCCAATTGCCCTCCTTCAAGCTGGAACAGAAAGAGATCACCTTCTAATTAATCAGCCTACTGTTGGGACTCGGACGTTTCTGCTTTCGTCCATAGATGCTGCATCAGTTTTGCATTATGACCCGAGCTCCCAGAGACTGATAGCTAGCGATGGCCAGTTCTCAGAACGAGCTCTGTATCTAGTGCCATCTCAAATGGTTCTTTCCGACCATCGGCCGTCCCTGATCCAAAATCTGGACTTGAATCAGACCAGGGCTGAAGTAGTACGTCCTACGTTACCGCAGATTCGTCAGAGCTTCCAGTTTGAAGACTTGCCAAGCGATGGTCAGCTACTTAAGTCAAACCTTGGGTATTACTTTCTGCCGAACTCCAAGAGCAAACAAAAACTCAAAGAGAAAGAAGTGGTTGCCAGTCCAGACGTTGAGACGGAGTTTCAGCAAGTCGAAGTGTGCGAGGAGCTTGTAGTACCTGATACTGTCAGTGATGGTGAGTTCGTCATTTGAATTTATTACCGTGGCGACTCTAAGAGTTGAAAGCCCGGAGAGAGCACTAGGCTATTGTTGTGTTCCATGGGTCAAGTTTCGGAATCTATGGAAAACAGCCTATATAAGAATTAGGGTATATGTTCGTAGGAGTTCCGTCCCTTTCCTTGAACCTTGGAAGAACCCTAGAATTTATAACCTTTATTTTACGGATAAGACGTAACACCCAGCAGTCAGCAGATATGTGGACTGAGAGCTAAGTTTTACTGAAGTCGCAAAAAAAGCCGGTGCATAAACTAGCGAAGATCTCCAGACTGACAGAATCGACCTTTAAAGTTTAACTGAAAAGCCAACTTATTTTTGTGTCATTTAGTTGAATACACTGAATTATTTGGATTCTGCACAGGGATTTTTTTGTTTTCCACTATCTGCTCTAGTTATGACGTTCAGAATATCTGCGGCTGTCTCCACAGCGAAAATTCTACTATGACGCGGGAAATTTTTATCTAAACACAAACAAGGCTTTTAGTGGGCAGTGGCGATATTGGTGAAGATTGCTTAGTGCCTGAACAAAAAAAAAGTCATAAATCTTTCTTGTAAGGCATACAACAAATTAGAGGTACCACAAATCACACAGAAATTCCACTATTTGAAAATCGATTATTCCTGAATAGCAGAACAACCAAGTAACGCATTTTAAGCGGGTCTTCAAGCCAATTGAAGTGAATAAGTGATGGGTAACTAGATTGTCCTATCCCAGTCCTTTTCGGTTAAACTTTAAACTGATTTCCATAGAGGGATCTGATTTATCGGCATCTGATTTACCGGATAAGCTGCGAGTTTTGTGTCACGTTGCGAATTCGGTTTCTGTGGAAACTCAAGCTAGGCTGTGTTTAAAGTTTGAAACGAGGCTTAGAAACCAAGTAGCTTCTTGGGTCTGAAAAGCTATGGCGTTTTGCAGGTTCAATCGGTGCCCTGGATAACGGCAACGATAAAGCATTGACATGTAAGGACTGTGGTGTTGTAGTGCGGTGCAATCTTTGTTCATCAGAGAATCTTGAAGTCCTGAAGCCCGACTCTTGTGATGATTCATCAAATAGCGAAAGTAAGAATATCACTTTGTCAGTTTATAATGCCTTCACGGCTTAGTATGTGGTACTGGTCCATAGACTTTAAGTAAGCACGAGTCAACTGCCTATTACTGTTTCGTAATGGAATTATACTGCTGGTAATTCCAATTTCATAATTGGCAAATTTCGATCCGATGTAAGTAGAAAATACTCTGCTTTTAGCCTATCGGAGCGAAATCTAAACCTGAGTGAAATCCTAGACTGTAGACCATAATTATTGAGACACAAATTGAGAAAATGGCATAGTGACCTTATTGGACTGTGTGTGTACGTAGCTTAAAGCTCCGTTCCCACGTGATCGTGGTTTTCGCAACCCAGTACTAACTTATTACATTAACCGCATCGAGCTTCTCCGAATGTTCGCCTCCGGTTTTCGAACCGGACTGTCTCCCTTTGGGTCCAGCTTAATCATGTGTAATTGACCTTGATGTGCCACGGCATCTTAGCTGTACTAGAAGTTTCTAAACCCGCCACTGTGTTAGGCAGCTAAAGGGCGATTCCGTCGAGTGATTGAGTGCCAGAACTAACGGAAAGTGGTTGCGCCCCTATTGCGCTTTCCAACTTCTCGCTGTTTCGCCACTTTCCACGTAGGAAGTGGACTCATTTTCCGCGCCATTTTCCAAAACAGGCGGAGCTCGAGGACAGCTTTGGAAAGCAAAGTGAGTTTTAGCCGATTCGCATGAACACGGTGGATAAACCAGCTTAACCAGCGGAGCTTTCCAGACCGCCAGAATCGCCCTTAAGTTTTTTTCGCTTCGAATGCCTCGGGCGTAGTGGGAGGAGCAGTGACCAATGACCGGCCCAAAGGCCCGTTTTCGATACATCGGAAGTATATAGCTTGGCGGTAGCAAACCCCCAACTGTTATTTTGCTTTGGGATGGTTACTTTAAACCTTCGTTTCCAGATGAAAGAGACACCTCTGGTGACGACAACGCTCCGCTGAGCTCGCGACGAATTCGTGGGAAGAAGAAGAAGATGCGGATTCTGCCGCTTTTATTCCATTGTACCATGTGCATCCGCTCTTTTCGGTCGAGAGAGAGACTGATAGCTCACAAGAAAGCCCATGGGAAGGAGGAGAAGAATTTCTCATGTTTCTTCTGTGGGTCGCGGTTCAGATTCGAGAAGAATTACCTGTCCCATCTCGGAACGCACAACCCGAATTACAACCCCAAACTTTCAGCAGGTAAAATTCAGCTCCGTGTAAGCCCGCTCATTCACCCCCTCCTTTCGTTTTTCAACAATCGTTGTGTTGTAAAGCAGCAGAATATAGGCATTTTTTCGTGACAATCTAGATTAACGGTTCTCCGAAATGCGTTTTCTCCGATAATCCAGATTATGAAAAATTGTTTTCTCTGACAATCTGACAACCGGACTCGTTCTTGGATCGTGCGACGGAGTGAGATTCAGGATTCAAGATTGTCGGATTGCCGTTTTGTAATCTGAGATGGTCGATTTGCTGTTTCTCCGATGAATCAGTCATGCTGGATTATAATCCAGGATTGTCGTGGAAAAACGCCTTATTTGTATTCAGACTCGGAATCTTTTGTTTTCGAAAACAGTTCAAAGGGGGCAACACTCCAAAATAGTCTTGTCTTCTGAGATGACTAGCCTACATTAAAATCATCATAATATCAAATAAACAATAAATGTTCCTTCCGTATACTTCCGTTTAAAGCAGCCGTGCCAGTCACTATGCCCGTTCGTTCTTTGTCTCCACTCCGGTTCTGTAATTTCCATCACTAAATTCTCATTTTCACATAATTTGTTTCCTACCCGGAATCGCATCAGTCTTTCCTATTGCCGTGCACATTTTTTAGCGAAATGTTTTGTCCTCATCAGGAATTGAACGCTCGAGATTTGATAATCTGGAAGGCGGAAGCCAATGACGCCAGTAGTCCCAGAACCTTCCTCTGAAAGCCGTATGCTTAATTGGCAATTCATTTTTGTGGGTTTTCGGACATCAGAAGTAAAAAGAAGTGCAAAATAAATCAGACCATCATATCGCCAGGTCTAGACCACACTCTATCACTAACTACCCCAACAAAGTTTTTGGTCAGGTACGGACATGTTCTGGTTAGCTGCTTCTTTTGCAACACCAGTAGTGCTAAAAATCGATAGCCTGATCATTCATTTTTGAAAATCCCGTCAAAGAATCGCGCGAAAGCGATCAGACCGACCGGAATCCCTCTACTTGGAAATCAACTGAAAGATTCAAAATGGTGTCCTGTGTGCTTTAAGAAAGCTTGAAAGTTTTTTGTTTGTTTTTCACGATCAAGTCATTCTAATTTTATCCGTTTTCGCGGGGACCTTATAAGGAGCAGGGAGGGTGGCATAGGTCTGATCTGCCCATTTGGTAACCCGAGACTTGAAACATATGGCAGTGAAACGTTTAATAGTCCTGGAAGCTTTAAGCGGTTTTGGAAATTTGGCCGATAACAGTGGGCAGGCATGGGCACTGTTCCTATTTTCTCTTCCTGTTCCTGTTTTTTCTTCCTGTTTTACTGTTTCATGTTTTCTGTTTTAGGGATAAAAAAACAAACGGTTGGGTTCAAAACAGCTGTTCTGTTTATTTTTGGATCCCTAAAACAGAAAACAGGAAACAGTAAAACAGGAAGAAAAAACAGGAACAGGAACAGTGCCCATGCCTAACAGTGGGCGGTGGTCGGCGGAGCGGCTGGTACGATGCTGCACTCGTGTGTTCTGTTCATGTAACTTTCCTTCTTCAATTTCAGAACAAGCTATCGGCTCGGAGAATCAGGAAAATACGTCAGAGCCCTCTGTCAAACGATCTGTGAAGGGACGACCGTCCCTCGAAAAAGTCTGTCACATTTGCCAGAAAACCTTCAAAAATCGGAAAAGTTTGAAAGACCACATCATTCTGCATAGCAGACTTCGTCCCTTTAGCTGCGATGTTTGTGCGCGTGGCTTTCCAAGTAGGAGGCTTATGAGGAGACACAGGTGAACATTATATTTTTGAAGAAATCTTAGTATATATCAGTGCAGGGCACATACAGGCACCTACAAGTGGTACATCTTGGCCACAGAGGAATGGGGGGAGGAACTTGGACCAGAGTAACTGAAATGGATGGTAAATTTGCGGGTGGATTCTCTGCCGTTGGGAGAAAGAAGGAAGTTTATTCAAGGGAGGAGGATTCAAAAGAGAAGGATATTTTTCATTTGGCGGGTCGATGCGTGGAGCGAAAAGATATGAGAACAGAGAATTTTGGGCGGGAAATTATGGAAGAGGAGAATCTGGTTAATATTATGAAGAAGAAAAACTTTGCTGACCTTTGTCGGCTGCAGGCTATGAAGCATCGGGGGCGCTTTCTGGATTAGGGTTTGCTCTTTTTGGTGTTTGTATTAGATACGTTTTTGATCTTATTTCTTAGTTCTCTATTCTTGCTTCTGAGTGGTCGATTATCGTACAAATTACCGTTTTTGCTCCTCTCGCTTCTCCATTCTCGCTTTGACAAAAACACTAATTTTTCAGCTCGTCTGCAACCCGGTATACCTGTGTCTGCACTCTGTTGACCAATCAGAGAGGAGAACGGAGAGAGGAGAATCGAGAATTCACTATCAGAGCAACTTCTCGGTAATACAGAATTGCGAGGCTTTCCCCGTTCTCTGTTCTGACAAAAACGCAAGAAAAGGAGAATTCGCTTAATCTGAATAGTCCAAAAACAAGAGAATTGCGAGGAGAATTCGGATCAAAAACGTAACTATTGAGCTTTTGAGTTTATAAGTTGTGGTTTCAATTCACTTATTCAATTCACTCATTCATTCATGATACGGTAGGCCCCTACAATTAGGCCTATGACAGCGTCTGTATTCAGTCCTAGGTTCCGACTCACTTCTCCAAGCTGAGAGGTGGCGCAACGCATACAATCATGAGCCAACGTTTTTCATTTTTTTGTTCCAGGCTTGCCCACAATGTTAGTGAAAAGAAACATACCTGTATGGAATGCGGTGAAAGTTTTCGGCGACCTGGCTCGTTGAAAACGCATATGACAACGCACTTGGGGATTAAGCCGTATGAGTGTGAGACCTGTAAGGTAAGAAAAGTTTTTCCCTCGTTTTTGTTTATTTCAGTTTACATAAGTCCATTTCGCCGGGAGGAGGAACATATCGAATCGTGCAGAAGTTTTAGATGTCCTAATACTATGTTTGTATATGTTTTGTGGCGCGAATTTCTGAATTTGTTCTAAATTTTCCATCTACAGCGATTCTCGGAGCAAATTTCCATCTTCCTGGCGCTACTTTTGTGGCGAACGAAAATGACGAATAAAAAAAAAACGTCTGTTTATATTGCCCTTAAACGAAATTAACTTTATTTTTCCAGATTGTTCTGAAAATTTGTCTTGCATTCTGTGAAAAATAATCGGCTAAAATATATGAGGGTGTTGTTTCACAACACAGTTTTCAAATGAACTTTATTTTCAGATGAGGTTCAACTCGTCAAGTCACCTGTCTCGTCATAAGAAGAGTCACCTAGGTCTGCGACCGTACGTCTGCGAGCAGTGCAAGCGAGCGTTTTCATCCAAACACCACCTTCAACGCCACGTCCTTACCGTTCATTTGAAAGAAAAGCGATTTGCTTGCGACAAGTAAGTTTAGCGATTTTCTCTATCACGCTTGCACTCAGGCAGTTGAGAATTAAGACCTTCGTGCTGTTTATGTGACGACGATGACGTTCTAAGTAGCTTTTTCAGCTATTAGCGTGTTGGACTCGAATCCTAACACGTTGCGCTGTCACCCGTTTTAGTGACCGTGTTTTGCATGAGAGAACCCGGAACAGGATCTGACACTCTACGGAATCCGTTTGTGTTTGGATAGAAACACGGGAGCTAAAAACGCTTGAAGCCACAGAACACGGAACCCGTGTTAGGATACGCTCCGTAAAAAACGACTTGTGACGAACACGGGTTGAGAATCGCGAGCCTCAAAACGCAACTCTACTTAGTTATGGTTGGGGTTTAGAAGTGTAGTTCAAGTTGAAGTTCTGTTTTTTAATCAGATAAATACATCATAAAGAGATACCATGCAGTGCTTAAAGAGAGGGCTCGAGGCCAAATGGCTGACATTTACATATACTATGAGATGTAACCATATCAACATACAGAAATATAAATTAATCATAATCCATCCAGGCTCCAAATTCAGACCACCAAACTGAGTTGGGATTTACCGCGACAAACCACATTATTTTTTTTCTTTACATGTTTTCTTTGAGCACTGATTTTATTTTATTAAACATCGGATGACTATTTCGAATAACGTACTTGATTTCCGCCGGGAGATCATCACCTACCGCCCGTAAAACGGAATGCGCTTTGTGGAGTTCTGTTACTCTGGACGGTTATTTAACGTTGGACGTTGGACTTTTTGTCTAAATGTGAAGTGTAAACCCAAAATACCTACCACTGTGGCTTCACAGTTTATCACAGGGAGCTGATGCAAATTCCACCGTCTGAAGTTAGCCACGTCCAAAGAAGGAAAACACTGCTCTACTTCTAGACGTAAGAAGAGTCCTACGCAGGCAGTTTTTGACGCTTGGGGGAAGGTGAGTGGCTTGCCAAATGACTATTCTTTTGAAGAATGCCCTGTTAATCTGTTTCTTCTAATCTGTCTCTTTCAGATGTGACAAGCGGTTCCCGACAATGTCTCACCTCCAGCAGCACAGCGTGACCCACAGCGAAACTCGCCCCTTTAAATGCGATTTCTGCGAAATGTCATTCACGTGCAACGCTTACAGAAAGAAGCACGTTAACATCACCCACGCAGTCAACAAGCCCTTCCAGTGTGAAATGTGTTCGCTCAGTTTCTCCTCCAACTACCATCTGAAGCGGCATCAGTTGATTCATTCGGGGACTCGACCTTTTGCTTGTGATCAGTGTGGGGTAGGGTTTTTGACGAAGTATGCGCTACAGCGCCACACGGCGGTACATACGGGAATTAAACCGCATCATTGCGACCAATGCCCGGCTTCGTTTGCATTCGCGGAGAGGTACGTACTTTCACTGTCAGAAGTTTAACAGATAACACAAGGATGCGTAGTTTCAACAGATAACACTACACTGTCTGAAGTTTCATAACAGATCGCGCATAACACTTTCAAGAATAACACCTTTCACTTAGAAATAAAGTGTTATGACCAATTAAGTTTACAATATTTCGTGCCTAGATCTCCAACAACACATTCAGTTGGTAAAAATACTACACTGTTAGAAGTTACATAACGACAACAGAAGGATGCCCGGTTTCAACAGATAACACTTTGGGATGTTATCTGTTATGTTTCTTTCGTTCCCGTTAGCATTTTTACCAATTGAAGGTGTTGTTGGAGATCTAGGCACGAAATAGTGTAAACTTCATAACACTTTATTTCTAAGTGAAAAGGTGTTATTCTTGAAAGTGTTATGCGCTATCTGTTATGAAACTTCTGACAGTGTAGGGATGGCATGCTTTTGCAAACGTTATGCATAACAAGCGTTGCCAGGAAGAGTCGAATAACTGCCGAAAAAGCATCTGCCGACTTTTCAGGTATCATGATGGCAAAAAAGTTAGTAGATGATTTTTCGGCGGTGTTTTGGCTCGCCGTGTAGGTTATACATAACGTTTGAATGCGCAGTGTTTGAAAACACAACAGCTAACATCCTAAGTATTATGTGATGGCACCGCGCATCCTTGTTTTATCTGTTATGAAACTTACTGAGAGTGTTTTAGACTCTGGGCAGACGATCACGTGCTCCCGGCCATTTTCTATCGTAAAGTCGAAAAAACCTCCGCTTTTCCATTCAGAACTTTCGGTTGGGCGAAACATTATTTCATCGCCAGGAGGCGTGAAATCCGGCAGGTGACCGGACTTCGGTTTTACTAATTATGAACACGTCATGGGCCTTTGATATCATGTTGCAACTGTTCCAGCAACTGGGTAGCGTTGAACAGAACCTGACCAGTTTCAGTGTCTCATCCCTTTTCGTCAGAGCAAAAGAACACTGGAGTAGCGCCAAGGAGTATGCTTTCCATGCTTTACAAACGGGACACACTCGTAGCCCGGCCCACTACGCTTGCGGCATTTAAAGCGAAACAAACTTGCGGGTTTAGAAATTTCTAGTAAAGCAAAGGTGTGGTCTGCACACACCAAAGAAACAATTGGGCTGCATAATTTTTTTGCTATGTACAGGATATGAAGTTTTCGGAGCCAGCGCTAGTGAATGACTGAATGAGTTTCAGTAGGTACGTTCAATATCGCTAGTGGTGCTAGTTTCGCTGCTGTACGAGTGTGTGTCACTTCTTTTAAGGCTTGGCACTACTCCCTAGTGTTATTTTGCTCTGCTTTTCGTGCCACCTTGGGAGCCTGACTGAGCTCAGAAATACACCCACCGTGGTAGGGAACTTTGGTATCTTGTGTAACAATCATAATTGCACTGTCCTGGCTGTTATTCCGTTCCCGCAGACCAAGACAGCATCTGCTTATGACCTCCGAAGTTCAACCACCAGTTGGGAAATGCCCCTCCTTTATCAAAACAGTTGACATCTTATGTTATGAATTCTTTCTGTTCTGTTAATCCAAACACCGTCTGCTTACCACCACCAAGTGTAACTGCAAGTTGAGAAATGGCCCTGCCTTGATAGAGACCGCTAGTATCTGATGCTGTAGCATTATAATATAATCACACTTTACGAGCTGTTTTTTCTCTGTAGACTCAAGCAGCATCTGCTGACGCATACTCAAGAAAAGCCATTCTGCTGCCATATTTGCGGTGCCCGTTTCAACCTCAAATGTTCGCTCGATCAGCACACACGGAAACATACTGGGGAGCAACCATTCGTTTGTCCGGTGAGTTTCTCAGTAACATTTTTGCGGCCTCTTTCCAGTAACCTCGTTTCCACGGCCGAAATTTCTTCAAAATTATGGCCAGATTGTTGACATGAAAGTTTACGCATTTTTTCGGTTACCCTACCGGCAAGAACAAATAATCTGATAGAAACTCTGTCTTTGGTCTCATGCAGCGACTATAGAAACCCCGACAAAACTGAGCTGAGCTATTTATTTATTTATTTATTTGTTCAACTTTATTTCAGCTTTCGCCATATACTACACTACAAATAAATACTTAACAAAAACACTAACTAATTATCACTTAACAGATGAGGCCAGATAGGAAGACAGTGGAACAGCGGGTGTGAAACCATCGCCACAAGGCAATTCTTCGACTGCCGTCGTAGCCTCAAAACTATAGGTACTTGCTCTAGCTTTGAGTTGATACCCGTCTACTTCCGTCTTCGCCGTTGCTCGTAGCATCGGAAGAAGTGCAAGAAGCACGCTGACCCGCTCTGGAGCGCCTCCAGAAAACCAATAGGCTTTTATTTTAAAAGTTTCTTCTGTGCGGCTTCACAACGATATAGTTATTTGTAGAGGTAACGAAACGCTATGTGCCGGGTAGCTCCTGACCCCCGCTTGTTTGCATCGGGCAGGGTATGGGGAAATATTCGACTCAACATGGTCGTATTACAGAGATCGGGAGACGGAGATTCTATCAGATTATTTATTCTTGGTACTATTGATTTGTTTTCTGTATAGATTTTATAGTCTGCTGAATGATGATTTTGTTTCAGACATGCAACCGCAAGTTCTCCTCTCGGAGCAGTCTTAGCCGTCATCGTCGCGTCCACACAGGCGCCCGTCCTTATCCGTGTGAAGTGTGCGGCAAAGGCCTCTCGTCCCGCCGCGCATTGAGGCGGCACTACCAGACCCATCAGCAGGTCACCACCACTCATGCCGCGGCGCCAAATTCGAACAGTCTAGTATCTGTCTTTCCTATTAGTGCCGTGCAGCAAAGCGAAGGGCAACTGATTACCCCGCTGCACATGCTGCAAGCGGGTCAGTATTTCTTTGAGACTGTGCAGCCAACTGGGGAGTGATTTGTGATCGCGTTTGTTTTTATGTAGTGCTCTGGACTGACAAATAATGGCAGGCAGTGCCAGACAAGCAATTTTCCTATAAGCTAAGCAGGGAGTCTATGAGGAGTGATCTAGTGTCTTGATTTGCCAGTCAAGCTCGGCTCAAGGACGTGCTTCTGGTTCTAACAGTCATAAGCATTTCTCTGAAGATTGAGACCCGTTAAACCCTCATAAGAAGAAGGGGAATCCAACAAAGAGAGATGGAGGTAGCAGTGGGGCAAAGAGAAGAAGTTCCTCTAAGCTCTATCAAAGTACTCAAAATAACAACAAGATAGCGCTCCTGTAGTCGCTTTGTTGAGAGTTTGAACTCTCTGGAAGACGACCTTTCTGCTTTAAGGTCAGTCCTCCTCTTCCAAGCTTTCCTTGTGGATTCGAGCCTTTTCGTCGAGTAATTTCAGAAAGGGAAACCAAACCAAAATCGTCTCCGAGCTCGGGACATGGGAAACTCCCGAGGTCTCGGAATCTGGAAGGTTGTCATGGAGCCAAGACGTCTGGGAGACAAAAATGAATATGCAAATAGATGGTAGTGGAAAAGGAGATAGTGATTGAAGTGAAAGTGAAAAAGATATGCGGAAACTAGCTGTCATCATTATCCTGCAAATCCGGTGTGTTGGCTTGACTTTCCGGGGAAGCCCATACTGTTGAATATTCAGATATGTGTGGCATGCTCATCCTCAAGCAAATGTTAATCATGCTAATTGGTCCCTGGACATTAGCTGAATAGCCAAGTAAGGGGGCATGTCTCAGACGAGCCTCTTGGCGTAGCCATGTGACCTGACATGTTTGAGATAACACTAGCGTTGAAGTGCTTAGTACCGTCTGGGACCTCAGTGGATGGTTGAGCCCTTTGCCCCTTTTGGTAACTGTTCGTGATTTCGCCTTAAAACTACAGCTATTGGATTTTTAAGCTGGACTGGGTGGAATGGATCAGTTATCCCGGATAAAGGAAGCTGTTTTTGCTGAGGTGGATGCAGCTGATCCGTTCAAGGCATCGGAAGGAAAGCTATATGGAGGTGGAAGCCGAAAACTACACTGCCGATACTGGAGACCCATCGGGAAGCCCAGGTGAGTGAGTGGTTCGCTTAGTGGAGTGAATAGACGATTGGGGTCGGGCTGTTGCGGACTGGAATTCCTACCTGGATCTTCGGCACCATCGTTTACAGACGGAACAGTTTGAATTTGTTCAACTCTATGGTAAAAGTGCTGAAAATCCGGCGGGGAAAACCTGGTCATCTTTCCGCACCGTGGTCCAAACACTGAGCTAGGCTGCAATAACGGCTTACCGACGAAACGTCCCCATGAAAAAACGTCCCCGGCGAAACGTCCCCGTGACAAAACGTCCCCGTGACAAAACGCCCCCGTGTCAAAACGTCCCCATGACAAAACGTCCCCATGGCAAAACGTCCCCACGGCAAAACGTCCCTACGGCAAAACGTCCCCGTGGCGAAACGTCACCAAGCATAGATTTTTAAAGTAGTTGATTCATGTGGGCCGAGAAAGTGGGAGACACTATCATTTCACGATGGGTCGAATAGTTACGAACACACAGTTACCTTTGGTTTCTCCAAACTCTTCATGGTATCCAAGGTAATCCACAAATTACTTTCACTCTTGAAAACAAGGTCGCCAACTCGCCATTACTCATTAAATATTCACTGATCTCCTGACGCCTGTCAGAGTTATACTAGATTCTTCGAGAAGATCGAGGGGCGTGTAAGAGGATTAAAACAACGAAGTATATCACCCTGTGGACGTTTAGATGGGTTGTCGACATAACGTCCCCATTCGAAACGTCCCCTGTCGAAACGTCCCCGTCGAAACGTCCCCATGACAAAACGTCCCCATGACAAAACGTCCCCATGACAAAACGTCCCCATGACAAAACGTCCCCGTGACAAAACGTCCCCACGACAAAACGTCCCCACTCAAAACGTCCCCTGACGAAACGTCCCCATGGCGAAACGTCCCCGCGGCTATAGATTTACATCAGACCGGCATTCTCTCAAAGCGGAATATTTTAGGACCACGGCATGGGAATAAGGGATTAAAATCGCCTAGGTATATACATGTTATCCCGAGCAATTCACTGTTTATTAATCACTTGGCGACTGCTACAAAATGAGCTACAGGCTGTTACCAACTCAAAAACCAAAGCCCAATGATCCTAATCCACCTATGAATTTGTTTCATGAAGGTAAGCAAACTATAGGACTTGTTTAGCTTTTCTCTTTACTTGTCTCAGAAGGGACTGGAATCGGCCGGCTATGAGCCATCGCAGATTTTGGGGGCAGTCTTGACCTACAAGTAAATAGGTATAGGCTATTTGCATGCACTGGGTTCTTCAGTGACACTGATCCAGAGTTCCAGGTTTGGAAGGCACTTACCGGCCGGCGCTTAAATACTTGTCCACATTAGCGAAATAGTTGCAACGGAGTAAGATTTTAAATTTGAACTGAAAAGGGATGAGATAGGGCAATCTAGCTACATTACTTATTCACTTAAAGTGACACGAAGATCCAATGAAAATGCAGATTTTTGGTACCTCTGTGTTGTATGCTTGACTAAAAGAATTTACGAAAAATAAGTTTCATGCAGTGAACTACCTTCTGCGAGCTCATCAGTGGTCACTGAAAGCCGCGTATGTATTGAGTTTCAAATTTCCACGTTATAGTAGAATTTTGCATTGCGAGGAAGGCCGTAGATGTTCAGAGCGTCATAGTAGAGCAAAGAGTAAAAAAAAAAAATCCCAAGCATTTAACTGTAGGCCTACAGTTAAATGAGACAAAAATAAGTTGTCTTTTCAGTTAAACTTTAAGGATGGCGCTCACTATAGGGTTCGAAATACTACCTTTGGAACGCATTAACGGCTTGCAACTCATTTCACTTTTCGGAAAATAAATTGCATGCAGATTGTGCATGCTCATTCAAACGACGTAGAACTGGTCAGTAGTCAGTTACGAGTTCATTGGAAGGCATATTACAGTAGACATTTTTCCTGGAAACTATAAATTTATGAAGCGACCGGTCCTATGTCCGATCTTTCCTGCTTATAAGGAATGTTCCCATATCTTTAATGCACACTGTGAAGTTGCTTTACCTCGATCATGCACCTGAAGATCGAGGCGAACTTAAAAATCTATGCTTGGGGACGTTCCGCCACGGGGACGTTTTGTCATGGGGACGTTTTGTCACGGGGACGTTTTGACACGGGGATTTTTTGAAACGGGGACGTTTTGTTACGGTGACGTTTTGTCATGGGGACGTTTTGTCACGGGGACGTTTTGTCATGGGGACGTTTCGACGGGGACGTTTCGCCAGGGGACGTTTTGTCATGGGGACGTTTCGTCGGTAAGCCGTTTAGATATGTCAGAAGCAGAAGTAGAAACCCTCGGCCAGTTTGACAATTTTTGGTCTCGGAAGGTGAATATTATTTAGCTTACTTCAAAGTCTCTAAGAAATCGTTATAACGAATTTAGTATAATTTACGGCGTTTGTTTATTGTGATCTGGTTTACATCCTTAATTCTTTCGACTTACGGGAATTATCAAGAAAAAAAAACAGAAAACAAAATACTCAAAGAAATCGATAATGCAAATAGTTAGTTTGATTTTTCTACACATTTTCCATGTGCCTGATACAATAAAAACAATTTGTTAGATCCATAGTCAAACTATGATCCCAGCCTCCCCGTATCGTGCACTTCCGACCCGCGCCACTAGATGACTCGGCGGTCGGTTCAAGTCGTGTCTTAATCTTGGGTCTTGGATGGGGGGGTTCTAGACGTTGCAAGCAGAGATGGGCGAATCCGAATCCGGATTCGGATTCGAATCCAGGATTCGTCCTTTTAGCTGGATTCGAATCCGGATTCGAATCCTTAGCTTCTCAGGCAGGATTCGGATTCGGATTCCAAACCTTCAAAATCCCGAATCCGCTCGAGTTTTAAAACTTTATCGCTTCAGTTTTCATTTTCCCAGTTTTACACATTGTGCAATCCTAGTATTTTCGCAGAAACCGGCAACCCGGGCTATCAGCTCGGGTGCAATTCCCCATGGAGAAAGAAAGGCATACCTCCTGAAGGTTCAAACGAATTCAGTTTTCAAGGGTACCAGCTAATTGCATTGTTATATGGAATTCATTAGCGCTAGTGCACAATCAAGTTCAGTTAGTCAAAAACGGAAACACAAATCGGGAGTGCGGATGCAGGCATTAAGCCGTGGTGAACTAGCATTGTGACTGGCATAGTTTGTTAGATTAGAAGTAGCCTGTATATTAGACTATGGCAGATAATGGTGACGGCTAAGGGTTGTGATACAGATGATGAAGTTTAAACTGTAGTTTCTGACCGGTCAGCCCAACCGTTGAATTCAGCGAAACAACAGCTAAATAAGAGCCTGTATGTGATTGAGAAGTTTTTTGCCAAGTTGAGCTCGGGAACTAGCACGTTGGGGAAGGTATCCCGCAGGATGAAGTGTAACAACGGCATCCGATTTCCACCGCAATTTGAAGGTTAGCGTTATTATATTAGATTAGTTGCCATTTGCCTTTTGGATGTTAATTTAGGCGTTTCGACAACGTCATTTCAAATGAAACTTTACATGTTAAATGATCTTCACCTTGGTTGCAATTCTAAACTCAGTTTAGTTTAATTTATTAAATGCAAAAATATAAGAACAAAAAGTCTCAACCCCTACAACGCTCCATGGCACGTTACGTAGGGGTCAACTCGAATCTAGAAAATATTGGTCATCCTCAGGGGGGGGGGGGTTGAACCCCATCCGAAATATACAAAAGAATCATTTTTTATAGGCTTTAATTCCTGATCTATATCTTATTTTACTATTTGGCATGGACTAGGTAAGACCCGCGGGTAATCCCCGAAATAGAAATCGTTTATGACCGTGGGCATTACGAGCGTGGGCACTGAGAGTGGGCAAAAAAATCGTGGTAGTTTTGCGAACCACCCGTGGAAAGCTCTTCTGTTCAAAAGAGAGATGGCTCAGTGGCAACGTAATTAGTGTTGTCTATTCTTTTTCTTGTCATCCTTCATTTATAAACTATAACCTGTTTTATCTGTATATTCGACTCACTTTGTTAAGGTCGGATTCGAATCCGGATTCGAATCCTCAGCCTGAAATGGTGGATTCGGATTCGGATTCGTACCTAGCCCTGGATTCGGATTCGAATCCCTTCATGGTCGGATTCGCCCATCTCTGGTTGCAAGTGCTAGAATGCTTATGATGCATCTCCTTTAAGTTCGCTTCGATCTTCAGGTGCATGATCGAGGTAAAACAACTTCAGAGTGTGCATTACAGATGTGGGAACATTCCTTATAAGCAGGAAAGATCGGACATAGTACCGGTTGCTTCATAAATGTATTGTTTTCAGGTTATAATATGTTATAGTTTAATATCAAGAGCAAATAACGAGACAGAACTGCTGTCTCCCTATCTCTGTCATACAAACATACCTCTACAAATAGCTAGATCGCCGGTAAGTTGCTAAAGAGGAAATCTAGAAGTCAACGCTGATTGGTTCTATGGACGCGCTCCAGAGCGGATCAGCGCGCAGAGTACGCCTCCTGCTCGCCTCTTTCGATATTTCCTGTGCGATAGGCAACGGTGAAGACGGAAGAGGAGTAAACGGGTATCAACATCAGCTCAAAGCTAGAGTAAATACCTCCAGGTCCGCTCAGATTTGTCGGGGTTTTCATAGTCGCTGCATGCGACTAAAGACAGAAGTTCTTACTGATTATTTCTTCTTGGTAATATGCCTTGCAATTGACTCGTAACTGATCAGCTCTAGGTCGTTTGAACCGACATGCACAATTGGAGGAGCACTAATATGCTCCTCAGAGAGAGGGGTCGAAGCCCGCTGTGGCTTAAACAGTGTCAAACAAGAAATTTTGCATAGTGCCGTTATGCTGGATCAAAATGACATGGGAATTGAGGAAACGAAAGAGGATGGAACGATTAGTTAGGCAGAGAGACATAGTAAATCTAGGTTAGACGGGTTTGATCCTTTAAAGGAACAGTAAACTTGACTAGGCAACTTTCGGCCATCAAACCGGGCTTAGATAAATGTACAGGGACTTATTGTCGACAGGACCCCCCATCTTTGTTATCTCGAAACCCCTCCTTATTGTTCCCAGAGCTAGCTGGCAGGGCCTTGCCCCTTATGCACTGTATTTACGCACTCATGCACTGTAAAAGTTCGCGATTGTCTGTGTTATGAACATACAGGGTTGCCACTTTACTAAAATAAATTCACTATGCAAAAGGAATAAAGTAATACCAAACAAGAAAAGTACTCATAACGTGTTGCTGGGTCATAAGCAAACAAAAAAGCAAACTTTCGCATGCAAACCGATTAGGGTTCGCGTAGCGCAGGTGCCGATCTCCTGATTCTCTGCCCTCGGCCGGGGTGCAATGCGTGGTTGGGGGCAAGTCATCCGACGCTTTCCCGTGCTTTTCCCTAGATTTCTCTATGTACCCAATTGAAGCTGGGTGGAGTTTTGGCTTGTCTTACGGGGAAACGCCACTAACCCTCGCCCTAACCAAACGGTCGGCACAACCGAGACTCGAACCAGCGACCCTTCGCTCGTGAGTTCGGCGCGATAACCATTCGGCCACGGACGGACAGGTTTTATTTCCAAGGTCATAGTCACCTTGGAAATAAAACCTGACAACTACTTTTTTCTTAAAATCTGCTGCCAAAGTAAAAAGAAAGTTCTATTGCGAGCACAATTGTACTACCGGTGGCAACCCTGTTGACATACATTGTATTTCTTTGTTTTGGGGCAAAGATCGTGGGTTCGAGTCCTACTCCTGGCACACAAACCTTTTGCTTTTTTTTTTTTTTTGTCCTAACTCAAAAGTCGAACTCTCGGAAACTGCCCGGAAACTGCAATGCTCGTAACAAGAATTTTTCTAACTCTCAGTATCGACTCAGGGTACATTCTTGATATGTCAGCTAGCTCCCTGAGCCAAGTTTGAGTCAAGTTTTCTGTTCCTTTAATAAAATCCTTCAGTAATAAATATCACCAAATTAAATATCGAACAAAAGCGAGATCAATGAGTTATGTCGCAGCGTAAACTAACACACAAATAAACCAATTGAATAAAAGATAAAACGAAAACTTTACAAACTACTAAATCTTTGCGCTTTCTTTAAGAAATGGCTATAGTCGGGATCAACACTTTGGTTTGTCTCTTGACCATCGGTAAATGCTGAAGTAGTCAACCCATCGTGGTTTTCAAAAGTTTATATTCCAAGAACATTTTGTGTCTGTACTGATGAGGCAATCACAAGCAATCTCATAAGCCTAGATATCCCTCACCGATGAAAAAAAATTCTATAGCCGGGAATGTTTCGCCAGGAGTCGTTTCGATCGGGGACGTTTCGCCACGGGGACGTTTTGTCGTGGGGACGTTACGCCATGGGGACGTTTTGTCGTGGGGACCTTTTGTCACGGGGATGTTTCGCCAGGGGACGTTACGAATGGAGACGTTTTGCCGACAATCCGCAATAACGCTAAAGAGATTTCCTCCCGTACACAATGTTTGTTTAGAGGGCGATTCTGGCGATCTCTTGGATTCGCTTTCCGAAAAGCAAAGCAAGAATCTCAAGAACAAACGGAAAATCGTAGCGCCTCAGTTACACCTTTACAACTTCTCGCTGACTTGCCGAAATCACTTTCCACTCGCTAAGTGGATTCGCTTTCCAAGTGCTGGCTGAAACTAGCGGAGTGCGAGAAAAGCCTTGGAAAGCGAAGCGAGTTTTAGCCGAAGTCGCAAAAACAGCCGGTTCATAAGCTCGCGGAGCTCTCCGGACCACATAATCGCCCTTAGTTCATTTAACCTCTTTAAATAATGAGGAATGTGCTCCCTTGAATCCAGGCTGCACCTGCCTGAAATCTGGCGGTTCGCACTGTCAAGCCAACCCTTCCTGATTACGATTCGATGATGATTTTGTTAGTGATGTCAACAAAACATTATGTTCGAATGATAGTTAAGTTTGCTATTGCTTTATTTTTACTAACATTTCCTCTTCATTTATACATATTTGTTGCCTCTATGACACCTTTCGGATTCAGAAATCCGGAGTGTTCAACACGGGTGATTTCCAGACATTTGCGAAAGTGAAGCCTAGCTTTTATCCGACTACGCAGAATACCTTCCAGAAATGCTGACCCAGATTCATAATCGAGTTGGTTCATACTGCTGTGTTGTGATCGACGCGATTTTTTCTTCGATTTTTCGTCGTCCGACAGAATCGCATGAATATTCACGCCGCAACAGGAAACTGGGCTTTTCTGACAAGATTAGGGCGATTCTGGCGGTCTGGAAAGCTCCGCGAGCTTATGCGTCGGCTGTTCTTGCGACTTCGGCTAAAAGCCGCTTCGCTTTCCAGAGCTGTTCTGGCGCTCCGCTAGTTTCCGCTAGTACTTGGAAAGCAAATCCACTTCGCGAGTGGAAAGTGGTTTCGGCAAGTTGCGCTCGGCGGATGCTCGCTTTGCTTTTCGGAAAGCGAATCCACGAGATCGCCAGAATCGCCCTTATACTGAAGGGGGAAAAAGAAACCCTCGAGAGATAACATCTGAAAGACCCAGTCAAACCCATATGTCATCTGCAGGAGGGATCGCCGATCTCGAATGAAATAACCTCAGAGATGTTCAAAGGAAACTTCAGTGCAGTCCTGACTAAAACCTAGGTCCACAATTGTCATTTTTGTAGGGTACATTGTAAAAATAAGGCAATGGCCAGGAAATGATTCAAAATTTCAACGAACGCTGGCTGAAAGCTCTTTCTATAGCATTCGATTCTTGCATTGACGGGGTTAAGACTTGGGGCGTTATAACAACAATACATCAATCAAATTCACACACAATTACATGAATGTAAAGCAGTTGACTAAGCATACAAACACAATGGCCCACTCGATGTGACAAATTAGGGCAGCCATAAGCGGATTTTCATCATGAGACAATTTACCCTCGACGTTCTCGCGCAGTAGCTTAAAAGGGTTAAGGATGCGAAAAGACGATCAGGTCATACGATGGTTGCGGACTGGCATTCGCACCGTCTTACTTCCGTATGAAAAGTAAAATAAACTCCCTCCGCACCATTCTTTATTTATTTTTTATTACCCGCTGAAAAGACAGAATAGCTGGGTATAGCAAAAGGAAGATACCAGATTGTTACTTTCTTGTGGGGGGGGGGGGGGGTTGATTAAATTGCGGCTGTGGCTCGCCAGTGGCGGAAAAGGAATGGATATTTTTTGTTCCAGGGCCCTCGTTATGCTGATTCATGGGTTGGGCGAACATCTCGAATGGTACGATGAACTTGGTCGACGCTTTGCAGCGGAAGGAGTCCTTGCTTTTGGCCATGACCATGGTAAGTTACTTGGCAGATCTTTCCGTGTGGTTTAATTTTGAAGGAACATGCACACTGAGTCCGATTTTCACAATCGGATGCGAAATCCCTCCTTCGCTATACAGTTTTTAAGCAGGATCCCGACAGTGACGCGAGCTTCGAATGTCTATCGGACTGTGAGTGCACGTAGCTTGCACGTAGTTTTTTGCCTTAATTTGATGTTGACATTGCCAATGCTATTTTTTATAATATTACGGCGCAGTAAACGGATTGATTGATTGAAACTAGTAATATTTTTTTGAAAGTTTATCCTCAGGTAATCCTGTGGAATTAGAAAGCGACATAATTAAAAGTGGAAGTGTAGAGGTTTCAAGCCAAAACATTTGTTCTTGAACAGGATAGGAAAAAAGACAAGGTTTCGATGGGATCCCAAAAATTTAATATCTGATCCAGACAACTATAAGGTCTTGTCTTCGCCAGATCCAGTCTTCGCCAGGCTAATCATCTGAGAAAACCAAGTTCAGATATACCTCTATAAGCCATATCTATTTTGACGATACTGATCGAAACTTCCTGCTTTACTTCTGCCAAATTTCCGGTTTCGGCCGAATTCCGAGCGAACTACTTGTCCAGCAAAAAAAAGAAAGTTCAGAAACGAATTCAGCCTATCTCCTTATCCCGTTATTACGTTACGAAGACAATGCTTACAAACTAAATGTCCATAACCGCTCTACATATTTCCGAATTGAGGTACAGAAGGTATAACTTTCAAGAAACTACTGAAGTTATATAGATAGAAACTATCTACGGTCACGGTAGTTTAAATAATTTCGAAACTTTGTGTTTCAGACGGTATTATTTATGCGACGTCACGTTGTAGACAGAGAAACCTTCGCCATATTTGGTTCTTTTAGGAATGAACATGTCTCCTGGATTATTGTTTTCGGCAAGCTGATTGGACGGTTATATTCACTGTTTTCCGAGTTTACAGTGGCTCAAAAAAACGAAATCATGCGTTATCGTTTTAAAACGTAGCATTTCTCCAAGTGTTCTTAAAATATTGGAAGAGCAGCAGTGTCGACTGTCCGGAGATTCCAGGGACTATTGCATTAACACACAGGGAATCGCGAGGTAGTTTCTTGGAAATATGAATGATTGCGAGAATAAATTTTGTTTATTATACAACTTTCTGGTCCAGAGCAAAATAACACAAGAGAGTAGCGCCAAGACTTGAAAAAAGTGACACATACTCGAATAGCAGCGACACTAGCACCAGCAGCGACAGTGAACGTCCCTACTGAAACTCAATCGGTCGTGCAGCAGTGATGGCTCCAATAACTTCATATTCTGAACACAGCAAAAAAAGATACAACCTCCCCGGCTTCCAAGATGTGTGCAGACGGCGTCTTAGCTTTACTAGAAATTTCTAAGTCCGCAAGTTTGTCTCGCTTTAAAGTTTAACTGAAAAGCCAACTCATTTATGTCTCATTTAATTGGATACACAGAATTATTTGGATTCTGCAAAGGGAATTTTTGATTTTCCACTATCTGCTCTAGTTATGAGGCTCAGAATATCTCCAGCCGTCCCCACAGAATAAATTCTACTATGACGCAGGAAATTTTTATCTCAACACAAATGCGGCTTTTCAGTGGGCAGGGGTGAGATTGGTAAGGTTGCTTAGTGCCTGAACAAAAAAAAATTGATAAATCTTTCTCGTAAGGCATACAGCAAAAATACAAGCGCATAGAGGCACCACAGCTTCCAAGAGGACTAGTTTCTGTTAGCCTCACCGTCACCGTCAGCACACCCCCGCTTCCAAGAGGACTAGTTTCTGTTAGCCTCACCGTCAGCACTTGGATCAGACATGCTAAAATAGATCCACAGGTTAGTAGTGGAAAACCTGTCATTTGCGTCCCGGGTAATTGAGATTTTACATATATCTCAGCAGCAGAAAGTGAAAGTCACCCATTACCCTATGGAACCGACTTTTTACTATGTCTACACAAGTGTTGACCCTGAGGAAATAGGGGACTGTTACTCCACTTGGAGCGCTGAACTGTAATAAGGCCAAACTGAAACCTGGCGTGTCTCTTTGGATTTTCTTGTTGTTTTCTTGTCTTTTTCGTGTGTTGGAAGAATCAGAAAGGCTGTAGGGATGGTAAGCACTGTAACCCTTGCAGAAATAGCATTTTTATATTTCTGCTTTAAATTCGCAATCGTAATGCGCGGCGCTACGACTATGGCCCGTTTGCGAAGCATGGAAAGGATAGGTCTTGGCGCTACTCCCTAGTGTTATTTTGCTCTGTTCTGGTCGTAGTAGAATATATTTATCCTTAGATTGACGCTACTGGATGATTCATCTTTCAGTTGGTCACGGTCTCAGTGAGGGTGACCGCCTTTATGTTGAAACCTTAGACGAATATATCACAGATGTCGTAATTCATAACGAGGAAGTCAAGGTCTTGTATCCCGACCTCCCAAGGTTTGCAGTCGGACACTCGATGGTGAGTTAACACCGATTTTTTTTTTTTTTTTTTTTTTAAGTGGAACAATAATTAACGTTACTGAAAATTATATACGATAAGTATTCCTTCAGCCCAAGCTGACTGCGAATCATGTTTGCGTGAAACGGATAAGTCAGCTGAGAGTAATCTGATTAGTAAGATTAGTATCAGCAAGAACAAATAATCAGATAGAACTTCTGTCTTTAGTCGCATGCGGCTACTATGAAAAACCCGACAAAACTGGGTGGATCTAGAGGTATTTACTCTAGCTTTGAGCTGATGTTGATACGTTTACTCCTCTTCCGTCTTCGCCGTTGCTTATCGCACAAGAATTTTGAAGGCGCTTGCAGGAGGCGTACTCAGGGCGCTGACCCACTCTGGAGCGCGTCCATAGAACCAATCAGCTTTGACTTCTCCTTTTCCTTGATCGGCGGTTCGCAGCGATTTAGCTATTTGTAGAGGTAACGAAACAGAGTGTGGCGCGAAGCTACTAACCTCCGCTCATTCGCAACGGACAGGTTATGGGACAGGGCCATATCCAGGGGCAGGGGCGTCACTATGGGGGGGAGGGGGGACTCCCCCCCAAAGGTCTTGAGAAAGTACTTTCGTCGGGCGAAGCCCGGCGAAAGTCTTCTAGGTTTGTCGGCGCGGAGCGCCGGCAAACCTATAGAAGAAATAAAATTTTGCATGCTTTTGTCGGGCGTCGGTCGATTTCTCCTGTGTTCTGTTCGAGTCTACCGACGCCCGAAATTTCTTCTGTATTTCTTATGTATAAAAAGAACCCGATGTGCCGAAGAGCTTATCGAGGGCCCGACAACAGGATACAAAATTCGATTTCTCCTGTGTTCTGCACGACAAATGTATGCGAAATTTGATTTCTTGCGTATGAAAAGAACCCGATGTGCCGACGAGCGACCGACGCGGAGCGCCGGCAAACCTAGAAGAAATAAAATTTTGCATGCTTTTGTCGGGCGTCGGTCGCTCGTCGGCACATCGGATTCTGTTTATGTGTGATACTAATAATCAGTTTCATCAAACATTTGTCGGGCTCACCCGGGAAGACCCGCATCGTCGGCACATCAGGTTCTTTTTATACGTAAGAAATCAAATACTGTAAAGATTTATCAGGCGCATCCCGGAAGTTTAAGTTTTGTCGGCACATCGGCTGCTATTTACACGTAAGAAATAAAGCCCTTTACAGTCTTGTCGGGCAAAACAAAGAATAGTTCGAGTTCTGAATGCTTTAGTCGGGCGTCAGTATTCTTGTTGGCCTATCGGAATATTAGGAAATCGAATTCTTCAAACATTTGTCGGGCGCACCCGGAAAGTTTAACTCCCTTCGGAAGATCAGAATCTCATTACACGTAATAAATCAAATCCGTAAACTTTTGTCCAATCCTGAAAGTTTATGTCTCGTCGGCAATCGAGATTTTCTACACACAAGAATCAACTTTGTGCCTACTTTCTTATGGATGGCCACTACTTTTTTGGCGGAAAGAGGTAGCCTTACTTTTACTTGAGATCGCTCATCACCGTTCCACAAAATTTCGCCTGCGGCGCGTTTCGTAGTATTTTCTGTATGGAAAAATGGTGTTCCATTTAGTTGGCGTTTTAGGACTGAAATTCTTTGGGGTTGGAAACGCATTAAAAGCTGGAAACTGTAAAGTATAGGTATAGAATGGCCTAAAATTTTTCGGAAAAAAGACAGATTAACAAAATTTCGCGTGCGGCGCTTCATTTCACTTGTTCTGGGTTCAGTCGTTGGAAAGCTTCGCTTTTTAGCGAAAGGTGAAAAGAAAAGGTGAATATTTAAATCTCAATAGAGGAATTTACATTAAAGGAATAATCTCAACTAATGCATTACAGTTAGTTTTACACAAAATCTCGCCTGCGGCGCATTTCGTAGTATTCTATATTTGGAAGAACGGTGTTTCATTGAGTTGATTTTCCAGACAAAAAGGCAGATCTAAAACATTTCGCCTGCGCGAATAATTTAAATTGTTGTGGGTACAGCCGTTGGAAGCTTCAGTTTTTAGCGAAAGCTGCAATGAAAACCCGATCGAATATGTGAATTTATAGGACCGCGAAGCGGCAACGGCGTTTTTCGTCGGCACATTTTTTAGTCCGTCGGCACAAACTGGACGTCCCCCCCCCCCAAAGGTAAAAGGCTAGTGACGCCCCTGCCAGGGGGGTTCAGGGGTTCGACCCCCCCCCCCAAAACCCACAAAAGTAATCGTTTTTGTAGGCTTTAAAATCTGATCTATGTCTTTTTTAACGGCCTAGACCTTTCTTTAAAAAAAACCTCCTGCATGACGCTAGGACACTCACAGGAACTAAAACAACCTCTCAGCCAGAAAAGGGAGCGATACGATTGCTTCTCAAACCGGGTTGTCCCCCTGTTGAACAGATGCTTTCAAGAGAAGGGCTGCCCTTCAAGGGCAGACAGTGACACTGGAGAGACGTGAACCAGCTACAGAGATCCAGTGCCGATTTCCAGACCGTAAGCACTGGCGACGGCAACAGGCGACACAGCCTTGTCGCTAGCAAGTGCAGTTTAACTTCGTGACGAGAAACGAGTGAACATTGAACACTTTGTTTTAACTGATGATGCTGGTGTTTCTACCATGTGGTCACGTGGTTCCTCTGTTCATTCAGTTGTCACTGGCCGCACAGACAGTCGCTCCTGGGTTGATTTCTTTTTTATCTTTTAGGGCGGATTGATTGTTCTTCATGCTGTCTTACGCGAACCGAAAGAGTTCTGCGGAATGGTTTTGATGGCGCCACTGATTGACAAGAAACATTATGCTATGCACCCGGTTGTAAGAACTTTCATCATGGTCGTCAACTACTTCTCGCCTCAGTTTGCGGTAAGCCCTGACGTTATTTGAAGTTGGAGACGATTTCGCCTAATTTCTTGCAAGGGCTTTCCACGTTGATCAGTGTTGCGTACGATAAGCGGCAAAGCCTAGCAAAATTAAAGCTCGCGAGCCTAAAAGCTATAGAAAGATTTTCGCTGGAATCTCGGATTGGTGTGCGAAGGTTACTGAAATCCGTAGGAAATCTCGCTGGAATCCCGGATCGGTGCGCAAAGGTCACTGAAATCCGTAGGAAATCTACTGCGAAAAGCATGAAGAGCTAGAATTCTAGAGATAACCAGTTTCTGCTTAAGGGTGGACACCAGTTGGTTTGTACTAGAATTCTGTAGATTCCAACAAAGTTACGCTCATACACCTTAGCTATGTTTCTTATTTTTGTTGCCCCCGAGTTTTCGAATTTCCATGGAGCTTTCTAAACCAACTAGCTTTCTAAAAAAAACACGCAAAGCTCCGTTTCAACAGCGCGGTTGTCTTATACTACTCTTGGTTCCTGTGAGCCGTTTTAACAACTACCAACTAGTGAGATACTGTACTGAAGGTCACCCCTTCCTATCTAACTGGAAAAGCGATTAATTGGAGAACTTTGATGACTTAGTCATTTTTTTTTAGGAACTCATGATACTTCTTGTTTGCAGGCTGGTCACCAGGATCTTGTTGAGATAACACGTGACGCTGAAATGGTAAAGAGAATGAAGGAAGACCAGCTACGCTGGTCTGGAGGCTTGAAGGCCGGAATGTTTGTGGCCGGTTACCTCAGTATGATGGTGAGACTTGGTTCCATTTCCTGTCAGATCACTCAATGGCAGGCCTGTGCACATTAGCAACTATCGGGGGGTGTCGGAACACCCGAGCCCTCTTCGTCGAATTAGTTGGGCTGTAAAGATGATCTGATGTGAATCTTATCACTCTTAAATGGGCAGGGGTAGCCAAGGGGATCAGAACATCGTACGTTTTTAACCTGCAAGGCGTCATAGGCCGCGACTGCACTTCTGAGTACCCAAGTTGAGTTCCTGATACTAACGGATGAAATCGCTAGACTGACTTGACTGTTGGTGCCTCAGAAGAACCGTTGATACATAAAGGGGTCGTAAAATGTTCCCAAAAGTTGGACCAGAGATTGGCGAATCCGATCGTGAAAGGATTCGAATCCGAATCCAGGGCTAGGTACGAATCCGAATCCACCATTTTAAGCTGAGGATTCGAATCCGACCTTAACAAAATTCAAATCATGTACAAAGGTTGTAGTTTGAAAATCAGAGCTGGCAGAAAGTACTGATGTCTAAGGCAATCAGATAACGTGATATTTTACTGAGGATTGTTGGTGGTGGTGATAAAAAAGTTGGATCGCCTAGGCCCACTCTGTAAAAATTTGGAAACGGAAACTGGAAGGATATAGACTAGAATTTTGAGCGGATTCGTAAGATCGACGGTTTGGAATCCCGAGTCCGAATCCAGCCTGGCAAGCAGAAGATTCGAATCCGATCAAAAGGACGAATCCTGGATTCGAACCCGGATTCGCCCGTCTCTGAGTTGGACAGGACCGCTATTGAGTGAAGTGGCGATTTGGATGGTGGTGATCTTGCTAGACCAAAGACCTTAACAGTGGGAAAGATGGGAAACTCCGCTGAAATCGCGTCCTGGAAAATTGAGCTGCCTGCTACCTAGCGTTTGGTTTGTGTCCTACTTTTAACGATTAAAATAAGAGGGGATTGTGAAGAGTTTGTTTCCAATTTTTTTTTTTTTAAATAAACCAAAAGGATTTGCAAACAACAACACGTGACATATGTAGTTTGCGATGATTTGGTAGAACGATCGGTTGAAATGTCAAAATAGCGACTGTTTTAACGACAGACCAACCGCTAGAATGCGCTTTTAATCGCTACTCGTGGGAGTTTCCTGTCTTTCCACTGCTAACATCTTTGATCTAGACCTTAGGAATGCTCCCGATTTAAAGGAACAGTAAACTTGACTACGCAACTTTCGGCCATCAAACCGACCTGGGGGTCTTAGATAAATGTACAGGGACTTATTGTCGACAGGACCCCCCTTCTTTGTTATCGCGAAACCCCTCCTTATTGTTCCCAGAGCTAGCTGGCAGGGCCTTGCCCCTTATGCACTGTAATTATGCACTCATACACTGTAAAAGTTCGGCTTTTTCTGTGTTGACAACATACAGGGTTGCCACTTTACTAAAATAAATGCATGGGCCAAAAAGAAAAAAGTACTACCAAAGAAGAAAAGTACTCAGATCGTGATGCTGGGCCATAGTCACCTTGGAAATAAAGGGTGCAACCACCTGACAACTACTTTTTTTCTTAAAATCTGCTGCAAAAGTAAAAAGAAAGTCCTATAATGAGCACAATTGAACTACCGGCGGCAACCCTGCTAACATACTGGTATCAAAATGGTCGTGGGTTCAAAAGGTCGTGGGTTCGAGTCCTACTCCCGGCACACAAACCTTTTGTTTTTTTTTCTACTAATTCAAAAGTCGAATTCTCGGAAACTGCCCGGAAACTGCAATGGTCGTAACGAGAATTGTTCTAACTCTCAGTATCGACTCAGGGTACATCCTTGATATGTCAGCTAGCTCCCCGAGTCAAGTTTGAGTCTAGTTTTCTGTTCCTTTAACTCCTTTAAAGTCGCCAAATTGATGAGAAGGGTGTAACCTGGAAATCCATGCTTTAAAGACCCCACGACCCTGTTATTTTGTCCCAGTTAGTTTTCCATGCCTCTATCGTGTCGCTCCTGGATTAACGCCTTAGTGCCTACAGGGTCGAATAGACAGCTTTTCAGTTCGTCACGCACCTGCAACCTTGAGACTCGTAGAATTCGTGGGTCATCTGTAACCTGACCCTTTTTATAACAACTATATTGACGAAACACTACAGACCCTATACTAACGCCCCTCCTGTCCCTCCCTCTTTCTTGTTCGATGATGGAGATATCTCTTGGTACACTAAAGGTATTTTTCGTTAACAGGAGCTGCAGAAGAAGCTGGACAAGGTTACTGTTCCTTTTCTAATTTTGCATGGAAACAAAGACTCGATCTGTGCCTTGGAAGGCGCAAAGGCACTTTATGAAGCAGCTCCAGTAGAAGACAAGACTCTCAAAGTAAGTCTTCTGTTATCTCGTTGACAGGCAGGTCAGGCAACTCCAGAGCAAAATAACACTTGGGAGTAGCGCCAAGACCTGTGCTTTGCAAACGGGCCATACCCATAGCACCGCCCACTATATACTTGCGGCATTTATAGCGAGGCAAACTTGCTGCTTTAGAAATTTCTAGTAAATCTAAGATGCGGTCTGCACACATCGAGGAAACACGGGAGGTTGTATCTTTTGTTTGCTGTGTATAGAAACTGAATTTGTTGGATCCAGCGCTGGTGCACGACAGATTGATTTTCAGTAGGGACGTTCTCTATCGCTGGTGGTGCTAGTGTCGCTGCTATTCGAGTGTGTGTCACTTTTTTCGAGTCTTGGCGCTACTGCCTATAGTGTTATTTTGCTCTGGGCAACTCGCACTTTCTCACATATATATTCCCCTATTAAAAAAGTAGTCAGTTTGGGCCGGAGGAATGCTGGTGCAAAAACAAACTCGGGATGGCCGCACCGCAGGAAGTTTAAAAAGCCGCAGTGCCCCCAACTGCAGGCTCTGCCAAACGGAAGAAGAAACCCCTCAATACCTGCTCTTCGTATGCCAAGCAGTCCAGGACGACGTCAGGAAGACCCACCAGTTATGCGAAAGAACAAGGTTCCAGTGCAATTTCAGTGTGTCGCAACCGCCGAGCTGCTCAGATCGCTCGTCGAAAATCACGTTCTTAAAGTTTAACCGAACATGGCTGAGATACGACAGTCTTGTTACCCATGACTTATTCACTTAGCGCTACTTCGTTGCTCCGCTATTCGTATTAATGGATTTTCATCGAATGAACTTTTTCTTCGGGATGTACCTCCATGTGCTTGTACCTCTATGCTTGAAATATTTAGCAACTACAACGGTAAACTATTGAAGGATACATCTGTTTCGAGTCACGCCGAACAGCGGGCTTTTTTTCAGAAGTGACCTTACAATCTGGAATTTGACATTTCTTGAGCTTCGCTTCGTTAGCCATTGAAATGCATGCTTTTGTTGACATTCAAATTCTCCACGTCCGGCTGAACTCTGCCTTCGGGCCAGAAGTGTTTATTACTTATACTAACGCCCAAGATGGAAAAATAATTCAGTGTGTTCGAATCCAAGATATAACAAGACCAAAGGTTCCGATGGGATCCCAAAAATTCGATATTTGATCCAGACAATTAGGCTAGGTTTTGTCTTCGCCAGATCCAGTCTTCGCCAGACTCCTTGAACATTTTTACTCTCATAATAAGGCCAAATAGCTAGTCATCTAAGAAAACCAAGTTCAGATATGGATTCAGCATGTGTGCATATCCCTAGAAGCCGATCCAAACGATCCTGCCTTACTTCTGCGAATTTTCCGGTTTCGGCGAAATCCAGAACTACTTGTCCGGCGAAAAAATAAAGCTCAAAAACGAATTCAGCATATCTCCTTACCACTATATCCAACATCTAATCAACTTCATATCAAAATTTAACTTTCAACAAATTTTCCGGTTTTAGCCGGATTCCAGAAGAACTATATATCCGGCTAAAAAACGATTGTCATATACGGATTCAGCATCTCTTCCTTCCCCTAAATCGAACATATAATCAACTTCAAATAAAAATGTTACTTTAACAAACTTTCTGATTTTGGCCGGATTCCGGGCGAACTATTTGTCCGGCGAGAAAATGGTTTTCATATTCTTGTTCAGCATGCCTTCTTCCCCCTACACCGAACATTTTATCAACTTAAAATAAAACTTTAATTTTAACAAACTTTCTGGTTTTGGCCGGATTCCGGGCGAACTACTTGTCCGGCGAGAAAATGGCTTTCATATTCGTGATCACCATGTCTTCTTGCCCCATAATCGATTATCACAATGGCTGTTTAAAAATATTTTGCTCGTCCCTTAATTTGAACCCCTCCCTCACCCCTAAATCTAGGGCTACGGAGCCCATCTACGAACTCGACCTTACTCTTGACCCAAAGAACGCTCACACCAAGTTTCATCAAAATATCTCATTCCCTTCGAGAGTTATCGTGCTCACAGACAGACAGACGGACGGACGGACAGACGGACAACTTTTGCGATGTCCTAGGTATCCCTCCACTTACGTTTTGGGATCCCAAAAATAAGCTGGCTTTTCAGTTAACTTAAACGAAGAAACAGATCTACTGGACATCCTACAACCCCAGGAAGGCAAAAAGTGATCTGCGCCAGCCGAACCCAACTCTATCATATCTAAGAAGATGCTCGCTCTTTGTTATGTTTTGGTAACGGGCAGTAGCGCCATTCAGAATGATCTTTTCTTTTAGGTCTTTGAAGGAGCTCACCACCAACTCTACATTGAGCCCCTAGACATCCGGAACCCGGCTATGAATGACACAGTATCGTGGGTTCTTCAGCGAATACCATCGTAACTCACTTAGAAGCCCTGCCAAAACTCGAAAGACAAGTTACCTATCTTAAAATGCATTATTTTTTATTTTCACTACAATTTATATCGTTATTAGTGTAACTGAAACCATTTATTAGATAAAATAATACAACACTTCACTCGACAAGGAATACAAACTGACCTTGATTGAGGGAACAAACTTCAATCTGGAGTGGTGACCAAAATGCTTGCGTTGCGTCACCAGAGAATCTCCTCTTAATCTTGAGCCAAAACACCATAAACAAAGCCATGCGAAGTAACTCGGAGACAAGACCGATAAAGCCAAAAAAGTGGTTTAGGACCAAATCAGGTTAAATCCACACGACAAACAAGTTTACATCATAAACCAAAACACCAAAAACAAAGTTATACAAAATAACTCGTAGACACTATTAAAAGAATGGTTTAAAATACTGACCAAATGTAGTTGAATTCACATAAAAATCAACATCTTAAACCAAAACACCACAGAAGGAGTTATACAAAATAACTCGTAGACTACACCGTTAAAGCCAAAAGGATGCTTTAAAATGCTGACCGAGTTAATTAGATCCACATGAAAGTCCACCCTTTTTAAACCAAAACACCATAACGAAGATTTGCAAAATCAACTCGTAGACTACACTGTTAAAACAAAGAAAAAAATTTCTGGAATACTGACAAGATCAAGTTACATTCACATTTACGCCTTAAACCTAAACATCAAAACAAAGTCATGCAAAATAACTATGGTAGTAGACTACATCGCTGAAGAAAATCAGAACTCTCAATGAACCAAGTTACATTAAAGGAACAGAAAACTTGACTCAAACTTGACTCGGGGAGCTAGCTAACATATCAAGAATGTACCCTGAGTCGATACTGAGAGTAAGAAAAATTCTCGTTACGACCATTGCAGTTTCCGGGCAGTTTCCGAGAATTCGACTTTTGAGCAAAAGGTTTGCAAAAGCAAAAGGTTTGTGTGCCGCGACTAGGAATCGAACCCCGGCCGTCTTGTCGGGGAGGTCGTTACTCTGTAGTCTACATGTAAAAAGGCGAACTTTTACAGTACATGAGTGCGTAATTACAGTGCATAAGGGGCAAGAGCCTGCCAGCTAGCTTTAGGAACAGTAAGGACGAGGGGGTTCGAGACGGTTCGAGATGACAAAGAAGGGGGGGGGAGGGCTGTCGACAATAAGACCCTGTATATTTACCCAAGCCCCCCGGGCGATTCGATGGCCGAAAGTTGCGTAGTCAAGTTTACTGTTCCTTTAACATACAAGTCCGGAAGTATGGCAGCTTGGTACGATCCAGGTTGTCCCCAGCTCTTAGCAATAATTATCTACCACTGTCTTTCCAACCTTCGTTCCTTCAGACAGACTGGAACGACGATGGCAGGGTTGCCTTTTTCCCCCCTTCTTTGTTGTTACTTGGTTGCATTACCTCTAGTTGTTTATTTTGTTTGGCTTTCCGTGTCCATTGCTGGGATCTTCTATAGACCCTCCTCTGGTCTTTTTTGACTGCAGTTCACGCAATACATATTCTATGATGCGGACAGACATATGTCCATTTGAATAAATAATCACGTGCGCGAGAACGAGAGTCCCTTCGCTTCGTAAAACAAGCGGAGCGCCAAATTTTGTTTTAGAAACTCAAGTGCCGCTGCTGCTATATGCCTGGCTGCCTGGTCCAAAAAGTCCCAGAACCAGCAGCATAGCACTGAAACTATATAGAAAAAAAAAAATCAAGCTGGGCATTCACAAGACAGAGTCGTGCGATAAAAAAAGAAAAAGAAAGGCAGACCATGGGTTGCTGTCGATTGAGATCTTATCGTGTTCAAAACCTAATTTTGAGGAGAGAGCAACCGTTGATGAGAAGCTGTCCGGCGCCTCTGTGCGCAACATGTTTTGGGCCCTTCATAGCACACGGTACATTACATCTCTATATCGCTGTGCGCCTGAGGGGATAAGAGTATCGTGGTTGCCTGTGAGCCTGAACCAGTAAAGAAAGCTGGTTTTTGCTACTTCTGTACAGAGAGCTGAGCAATATTTAGAGCAAATTCTGAGCTTTTTGTCAAACCATGTCCCAAGTAGCAAGACTCGGCTATTCGTTCCGACAAAAAAAAATCTTTTCAGCAAAGGCGGTGAAAGTCTCGAATCGATTAACGAAGGAAACCGGCTGACTGAATCCATGGCAAGATTCAAAGCTCATTATTATGGACTAGGAGTTGAGCGTGGGCGCAAACCTTTTCAAATATCAATGGGACTTATACATCTAATAAACTTGAAAGATATTTTCACGATGAAACGGCTCAGAAAATATCGGTTTTCGAAAATACCATTATTTGCCACGTGACATTGCGATTTTCTTGTTAGCGCTTGTCGACTCTATCCAGCCTTCCTGCTCTCCGAAGCGGTGGCTGGACGCAAAATATTTGAAAACTGAACGTGCCGTGGTTAAAAAGTGGGACGATTACAAAATGAAAAACAACTAGACCTACGTTGCCTGGGCAACGTGAAGTGTTTCGGCAACCTTTGTCCGGCTTCGCCGATGGTTTTGTTTTTTCGCTATCGATTAAATGCTGAAGTTGTCAACCTATCGAAACTTTTAAAACGGTATGTTCAAAGAAGAACACAATCAGTAATCAAATGACCAAAGACTATTCCTAAGCGTTGAAAGAACAACAACAAAAGAATATCGGAAGAAAGGACTAAATTGACTTTGCAGCCATTTGACATCGTGACGGATGAAAACTTGGAACAATAACTTATATAATTTAGTTGGAATTATAAAGCTATCCGTAACTTTTAAGGATCAAAATACCATAGATGACACTCTATTAATTATTACGAAACTACCTCACTGTTTTACTTTATCGTTTGTACCCGTTCCGTAAACACTTAATTCTAGGTTACAGTGACAGAACATCGATACGCACTTTCTTACCGTCAGATTTACAAGGGAGATGGGACAATATAAAATACAGAATGAGCAAGAGGGGTCCTTTAAAATCAACAACAAAAGCCAACTTCACATATCGAAGACCATCCGGCTTGAGCATAACATATTCGCATGGACCTTACAAGCTCTTAAAGTGTGAACTAGGGTGAGGTAATCTAGCCTTTCTTTTTAACTTCTAACTATACCCCGCATGAGCAAAGCCGAGGGAGAACGAGGTATGCAGTTATTACTAGCAACTGATAAGAATAACGATAATACAGTAAACAAACAAAAGTCGGTCTAAGAGGAAATCTCGGTCTAGGTTGACTAGGGCAGGCAGTGGTATGAGAATCTTAACTTCTAATTCGGTTGAGCACCCAGGACACCAAGTCTTTGGCGAGCTGAGTCCGTACGTCTTCAGTTTCTACATGAAGGGAATGGGCAGCGTCTTCTATGATCTAAATATTAATCAAAATGAAAGACAAACTCAACTAAAAGTGCAACGGGAGTTCGACGATCTCTATTCAAATGCCAGAAACATCGCATCAAGAGTTATTTGGGACGGATTTTAGTTGTTGGTATACAGTCGTCAAGCGTGGTGCAAAATTCAACGCAGTACGAACAGCGTACAACGGATTGTCAGTATAGAGAGATCGCAGCATATGCAACGAAAACAGAAATTTCTTCACCATCATCGAAAAGGGGGAACAACAAATAAACAGTGTGAGTAAAGTTCGAAGTAATTTGGGTCGAATTATAGGCGTTTTATATTCATTCTGGGCCTGTAAGTTACTGGAACCTTATGTTGATTGTTTAGTTACGATATGGGAGGAGATTTTTAATCAGAAATGAGAAAAGTTTTAAAGTCACCAAAGAAGTCTCACATCATCCTCCTCCCCGGTTCAGTCATCCCAGCGCTATCTCAATTCATTTGTCCCCTACTTCATCAGAAACTACAACTAAAAAGTGCTAAAATCTTAAATTTCATAAACAGTTTTTGTGTTTTTAAAGTTCCAGTGCTATTCCCCCGAACATCTGGGACTTCTGTAATGACTGTAATAAATCTATTCTGTCCTAATGGTCAGTTTTGCACCTTTCGAGTCAAAGCCTGGTTTCCTAATTGGTCAGTACAAGGTTGACTCGGATCCGATTTCGTTAGGTAGGGTGCAATCTCTCTACACAAATCTAGACTACGAGCACTCGTTCGATATTAACTCCCTTCATAAAGTTCAGGCACGGACGGACACTAGATAGTACCAAGAACATAGTACCTTCGGCCAGCTATATCTGCTCAATCACCCTAATTCTCGGGGAAACTACCTAAGGTAGGACACCCTCAAAACGTTGTATTACAGATGTTCGAAAATGGCCTTAGTGTGAATTAAGGTGGGATAGGATTCCCAAAATGTGGGGCGTAATATTTCTAGATCGTTCTAAGTAGGTAGTGTGGCTGAAAAGAAAGTGGACGGGCAGATCAATGCTTTTTCTCACTTTTTCCTGTCGAATAAAGGCACCTGAGAGCCATCGACTACAAATATTTCTAGCATGTTTTTTTCTTTTCTTCCCATATTTTTTTTCACATATTACCACATTACCAAACTAGTGTCGGGCTTGCTCTTGCACAACTTTGCAACCATTAACTAAAGGATATCAGAAACCACTCTGGATGTTATTTGCCAAGGATACGGATTTGACATACTCCAAAGTGTTTCAGTAGCCTGCATTACATGAAGATATATTTGTGTTTCTCCGGGATATATTTTTCAGCCTCGGATACAGGGACGAGACTGCTATCCGGAATAGCAGTTTTATCGAAAAGCTCTGATTTCGAAGAACTTGGATCCGTCCTAGCCGAATGGTTAGCACGCTGGACTCACAAGCGAAAGGTCGCTGTTTCGAGTCTCGGTGGTGCCTACCGTTGGGTTTGGGGCGAGGATTAGGATAGTATCCCTTTAAGACACGCCAAAAGTCGACGCAGCTTCAAATGGGTACATGTTTGCCTCAACCACAATTTGCCTCAACCATGCATCGCACTCCCGGCCAAGGGCAGAGTTTCAGGAGATTGGAGATCTCCGAGAGATCTGCGCTAATCGAACCTTCAATGGTTTGCAAGCGAAAGTTCGCCTTTTCTGGAACGGGCCCTTCTGATGGGCTCACGTCTTACCAGTTAAGGAACTTTTCTCAAAGAACTCAGAGGCAATAGTGGCGTTTTTTATCGCCGATTAGATCGACGATAGAGTAGCCGTTTGATTTTTTGGTGTTTTCGACGTTCGCCGGAAGCCGATTGCCGTAGCTGTTTATCTTATTTTCTGTTTTCGTTCTGATCGGCTAACGTGTATCGCCTAAATTCGTGTCCATCGCCCATCGGCCGAGGACTCGCCGTTAGCCGTTGACGTATGGATTTCGTTTGAGGATTAGGCGGTATTTTCAAAAATGAACAAGAGCTGTAAGCTCATATGGCACTTGCATGGGTTGAGGTGTATTGTTTGATGAAAAGTAATGTTCGACTGTGCGGTCCAGATGCGCACTTTAAGGGAGCTAGAGAAAAAGTATTTTATCGTTGAACTTGGCTGTAATGATGCGCACTTTAAAGGCACTAGAAATTCATCTGTAAGGAAGACCTTTGAGGCAAAAACGATAGGGATCATTGATATATACGTATGATCAAAAGTATTTTTTTTTCACTTTGCGGGTAAAACGCGCACTTTAAGGGTGCTAGAAATTTTGTTTTTTTGCAAAACCCTTGTGGCACAAATGATCATGGGTTTAGATGTATCGTTTGACAAAAAGTACTTTTCGACCTTGCGGTTAAGATGCACACTTTAAGGGAGCTAGAACTTCATTTGTAAACAAAACCCTTGAGGCAAAAATGATCGTGGGCTCATGGGGATCATGGAAATGCATATTTTGCTTAAAAGTATTTTTCTTAATTTTCGGTCATGATTGGTACTTTAAGGAATGGTCGGATTTGAAAAGTGGCGATTTCTAAGCCAATCTTGTCGAATTTATAATATTCCAGCCAAATTTCATCGCCCTAGCACATCTGAAAGTACCTTAACTCGCGATCACCGGAATTCCGGACCCGCCCCTCAAACTCCCCCCACAATCGCCGGAGCCAATCCGGTTCGGTTTTGGACTTGTTTGTTATTCCCACAAAGTTCCATCCCGATCTCTCCAGTCCAATCCGGTCACGTATTCCCGCCCCCAATTGTTGTCGGATCCGGTCCGGACATGAAAAAGATCACCACAGGCACGCCCTCTGTTCAGTTATTAAATTTCACTCGAATCCGATCACCCGTTCCAAAGTTACGCATGGCTAAATATTCCGGATTCCTCCTCCCTCCGATCCCCCCCACCTCTATCGGATCGAGTGAATTTTTATTTACAAGTCGGGTCCCTGATACGCCTCCTAAGTTTCGTCGTGAAAATCCCAAAAACTGTCATCCCCTCCACAACCCCCCCCCCCAAGTGTCCAGGTCCAGTCCAAACGTGTAAACGATTTATCTGGAGCAGATTCTTGTTCTTCCCAGCAAGTTTTACTCCGATCCCTCCATTATAACCGTTCCTCGAGATTTCCGGTCTCCCCCCCAACTCCCCCATAGCTGTCGAATCCGGTTCGGACTTACAAACGGAACATCAGAGATATGTCATTCATTCAGGTATTAAGTTTCGTCCCAATCCGATCACCCGTTCGAAAGTTAGACAACACTCAATTTTCCATATTCCCCCGCACTGAACCACATATACAAACCCCTTTGACCCTCGAATGCACTAGCTCTTTCCAATGTTAACAGAGTGATCCGATGCAAAGAGTGACGTCACGCCGCGCGCAGACCTACTAGTGTGTAGAAAGGGGTAGGGGTTTTACAAAAACTACGAAATTCTCAGGATTCCCCCGCCCTCTACTCCCTCCACGGTGGTCGGATCGGGGAAGTGACTATTTGCAAGTTAGTTTGGTCGGGTCCCTGATATGCCTGCCAAGTTTCATCGTCCTAGCCCATCTGGAAGTGCCCTAACTCGAGATGAGTGGACCGACCGACCGACCGACCGACCGACCGACCGACCGACCGACCGACCGACCGACCGACCGACCGAAAGGTGATCGGTATATGGCACTTGAGCGAAGCTGCAAGTGCCATAAAAACTCGTTTTTGCGCACCCAGAAACATCGGCGATCGCCAACGGCTATCGAAAACCGTATTATGCACAAATCGGCAAACTCGCTTCGTCTACTGGGCAAATTTGATCGGCGGTAAAAAAAAACGCCACTAATGCTTGCGGGAGCGACTCACATCGACAGTAAACGGATCAGAAATGGCGCTGAAACACAGTAACGAAGGTTACTATATAGTACTAGGGTCTTCTTTACCAGGTTCTGCTACTTACTTACCTTCAGTTCTTTATCTTGGCAGGGTGATGCCTCGTAAAGCTGCTTTGCACCTTCTACGTTACAAATCTTGTCTTGTGAACTGTGTATAACCAGAAATGGGACACTCATTTTGCTGAAATTGTCGTTTGCAAACTAAAAACGAAAAAAAGCGATCAGCGTCAAAAACATTCATAGGCTTCAAAACGATAGCCTTTTCCCCTTTCCCAAACAAACGTCAATGGATCATTCACGCCGAAATCACGCCAACTTCTCGTTACAAACTACTCTACCCTCCTAAAACAAGAACAAAGGTTTCGATGGGATCCCAAAAGCAATATTTGCTGATCTTTTTAATACAGACAATCCGGTCTTCCAGACGTTCGGCCTTTGCCGAACCCCGTAAACACTGGATATCATCCTAACAGAACGCTTGACCGGATACATTCGATAATACAGTAGAGGTATTCTTATGTGCACACTTTTCTAACTGTTACACTACCTTGTTTTTGGGATCCCAAAACGTTAGTGACGGATACCTATGACATCGCAAAAGTTGTCCGTCTGTCCGTCTGTTAGCACGATAACTCTCGAAGGGATTGAGATGTTTTGATGAAACTTGGTGGGAGGATCCTTCGGGTCAAAGTACAAGTCAAGTTCGAAGATGAGCTCTGTAGCTCTATATTTGAGGGTGGGGGAGGGGTTTCAAATTAAGGGGCAAAAAAAATATTTTTTGAAAGCTGTTTAGATAGTGGACTTAGGGGTAAGGAGACACGCTGAATCCGACTATGAAAATTATTTTCTCGCCGGACAAGTAGTTCGCCCGGAATCCGGCCAAAACCGGAAAGTTTGTTAAAAATAAAAGTTTTATCTGAAGTTGATTAGATGTTTGATTTAGGGGTAAGAAGACATGCTGAATACGATGGTGAAAACCATTTTCTTGCCTGACAAGTAGTTTGCCCGGAATCCGGCGCAGACCGGAAAATTTGATAAGAGCAAAATTTGTATTTGAAGTTGATTAGATATTCGATTTTGGGGTAAGAAAACGTGCCTGAACACGATGGTGAAAACCATTTTCTTGCCGGACAAATAGTTCGTCCGGAATCCGGCCAAAACCGGAAAATTTGTTAAAAGCAAAATTTGTATTTGAAGTTGATTAGATGATAGATTTAAGGGTAAGAAAAAACGCTGAATCTATATATGACAATCATTTTTTAACCGGACATATAGTTCGTCCGGAATCCGGTTGAAACCGGATTTTTTTTTTAGAAGTTAAAGTTTTATTTGAAGTTGATTAGATGTTCTTTATGGGGATAAGGAGATACGCTGAACTCGCTTCTGAACTATCTTTTGTTTTTGCTGGGCAAGTAGTTTGCTCGGAATTCGGCCGAAACCGGAAATTTGGCAGAAGTACACCAGGAAGTTTCGATCAGTATCGTCAAAATAGATATGGCTTATACAGGTATATCTGAACTTGGTTTTCTCAGATGATTAGCCTGGCGAAGACTGGATTTGGCGAAGACAAGACGTAGTTAATATTAAATTTTTGGGATCCCATCGAAAACTTTGGTCTTTTTTTCAATTGCATATAAAAACGTAAAATGGAAAAACAAAATTAAAAAACTTAATATCAGCTAACAGTCAAGTATTTCAGGGTTATCCTAGCACGAACTTCAAGTAGAAATTCAGTTGACTTTCTTTGATTTCGAATTTTAAAAAAATCTTCTTCCTCTTTTGAATGCATCTGGAGGTTCGGACCCCCATCTTCTGAATAGAAGATGCGTTCCATGAGGCAACATTTTCAAATATAACAAAGGAAAACAGCTGACAGTTTAATCACTTTTAGCAGTGAAAAGCAAAATATTCAAAAATTGCAAATGGCATGAATGGTTATTATTAAATATTTATGGAAAAAGTGCCTGGTTTGGATTTTAGTTTTTTCTTCGGCGATCGTTCACATTTACCAGACGTTCACATAAGCATACCTCTACTGTACTTTCCATCAAAGTCATCCCTTAATCTGAAACCCCCTCCCCGACCCCTATATATAGGGCTACGAGGCCCATCTACAAACTTGACCTGTACTTTGACCCAAAGGATCCTCGCAACATGTTTCGTCAAAATATCCCAACCCCTTCGAGAGTTATCGTGCAAAGAGACGGACGGACAAGCTTAACGAAGTCGAGGTATCCCTTCACTAACGTTTTGGAATCCCAATAGCCGATTCTCATCCGCCCTTATTTGTTTACATACTGTAAATACCTCTCACTGGACCAAAGACTATCACTGGACTGGAGAAGATCACGAACGAGCACACAAGAGACATCAGAGGCCAGAAGTCCCAAGGGCGGACATGGAGCTACCTCGGTCGGATGTACTGTTTAATGTTTTATTTTGACTGGTCATTTTTGTACTATTGCCTTATTATGTATAACCACATTATTAGATGTTATGTAATTATGACGTTCTTGACAAAAACGGCAAGTTCGGCAGTCCAATGCTGTGAAAGTTCGTTTTGCAATAAAGTATCAGCAGCAGCATGTACTGGGCAAGCAGAGGAAGACCCAAAAGTACACTCCGTCGTACCTACAACAACGACTTGCGGCACTTTCATGCCTCTGTAAAGCCGGAGTGGGAAGACATCGTCGCAGCCGCAATCTTAAGAGACGACTGGAGACTCCTCTTAGACGCCTTGGGCGCCTCTGGAGTATAAGGTAATCATCCATTGTTGGGTGTTAACTCATTCTTTCATACGGAAAAAAACATTCACTAATATCATCAATTACTGGAAACAAACTCATCCATTCAATCATCGGTGTATAGCATCGTAGCTGGCGTTTCCGTTTTTATCGTGTGTTTGAATATGTGCAGGAAAACCGGACTAATTGTCTATCAACACCAAGAATGGCTTTGATCGCAACACTTACGCGACTCAAAGTTTCATGATCACTGATGTCACTTTTCATATTTGTATGCGTACGATGGGGGACGGAAGGGAGGAAGTAGGACGAGGAGTTTCAAAAACAAATGCGAACTTACGACCATCGCTTTGCCGATGGAATCCGTCCACCTGGCTTTCAAGCCTCCAAAGTACCGGAGCGGGTCGGCTTCTATCTTCTTTCCCATTTCGGCATCTCTCGTTACCCTGGTTACGTCAACCCGACTGCTCCAAACCTGCAACAAAATTAAGTCAAGTAGCTGCAATACGATCGACCAGAGTGCAAACGCGGGATTGGCGGTTGAAAATCTACACATATTCAAACAATGGATAAAACGGATACGGCAGCTACGGTTAAAAAACCTTTCCTGCCATCGCCCCAATCGAGCAGCAAAAACAGCAGCCGTGTCAAAAATGAAATCTCAGATATGTTTTTCCTTACAGCGGTCTCCAATAGTAATTGCCCCGAATAGGATATTTACACTCGGTAGAGGCTGCAGTAATTTACTGCAGGTTCGTCTCTTCCATTACCAACGCTGTCCCTGACGTTCGACAGCCTGACGAGGACCCTTGCCAAGAATGGCCGAAATATCGCTGCCAAAGCACCGTAGCTTACGTATCCATTTTATACATTGTTTGAATGTATATTTCCCATCCAGCTTGGGCTCAAGGAGTATTTATCTACGAAACTCCACATTACGAAGATCCGAGGACGACACGATTGGTATCAGAATTGAATCTTTCTTAGAAGTCATGCGGTCGGTTCGGTTACAAACTGCTCGACTTATTGTGTCCCCGATGCATCAAGTGTGGTACGTTACTTCAGCGGATGCACGAGTCAGATTCCCATTCGGCTCCAAGACGACAGAGCAGTCTATCACAGCCCCTGCATTTTTGATACCCTATGCCAAACGCTGGGTATATCTGGAGTTTGCAATATCTATACTCAAACAATGGCGAAAAACAAACCTGCATTCCAGGCCCTGACGAGGATCCTTGCGTTTTCGCAGTTATCGTGGTATCTGATACCACGGCCAAAAGTTATTTTTGTAGTTATCGTGGTATCTGATATTCAGATACCACGTTCCGACCGTGGTAACTGATCGTGGTATCTGAAAATTCTTCTCACTTTTCATCAAATTTTGTCAAATTATGGTGAAGAAGAAGTTTAGCACTTAGTGATGTAACTGGATATCGGTTTTTCTTTTGGGATGACTAGTCGAATAGTCGTTTTTACAGAGCAACCGTGTATCAGATACCACGGTAACTACATAAATGACTAATTGCAGATCCAGTTACCGTGATATCAGATACCACGGTATCTGCAAAAACGCAACTAATATGCCAAATGTTAGATACTCTGACCCAACAAGATACTGATGATCTGACTGAACCTTAAAAACCAACCAATCAGAATTCCTTTATAATGGAGAAGGTGAGGTTTGGGGTAGCAAAAGGGTAACCAGCATTGGCACAGGGCATCCAAAAATCAAGGGTTTGTGGTCAACTGTGACAGAGAACTCACCTTTATCTGCGGGGCGAGTTTTCCTAGGCACCGTATTCCATAAACGAGCAAAGGGTTCGTGTACAGCTTCTCGATGTAAAGCAACGGCGCCATCAGAGTAACACCAGAGAATTCTTCAGGCTTCTTCAAAGCTGCAGTGAGTAGAACCAATCCACCCTAGAAAGGAGTCCTTACGAAAAATCAGGCTGAGGGCTGCGTTGCCACTAGTCGCCGAGTTCTACGATCTGTCACTTGTTTTCGACTTCTTAGACAAAGCGAGCAGAATTATGTGCCCGGCAGGATCGTAAAAATATGCAAAAGTACATGACTATGATAGCTCTGAAAAAGTGAGATTTCTCGTTAATAACTGGTAAAAGGAGCGAGTTTCGAAGCCGCCATAATGTCAAAGTTTTTTGCGGAAAAATGTCACAGGTTCCGTCTGAGAAAAGTAGTAACCTAGGGCTGAAAGTTTCTTTCCTACAGTCAAATCTGGATATTTCCAATTTAATGTGAGAAGATACAGCTTCAAATAAATAAAGACAATTCTCAATCAAGGCTTTCCGCCTCTTAGTTCATTTACAGACAAATTTTGACACCACAGATCTAACCAAATAAAAAATCTCTCCGGAATTTTGAGACGGAATTTGGGTAGTTTTCTTTTATGTGGCTATAGCCTGAAGAGGACCATTGCTGATACTGATACAAGAAGGACTTACCGCTATAATACCGTTTCGTGGAAATAATAAATAAATAAATCTCAGCTGACTTATCCGTTCGGAACCATCAATTATGATTCTAAATCAGCTTCGGCTAAAGGAATACTTACAGCTTTTTGCTGCCATTTGTCTAGTCTTCTTTTGCTTTAGCTCAACAGAACTTCCGTATGTGCATTGTATCCCACGCTCACTTGACTGGGAAGTACTTACCATAGAATGTCCAAGGGCAAACCTTCGCAGATCTGGATAGATGGATTTCATTTGTTCAACGTGCACGAACACGTCGGAAACATAATCTTCAAAGTCATCCACATGGGCTCGATCTCCATCACTAAGTCCGTGACCAACTGCAACAAAAACAAAAACTTACTTTCAAATACGCACAGCCCTCAAGCAAACTGCTGAGTGGAAGTAAGCGCAAGTGGAATCATCAACCAGCTGCGTTCATGGCTACTCTGGCCTCCACAATATTAAACAACGGCCTTACAATACCCGAATGTATGACCGAACGGGATCTAGGTGTCCAGATCGACCAAGAAATCGACCTTACCATGAAAAAGTGTAATGGAATCCTTGGTGTAACTCGAAGAACCTTTACATTTAAGCAGGGTGGTTTGTTCTCACTTCTGTTCAAGTCGATGCTTCGCCCTATCATTGAATATGGCCACACCGAAGTGAGGCCATATTACAACTGTGATATTGAGGCTTATGAAAAAATCCAACGGAGAGCTACCAAGTTCGTACCAATTATACGCGATCTCCCCTACCAAGTGAGATTAGCCAAGTAGTGCCTTTCCTCGATTGCATACTGATTTTTTAGAGGAGACCTGATTGAAACATTCAATTAATCGATGGAAGTTATGACTACTTTGATGTGACCGACATAGTAAAATTCAGCATTAACCGTCATCGTCGGGGGCACGCTTACAAGCTTGCAAAATCAAGGTTCGACAAGGACGCTTTTAAGTGGGGTTTTGGCAACAGAATTGTTCCTCGGAACAGCCTTACCGAAGATGCGGTTGATGCTGAATCGATAATTCGTTTCAAGTGCATTACTGATGGGATTTTTAACTCTGATCAGTTCGATTATTCAAAATTTCTTAGTTATTTAGAGGCGAAAGCCTTTTCTGTTGCTTTGTATTATTATTATTATCATTATTAAGAATTCCACACAAACCGAGACACAAGCAAGTATTCAAACGCGGAACGGCATTATCAATGGAATAAAGTACGCACCACAGGCCCTTGTTCACAAGGTTAAACCGACCCAATCCAGGGAATCTCAGCACTAGTTTTCCCAAGCAGTTCTTAGATGTAACCAGCCAGGCCCGTATCCAGGAATTTATTTCGGGGGAGGGGGGGTACCCGCGGGTCGGACCAAAAAGTACAAAAAAGACAGATATCAGAGGTTGAAACCTATGAAAAAATATTTTTTGTGGATTTCCGGGGGGGGGGGGGGGGGTCGAGCTTGCTAGAAACTTCATTTACCTTATGTCAGGTTCGTTTCTTCTAGCTACAGCCTGACAAGGACCCTTGCCAAGAAGGGACAAAATTTCGCGGCAGCAAATCTTTGCTGACTTATCCGTTTAGCGTAATTTTTCAAATTTCTTATGAAGAATTTATTAAAATGACCTGTGCAGTACACAGAAGCCACTCAATTTTAGCAACGGTTATACAGCAGATCTGCTCGTGGACTTCTTGTGCGAAATGTGTGCAAAAGCATGTGTGCTGGTTACGGAAAAGCAGTTTCTCTTAGAAGAAGTGTAAACGCCATATTCTTAGCCGGCTGTTTAACGCTCTCGTTTACCTCATCCTATATATTTCCCCCAATTGGGATTGCCTCAGTGTAACCGAAAAAAATAAAGGTACGAACCCAGTACTACAAACTCGCAAAGTTCCTACTGCGCCTCACTTTGTGGGAATCAAATAGACAACTTAGCTGTAGGTTCAATATTGCTGAACCAAGCCAACAGTGTCCTGAGATTGAGTCACGGGCTTGTCACAGAGCTTTCGAATATTCTTACGAGTCAGTCCTGACACATTATTTATACCCACTGAGTTAAGTTGTGCGTTTTTTTGTCTAGTGTTTCTTTTTCTTTGTCATTTGTCATCTTTTTCTTTTTTTGTTAAAGTGGGCAAATACAAATTATTATTATTATTATTGTTATTTTTACGACAACTTTAAAACTGAATTGTATCAGGAAACTTCAGCAACAAAACGTAATCATATAATTACAAATGGAATTCAGGAAACAGCGTTCTTAGACCATGGAATCCGTACCCAAGAACACGAACTGCTGCACAGTTCAACAGTTTCAAGAATACAGTAGATCACATAGTCAACTCTTCAAACGCGATTGTTCCAAATTCTTCGTGGCACGTGGAGAAGAAAGACTTGTATGCGTTACTGGCGATTGCTAAGAAAAGGTCGTGGAAGCTCTTGAATTCATTCCTGGCTGTCAAGCAAAAACCGATGTGGGTTGTAGCCAAGAGCACTGTAACACAAAAACTGGAAACGCGACTTACCATGATCATGTCCAAAAGCCAAAACTCCTTCTTCAGCAAACCTCCTACCAATGTCATCATACCAATACAAATGCTCGCTGTAGCCATGAATGATCATCATAAGAGCCCTTCAAAAAACCTTGATAAAAAAACTATGCAACTTACTGATTACCGATCTAAGACATCTCACCTGACTAAACTAGTCCTGACACAGTTTTTTCTTCAGTACTGTGGTGCCACGAGATGACCAGAATGACACTTTTACTTCAGTTTGGTTGGGTAACTCAAACAATTCCCCAACCCCTCTGAACACTCCAGAAAAGGCTCTTAGTTTGAAATGAACTGAAAAACAAAAATGCTCCTCAGCCGGGATTTGAACCCAGGACCCTTTGCTTACAAGGTGCCCACTCTACCAATTGAGCTACAGAGGGGCTTGGGAACACAGTTTCCAAATCAGTACAATACTCAGACAGAAGCTGGACATAGGAACTGTGATCCCGCCGAAGGCAAATTCATCTAATCAGCTGACATTCATTATCAGCCTGCCATGTGGGTCCTATGTGGCTCCGACATCGGAGTCCTAGACTTCTAAACTGAATTCAAAAATTTGTTTCTGGTTTCTTTGTCACAGTACAAGTCACTTGTACAAAGTGCCATCTATATAATATCAAAGGCTCTTAGAATTGCTCTTACAGGTATAATCTCTTAGAAGCAACATTACATTTCAAATCTTATGAATACTAATCAGGTACATGCTTATGTCAATTATCATTTTTGTTATGGCAGGGACTAATGCAACCTTTATTTGCTAGAGGTTGCCATTTCCAGGGCTACCAAACTCTAGCTAGATCAGCAATACTTTTTCCTGAAATCTTTGACTACCATCAGGTAAGCAACTGGTCTGCACTGTTGAGGGCCGATATGTGGGAGACAATAATGGTTGCAAGCTGCAAGCTGTTTGAAAAAAGGCTGTATATCTTTTCAAACTGCCAACATCTGTTAACCAAAATTTCCATACAGGTACCTCTCCTTCTTACCGAGGCTTGGAAGCTGGCCTCCAGTAGCGACAATGCAGTTTCCTTCCTTGTAAATCAAGTTTACTTTCAACTGCCTTGAAAGGATCTGATTCATCACATGCAGATTGAACAGGATGGTCTCCAGGGTATCCTACACTTTGGTCAGTCATTTCATTCGATTTATTATGGTGATGGTAATCCTGGCAAAACTTCAATTTCAATTCACTGAACTCTGGTGTAGTAAAGTCCCAGATGAATTACAGCATTCAAACCTGCAAGATTAAATGTTAAATTACGAACCACACAGTGCAGCATTCCACTCCCTGAAGGTCGACCTCCATGAGATACTGAGGAAAGCCAGATTAAGAGAACTGTCCAGGTACCTGCAGCTGACAGGAAGGTTAGACAGATTTTAAGGTAAGAACGCGACACAGAGCGGTAGATTGAGTGATGTTGTCATCAGTATTTGTACAGAGTGATTTTAATATATTGTATTATAGAGTGATGGTGTGCCATCAATTGTATTTTTGGGGGGATTGAGACAATGGGCCATTTGTGGCCTGAGTTTCGGCTAGCTTGTCTGGCCTACCCCATGCAATAATGATAATGAACCACACAGTGCCATAGTATTCAGAAGTCACAACTAGGGGCGTCACAACTGAGGGGGAGGGGGATGCCCCCACAATGTTGTTGGGCAGTCTGTAAAAAATAACCGAGTCGGCACAATTTTTCATCAAAACAGTTAATTTTTTCATACAAGCTGTCGGGTTTTTCTGATTATCAGTTGATTTTTTGTCAAATCAGTCGGTTTGACTGAAAATCAGTCGATTTTTTTAAAAAATTGTCATTTTTCTTGAAAACAGTCATTTTTTTCTGCAGAAACAGTCGGTAAATATTACCAGCCAGTCAGTAAATGCCTTGTCCCCCCACCTAAAACATTTTGGCTAGTAACTCCTCTGGTCACAACTATGCCACTATGGAAGCAGTATGGATGGTCCATGGAAGTTGCATAATGTAGATCAAATGTTACTTCCATGAAAAAATAAAGATTTGCATGATATGTATCCTCCAGGCCAAGAAGACGGAGTCAGAAAGTTCAGAACCAGTCAGACAGATATCGGTCAATAGGTTGACAAGAAAGCCATTGGCATTGGATTTGCCTTTTGGCTTTGCATTGATATCAAAGTAATCTGCTGAAAAACAGGAAAGTGTGAAGAATAATCTTGTGAGCAGTACCTGCAAAAACTCTCAGTAAGTCATCAAGGAGAATCCATCCAATCCAAGGAGTTTGAGACTTGAGTTCCAGTGATCAAGGAGAAAACTGCATTTTAAGTGTTTGAAAATCCCGCAAGAAAGCTTTTTGTTAGCTCTATGACGCGTGCTGTCACATTTTTCAAGGGCGGACCATTCAAACCATTGTGGTCACGCTTTTAGTGAAGTGACGGAGAGGAGAACGAATCAACCAAGAGTACAAGGTCCTGAGGCTCGAGAAGAAGCAGAAAGGACCTTAATTCGACGACGACGACGCCTGTAAAGCGAAAAATTGCCGGGAAAAGGTCAGTGCTTCTGTTGAAGGTGGCTAACGCAGCTAAGTTAGGGTAGCCACAAAAACACCTAGTGGCAAAAATTGGCGATTTTCTTGTAATGAATGCATGAATTGCTGTGAATTTTCTGTATCAGTTTTACCTATCTAAAACATCTCCAAAAAATATTTTAAAAATTTATTCAGGACAAAATTGTCTATTTTATAAGGCTAACAGTAAGATGTCCTAGCTATTTAATATTATTTCTTAATATGCAATGTAAATTTAGATGTAAAAAAAAGGAGCTGAACTTGCCTACAAAAATTTGTTGATACTTGGAGGAAAAGTCAGCAGCCTATAGCTGGCCTATAGCAGCAATAGGTCTATTGGACTATAACCTTGATGATCATATTCATATTTTCTCATCTAACTCACTTGCTGGGGCTCCCCATGCACTCAAAACCAGATCAAAATCACCCAGTTTCATAGAATTTCATTGAAGCACATAGTTCCAAGCTGGTCACTAGATGGACAAAACCCTAAAGTCAATGGATGAACATAGGCATTTCTTTATGTAAAATACTGTTTTCTAAAGAAGATTTAAGATGCTTAGAGACAAGATAGAGAGGTCATTTTGGCCTCAAATCAAAGCTAAAAGATAGGAGAATCACATTCTGATCTTCAAAAGCTCAGGTTTGATCAATTTTTTTTTTAGTGGCTACCCTAGCTAAGTTGCTAGAATTGGTAAATGTTGCACTGATTGCGATATATTGTGTCATTAGTTTTGTTCAAATAGTTATGCGATAAATTTTTATTCAGTCACCCTATTTGATGACATAAAAACCTGAAACTACTGTCAAGACTTCCAGATGGATCATCAGTACTGTCAGCAGAACTCAAAGCCATCGAGATTGCCCTGGCATACATCCAACAAAATCCCCCGCAGAGGAAAAAGGTTGTAGTCTTCAGCGACTCACGAAGCTCAGTGGAGCTGATCTCCAAACTACACTGGGAGGCAAAAGACACTGACCTGGCGGAAATCCGAAATCTACTACAATCACTGATCAACCAAAACGTGGAGGTGAAGTTTCAACATATACCAAGCCACTGCGGCATTAAAGGGAACGAGTGCGCAGACAAAGTCGCACAGATGGCCACCGAATGCCATCCACCCATCCAGCAAAGTCGCAGACCCCTCAGAGACGTGCTTAGAACAAGGACCCAGAAGATACTACGAAACCTGACTCCGATACAACCATCCCCATTCAAGTCTAGAGCAACCAGTGTCGCCTACTACCGACTAAGAGCAGCAGCCGTGATGCTAAACAAGGAGAAAAATCGCTGTAAGCTATCAGCAACCCCACTGTGCAGATTCTGCCTCCTGTGGGAGGAATCCCTCAAACATGTCCTCTTCGATTGCAGTAATCTGATGGGACAAAGAAGAAAACTGATATCCGCCTTCCGAGCACATGGACTGATACCATCCATTGAATCAATCAGCTATAAGTCTCCTCTTTCCAAACCCCAAATATCATCAGTCTTCGCTGAGATCTTCCAGCTCTTAAACAACCTTCAAGTAACCCTATAGATGTGTCCGACCACGTCCGAACCGAAGTCTAGCAGTTGGTGAAGGGAGAAACATCTCCCCCAGAACGAAAAAGTCGTAGAGGGTCAGTGGATCCCGCCGACTATAACCAATAGAAGAAGAAGAAGACAGTTGTATTTTGTCTGTTCGCAACTAAAAGCATTTAACAAACAAGTGTATGTCCGTAATGTCCGATAGCTGTTCGAGATGGTTACTCCCTGTTTGAACACAAAAGCAGAGGGGCATCCCTTCCACGCCACAAAGCTTTTATTCTCGTAGAAATAAAAACACCGGGAGAGGCTCAGAAAATGTCTGACATTCTGCTCTTTCAACAAACCTAATCCGCGAAACGATACTGGCAAGGCTGTCCTCATGAACGTCAAAGAAGAAAAAGAACGCAAATATGTGTCAGAATTTCAATGTTTTACATTAAAAGGTTGGTTCCGTATAGAGAAAAATTGCCGGGAAAAGGTCAGTGCTTCTGTCGAAGGTGGCTAACGTAGCTAAGTTGCTAGAATTGGTAAATGTTCTGATGTTGTACTGATTGCGATATATCGTGTCAATAGTTTTGTTCGAATAGTTATGCGATAAATATTTATTCGGACACCGTATTTGACGACATAAAGCTATTCGGACATAACGAACAAGTGTATGTCCGTAATGTCCGATAGCTGTTCGAGATGGTTACTCCCTGTTCGAACACAAAAGCAGAGGGGCATCCCTTCCACGCCAGAAAGCTTTTATTCTCCTAGAAATAAAAACCCCTGGCTTGAATAATGAAAACCCCCCTATTGCTGGTTATTTTCGGCAATTGTTTGACACTGTAGTTGCTAAACGTTTCAGACATAGTCTTTGTTCCTCTCTCAGTTCTGGTACGGCTTCGGTTCAGGGTTGTCCATTTCGCCTCTTCGCGGCTGGGCAGCGTTGCCTATGCTACTTAAACTGACTCAAGCAGCTCTGTTGTCCTCAGAAACTGGATGATTGCTTTAATGATGGGGGCCTCAGCAGCAGGGGGGAGAGTAGACTGCACGAGGGATCCAGTCGAGAGGTTGAGATGGTGCATCTTGAACAATGACACCACCTGGATATATGTTTGTTCGTGAGGATTTGGCGGTGGGTGCACTGGAATAGGACGTGGTCCAGGGTCTCGTTCAGGATTCTGCAGAATCGGCAGAGGGGGGAGTCCGGGGGTTGGCACTATGTCATAGAAGAACGTCCGTATAGAGGTACAACAATTGCGGAAGAATGAACTTGTCAGCTAAAATGCAATATTCGTGGATAACAAATCTACGAAGTAACGCTTTTTTGTCGGGTTTTCTAGCCTATTTAGATGAAAATATGATGGGTAACCAGACTGTCATATCTCAGCCCTATTCGGTTAAGCTTTCAAGTAAAAGCCAAATAATATGATAGTTCTGTCTTAAAAGTTCTGTCCCACTCTCTCCAACCTAAGCCTGTCACATGACTCTGGGACACCTCTCTTAACTCCCCCTACAGTTTGCCCAAAGTAGCTGATTCTGGTCGCACATATCTAGGACATGTGATCTTGCCGGCTATCAAGCTCTATCCTAATCAGGTCAGAATCAGGCTGGAATCAGGTCACTCTTTTGAGAGTAATAGCCTACATGCCACAATATTTCTGGGATCCATCTTCCAGCTCCTCCCAAAGTGGCCAGATCTAGTATGGACCTGTAAACATTAGCCAGAAGCCAGCCGGAAGCCAGGCTAAAACTGTTAATTTTCTTTTCAGACATTTCAAAGGAAATTTGTGGTCCTAGCTGTTAAGAACTATGGTGGAAAATCAAATTGACAATTCATTGGGAGAACTGGGAGAAGCTACACAGACATCATTGATCAAGGAAGCTGTTTTTGCGGAATTTGACCCAGCAGATCCACTTAAAGCAGTAGAAGGGAAACTGAGAGGTGCAGCAAAGCGGGAATTGCACTGTCGATATTGGAGACCAACTGGTAAACCTAAGTAAGTCTATTTCAGAATGTTAATGTTTTTCAGCATCTCATCAGCAACATCTGAAAGATAACATCTTAAAGAACTCAACAAGGAAAATTGTTCATTTTACAATTTCAGCCAGCAGTGTCATTTTCCTGCTAGTTTTTAGGCCCAAATTATTTCAGTTTTTATCTAGGATCTTTCCTTTTTCCTTTCCTTTATCTTTCCCTTATGCACATTTACAATCAAAATATTTTCAAACCAAAAATGGAACAAGTTCACAATGGCCATCCCTGACGAGCTTATCGAGACTGGGCCCACACTAGGCCACATTAAAATTTACCAAAACTTGTATAGATTCAAAGGAGGCTTTATCAAGAGGGCTATGATTCGTAGAAAGTAATGTAAAGGAAGAATAAATTGTTTTTCCTTTTGTGCTTTGAGTTTCTGAATCGAACTAAATGGTCTTATTCATTTTGTTTGTCATCCGTAAAACCAAGCCTAACAAAACCACAGGAGTATGGTAACTAGCCTAGCCTATCTGTTTCCACTCTTCAGTTTCCCTGAGGTCCATCTGTCTGGACTGTCTGGAGAAACAACTTCTAGATAAGTCGGTCACATATGTTATAGGCTGTGTTAGATTAAGTCTTGATTGGTCTGTAAGATGAATCTGAAGTGCAGTGCTAGTGCACCATTGTGTTTTCATGTTGAGTCAGATCAAGTAAATTCTGAGAGTATATTCTGCAGGACAGAGAGAGAAGTTATAGCACCAAGCTTTATTGGCCATAGGCTACTCAAATCGGGTTTCAGCTAGACCCCCCCTCACCCCCCCCCCCGGCGAAGAACCTCTTGATACCCCCCCCCCCCTACCAGAGGCGTTACTAGCCAAAATGTTTGGGGGGGGGACAAGGTACCGTTTACCGAATGGCAGGTATTTTTTACCGACTACTTTTCGGAACGAAAAAAAAAATTCCATCTTTGATGAGATTTTAAAGAAGCAATCTAGCGCAAACAATAGATAACCCGAAGATGATCATTCTATGTCGCTTTTCAACAAGAAACAAGTGGCAAGTATTTGATCACACAGTGTAGCGCTTTTAATTGCTTTTAATAAGCAATTAAATATGGTACCCGCCGAATTTTGCCAAAAGATGCGATGTTTGTGTGTAACCTCCGGAGCCGTTCGTTGTCATAAAACTGAACAATTTTTCTGATTTAGGAGCAAATACTATCCTTTGTTAGGGAACGAGCTATTCTGCCATTGCCGGAACGAAATAACAAATGAGAAGTACGAAATGCGACTTATATGCAAACATTCTTGAAAAATTAACAACTTCAAATAACATATACAGGTAAATCACAACCTCGTGTATACTTCTGAAAAAAAAAAACATGAACTAAAAGGTCAATTTTCTTGGCTTGGCAGACAACCAAACTTTGAGCAGTTCATCCAGTTTCAGAGCGTCAGCGACGTAACTCTCGCAGCACATACTGACGAGGTGATCCAGGCGGTCGTCGTCCATCGTTGTGCGCAAACGTGTCATTACCAGTTAAATTTTGCTGAAACTTCTATCTGCCGTTGCCTCAGTCGGTGGCGCTGTCGCAACCCACTGGTAAACTGACAAGAGCGTCGGGAAAATTGACTTGACAGTGTAGATTTCACGGAAAACAGCCTCAAAGACCCCACGATCAGGCTTTGTTTTCGTTGCTCTCTTCCTCAGTCCTGTCCAAAAGGCGTTTGAAGGCCTTTAGCTCTAGCATGAGCTCCATGGGATCTATGCCTGCCTCTTCCCGGAAACATCTTCGTCAGGTTAGAAAGGCTTTCATAGCTATCGTCCATTTTACCCAAGACACTGCGATAGGCTGGCTCCAGGAAAGACGAGTTGTCGTGGATCGTGTACATACAATTGTGTATGAAAAAAAGGTACCAAAAAAGAGGTACCGACTGGGGTTTGCATAATATTGTCTGTCGTTTTTAATCGGTAGAAAAGCTGCGTTTACCGACTGAGATTTCGTGTATATTCATGTCCTCTTTTCTATACAACCGAAAAGAAAATTGTGTATGAAAAAAGGTTCCAAAAAAGAGGTACCGACTGGGGTTTGCATAATATTGTCTGTCGTTTTTAATCGGTAGAAAAGCCGCATTTACCGACTAAGATTTCGTATATATTCATGTCATCTTTTCTATATAACCGAACAGAAAACTGTGATGAAAAAAAGGTACCAAAAAAGAGGTACCGACTGGGGTTTGCATTATATTGTCTGTCGTTTCTAATCGGTATAAAAGCTGCATTTGCCGACTGAGATTTCGTATATTCATGTCATCTTTTCTACACGACCGAACAGAAAATTGTGTATGAAAAAAAGGCAACGAAAAAGAGGTACCGACTGGGTTTTGCATAATATTGTCTGTCGTTTTTAATCGGTAGAAAAGCTTGCATTTACCGACTGAGATTTCGTATATATTCATGTCATCTTTTCTATACAACCGAACAGAAAATTGTAATGAAAAAAAGGTACCAAAAAAGAGGTACCGATTAGGGTTTGCCTCGGGGTTTACATAATATTGACTGTCGTTTCTAATCGGTATAAAAGCTGCATTTACCGACTGAGATTTCGTATATTCATGTCATCTTTTCTATACAACCGAACAGAAAATTGTGTATGAAAAAAAGGTACCGAAAAAGAGGTACCGACTGGGGTTTGCATAATATTGTCTATCGTTTCTAATCGGTATAAAAGCTGCGTTTACCGAATGAGATTTCGTATATTCATGTCATCTTTTCTATACAACCGAACAGAAAATTGTGTATGAAAAAAAAATCGCAGCGCTTCGCGCCGCGATTTTACCGACTAATTTTTTTTACCGACTGGCCGAAAACATTGGGGGGGGGCGTCCCCCCCCTCCCCCCCCCAGTAGTGACGCCTCTGCCCCCTACACACACACAGTGTTAAGCGAGCCGGCGTCACGCGTTTACTTTTAACTCTCATGTCTAGGGGGGGGTTCCGGCTAAACCCCCCCGGCGACCCCCCCCCCCCCCGGACAAAACCCCCCGGACAAAACCCCCCGCTAACCCCCCCCCCCCCCCGGCTAACCCCCCCCCCCCTTTACCATAACCCCCCGACCAAACCCCCCCCCCGACCAACCCCCCCCCCCCCCCCCCGGTACCACCCCCCCCCCCCGCATAAAAAAGACGGGTATGTAAGAGTAGAGTAACTAGTAGATAGAGAGTAAGAGAAGAATAGAAAATCCCCCCGGTACCACCACTCCCCCGGCGAAAAAAACCCCGAATCCTTAGACACTCACACATATTTAGACTGGGATTTACTTGGCAACAAAACGAACAACCATGTGATAAGCACGAGTAGGGTGAAGAGCTGATAGAATATTTCTGGGACTATCTTGAATATGTAAGAGTAGAATACACTGGGTATCAGAACAATGATAAACAAAGGGAGTGTAAGGCGAAGGTGAAGGTTGATGGTGACAGACTAATTGCTGAAGTCACCAAACATGCGCATTCAACTAGAGCTGTTGTCAGTGAGGTGTCAAAGCCAGTTCCTCAGTGTAACGATCCCCCCAACAGTTCCTTTCCCAATGCCTCCCCCTTCTTGGCGAGGAAGCTGAAGTTAGAATGCCACCCATTGGTGCAATGTGAAGCTCCCCTTGCCTGATTGCTCTTTAGTTATTGTCATACCAGAAACTCGAAGATGGGCAGTAAGTGGAGGGATACCTATGACACCGCAAAAGTTGTCCTGCTTTCCGTCTGTGAGCAGGATAAGTCTCGAAGGGAATGAGATATTTTGATGAGACTTGATGGGAGAATCCTTTGGGTCAAGGGAGAGGTTGAGCTCGTTTTGTGATAGCACTTTCAAGATAGTCGCAGAAATATTCTACCAGCTCTTCACCTTACTCGTGCTTATCACATGGTTGTTCGTTTTGTTGCCCAGTAAATCCCAGTCTAAATATGTATGAGTGTCTAAGGATTCGGGGGGGGGGTTTCGCCGGGGGAGTGGTGGTACCGGGGGGGGATTTTCTATTCTTCTCTTACTCTCTACCTACCAGTTAGTCTACTCTTACATACCCGTCTTTTTTTATGCAGGGGGGGGGGGGGTTGGTAACGGGGGGTTTTTAGCCGGGGGGTTTTGGCGGGGGGGTTCTCGCCTAGACCCGTCTAGGGGAAACCCGTAGTATAAAGTGCTCACGGTCAGAACTGCAGTTTTTAACAAGATTATATATTTTCATTCGGAGGGGTGGAGGGGGCTGGCCGAGGGGTTATGTACCCGGCTTGGTTTTCGCCAGGGTTTTTTTTCGCCGGGCGGGGGGGGGGGGGTCGCCAGGGGAATTTTCGCCTAGATCCACTTAAATCAGCGTTGCTTCCACACGCCCAGCTGTATAAAGCTGTCAGAAAATGGCAGCATGTTGTCCACGAACCGTCTCTCGATATCTTTCCCGTATGAAAAACCTGTGGGATTGGGGAAGTCCAATCGTCAGGGAGAGAAAAGTGTGCATATTATAGCACCAAAGTTTATTGCCCATAGGTAACTGAAATGAGCATAGTTTAACCCCGCCCTACCTGCATAGAGCTGTCAGGATTTGGCAGCACATAATCAAGGAAATATCTTTAGATAGGATCTTTTCACGTTTGAAGAACCCGTCTGTGAACCCCTGCAGCCCAACTGTCCTGCTTTACCTAGGCTTAGGATTTGCTGAAACTGGCAGTTGGTCAGAGTGATGTATGTAGCATATTGCATTTCTAGGGCATTGGTTATGCTGATTCATGGACTTGGAGAGCACCTTCAATGGTATGATGAGCTTGGCCGTCGATTTGCTGCAGAAGGCCTCTTGGCTTTTGGGCATGATCACAGTAAGTGCGATAGTTTCACCTGGTGTATTATTTAAAAGACATCTATTGCATCTGGTTGTTTTTACACCCCCGGTGATAACCAAGCTGGTCCACTAATCTCCGCTAGAAACAAGAGTGGCGCGTCCCACCGGCCTCAAAGAGTTGGAAACTCGGGAAAGCAAACTTAGTACGTATTCGTGTCATACCCATACAATCCCTCGCCACCAAGGAACGTAGCTTTCAATTTTGTTGCTGCTTGATAACTGTTCAAATGATCCAGAGCCATGTAAGTAAAGAGAATACCTATTTGCTGACAGCTCAGCCCGTTTCTGAAGAGCATGCCGCAGCTGCAGCCTTTAATGCTTATTTGATGCTTCAGGCTCAAACGGGAGCCGGATCGTACGGGGCAACAAAAAAAGCAGAGAAACATTGACTGTGGAGTGGAACAAGATATCAGGCGTTTCCACGCTCCAACCAAGAGTTTCTGGCTCGGTTGTGTGACGAAAAGTGTGTTTCCGCGGTCGTTTGTGTATCCCACAAGTGTGTTTCCGCGACCATCAAGGTTTTTATGGCTCGATTTTGGCAAACAACGAGAGGTGATTCTCGATTGTGTGGCTCGAATTCCGCGGGAAAATTAGAATCAGCCACCTAAGTATTAAAATTAGCTGCTTTGCTTTATCAAGCATGTAGACATAAAACTAAACATTCCTTTTGCACGGAATGGCAGTGACGTGAGCCTGAAGCTCTATTTTGAACTTTATCTGAATTTAATTTTTATTTTCGGACTGCTGAAATTACCGCCAAAAAACAGGCAAAACGGCTTCTCGCGAGTTTCAACTTGTGGCTCGACTGTGTGGCACACAATCGTGTTTCCAGGAGAAACAGGCAGAAATGTTCGGCACACAAATGGGTCGCGGAAAAACGCTTGTGGAAGTGAGCAGATTTGTTCCATCCTACAAAACTTAGCAGTTCATTTATATTTATGCGTTTTTCTGGTCAGTACTTTACTTTCTAGTTGGACATGGTCTTAGTGACGGAGATCGTGTGCATGTTGAATCAATAGATGAGTACATCACTGACGTTTTCATTCATTATGACGAAATGAAGATCCTCTATCCCGATTTACAAAGATTTGCTGTCGGACACTCCATGGTAAGGAGAATCTTTTTTTAGTAGGAAAGTTTCCTGAAACTGAACAGCAACCGAACCCAGCAATATATGTGGGTGTGGCCCTAGGCTTGGATTGAAGAATAGGATCGTACACTGCATATTCTTGGGTCAGTCATCCGCCTTAACCACTCGCCCATAGATAATGTAGGAGGCTTAAATGTAACGAACAAAATTGACCAAGAGTTCGGTGTTTGGTTGTGTTTGGTTTTGGGTCTAACAGGTGCGCCAGTTTTGGTACCGGGCCGCTGGTTCGTCGACGAATTAAACGCCTCGGCTAGGATTAGGAATAACATAACTCATTTATATCCTTAGTAGCATTTACAACTGCTAGCTGCGGATCGTCAACATAACAAATTACAAATTACGGCTGATTGATATTTACAAACAGTTAAAATTACGGATAAAGTAAGGCACAAACGAGGATAAATACCTTTCGGTTGAGTTTATGGGGGGCTGAAGAAGGCGTGGCTTGTCAATGTTAGCTACTTTTCCCCTTGTGTTCGGTCTGGTCTGGTCTGGAGTCTCAAAATCTGGGAAAATATTACGATGGTGGTCGGAATTTAAATATTTTTTTCCAAAGTTCATCGTCATTTGATGTCTTCTATCCGCAAGGGTTGGTAACTGAAGCTTGGCCAAACTATCCTCATAGGAAGACTAACACCTGTCATAGACCGTGGTCCATGATCAACCGCCACACCAACTCGGATCATGAAGGAGGACGGCTGGACCACGGTCGGGGATAAAAGAATAAACAGCAGCTGATCATAAAAATGTTCAGAAATAGAAAAAAAATCTGATTTTACTGGAAATCAACCCAAAAGCTCTTTTATTAGTGACCCCATGCGAATCACTGAAATAGCGTCAATTTGGCGACGACCAGATACTGAAGAAATTCCAACCACGGCATAAATACCGACGTGATTGTGTGTCGCTGTTGGTCGCTCGGTAGTTTCATTCGATATAAAGACTGGAATTTTAATATCAAGGAGTTATTCTGTGTGTGGCAGCGTCGTATTTAGTGGAAATGTTGGTACTATTTGGTCTTTCTGTCTAGGAATGGCATGGTACTATATATTAAGACTTTTTTCGTAGATTGGTTGAATCTTTTAGCTGGGGCAAGACAAATTTTCATCGACATAGGTAGCATGCAGTAGAAAATTTCGTTGTCAGACCAACTACAATTGGGCACAGAACTTAGGATAAAATAATGTCGCCGCTTACGCGGGTTGCCTAGCCCGAAGACACATTTAGAGTTTGTACAGCTCAGCTGTGTCATTAATTACTAAAAAGAGAGTAGAAATTTTTACTGATTGGTACGATGCACTTTCATGGAAAGCTTACGTTTGACCGCTAGGCTCACTGCTAACGTCGCATATCACCTGTTCCTTCTTCTATGATGAAGGCTGTAACTTGTTTTATTTGCAGGGAGGGATGATCTTGCTTGGAGCGTCTTTGAAGAATCCAAGGGAATTCGATGGAATCGTGTTGATGGGTCCTTTGATTTTGATGAACCCGAAACATCGCCTGGTCAGCAATCCTATTATCATGACAGGACTTAAGATGCTAAGTTTCGCAATCCCACACTTCAGCGTAAGTCTGGTCCTTTATCTATGCCAGTATTACACCTGTTTGACTGCACTAAATGGACACGTCAGCTGAGGTTTGATTTGAGATATCCGGCCTTTCTTTGCAAAGGGTCTCTTTATGCCCAGGCCACATTCAGTCACATCTGTACGTAATTTGGTTCGTTAATTTGGTTATTACCCACTCTTTAAGTTTCATGCTGGTCACACTTGAAACAAAGAAGTTCAAGAAATATTATCACCATCATCAGTCATGGGAAAACAAAACGAAGTAAAGTCAGTGACTGCAATGTGGTCTGTGATTGATCCAGAGATACGTTTCAAAATGGCTGAGATGGATTTTCCATCTTGACTATTTTACATTTCCAGTGTCTTTTCTTCCCACTTTCGACCGTAAAACGGTCTTATTACCGGCGTTATGACCAGATGTGACTTTAGTGGGGCCCGGACACTAGGCTTATGAACCTTAATTGCGTTTTTGCAGATACCATAGTATCTGTTACCACGGTAATTGGATCTGCAATTATTCATTATTGCAGTTACTGTGGTATCTGATACTACGGTTGCTCTGCAAAAACGACAATTGCCGAAATTGCGCGTTTCGAAGTCATCCCAAAAGAAAAACTGATATCCAGTCACATCACCAAGTGCCAAACTTCGTTCCCACCAATTTGACAAAAATTGATGAAAGTGAGATGACTTTTCCAGATACCACGATCAGTTAATTGCCACGGTCGGACCGTGGTATCTGAATATCAGATACCACGATAGCTGGCCAGATACCACGATAACTGCAAAAACACTTTTTGACCGTGGTATCAGATACCACGGTAACTGCAATAACGCCTTTAGACCGTGGTATCAGATACCATAGTATCTGCAAAAACGCAACTCTTGTAGTCGATAGCAGGTTCACATCTCAGCTGACTTATCGTATAGCGCCGTCAAACATGATTCACATTCAGCGTGGATTAAGGAAGACGTCAACGGGGAAGACCCAAGAAACGCGATCTGTCTCCCTTACCAGAGGAACCTTGCAAACATACATTGTAGAAGAAACAACATTACAAGTGATTGCAAGTAAAAATGATTAAAGACAATTTTTCGTTGGTAATTGGAAGTAAAAAGGGTAGTTCAAATAGTTCAAATAGAATTGAGATTGAATTTTTAAAATTATGTTTTTTGTTTTGGAAAGATAAGGTGACGTTCACGAGTTTTAGGAAAAACTAACATCACAAAGTTGTGTACAAAAAGATGCCACGCGGGTCAAAAAAAAGTCAACATACATGCAAGTCTGCAACCTGAGTGGGAGGATGACTTAGTAGTGGCCACCAGAGTGAAGGCTGGCGCCTATTCATGGATGCCCTGTTTGCCTCAGGTGGTATAGGAGGATCTAAGGTGTCAAGTAAAGTTGGGCTGAAGGAATATTCAGAGCAATACTCCTATTCTACGTATAAATTTGTCGGGTCACAACTCCTTGGCGGTCCATATTTATATCCGTCAGGTAGGCTATGCAGCTTGTAAGTGTAGCAGCTCGTTATGTCTGTAGAGAAACTAAAGAAGCCAATGGGGACCGCTGCACTACAAATAATTAAAATCAACAAGAAAAGAAAATGTGGGTGGAAGGCACGAAGTCTCCAACAGTAAAGGGACAATCAAGGCCTCAGTCAGAGCAGTCGAAGTCGAAGATTAGGATGCTCCAACAAAGGTCACTTTTAGTCAAATTTGCATCTTTCTTGGCTTGTCTTGTTTTGATTTTTTTTTTTGCCCGAAAATATAAATTCTCCTTGGAGCTTTCCGCTACCAACATTTCCTTGGAATGCTGTAACGTGTTCTCGACGGAAAAAAATTCCAGCTCTGTTTTATGGATTGCCAAAGCCTTTCTTAACAAATACGACTGAATTGTTTAGGCTGGCAGTCTGGATCCGATTCACATTACAAGAGATGCCGAAATGAGGGAAAAGATGGCAGCCGACACTCTTCGATGGACAGGAGGAGTGAAGATTCGATGGATGGTTGCGACACATACGATTCTAGAGGTACGTTTAAAGTTTAACCGAAAAGTCTAATTAAAACCTTGAACTTTGAAGGGCTGAGATAGGACAATCTAGCTATACCTTTGTCACTGGAATAACAGTATTGAATTGAACTATCACTTATTCACTTAAAGAGGCTTGAAGACCCGATGAAAACGCGTTACTTCGTTGCTTCACTATTCACGAATAATTATTTACATATATTGGAATCTACCTGTCGGATTTGTGGTACCTCTATGCGCTTGTACCTGTGTTGTATGCTTGACGAAAACGATTTGCGAAAAATTCCCGCAGTGGGGTGGGCTACCTTCCACGAATTTTGAATCACTACAAAGCCAAGTTTGTAGTGATTCAAATTTTCCGCGTTATAGTAGAATTTTGCATTGTGAGGAAGGCCGTAGATATTCTGATTGTCCAGATAATGCAGTGTATTCAGTTAAATGATACAAAAATAACGTGGCTTTTCAGTTAAACTTTAACTGTTCTTGCTTCAGAGCGAGAGCATACTGTAGGAAATAAATCGTCATTCTGAACTCCCGATTGCCATGATGTTTGATCGGAGGAAAAGAGTGGGTCCAGGCAGTGGCGGACTTGGAAAATTAGATCCGTGGGGTTGGGGTGGATAAACTGTCTGAGTAATGTTATAAGTATTGAACTAAAAGACAAGAATGTTCCTCGGGGGGGGGGGGGGGGGGGGCGCGGCCGTCCGCTTAAGTTGCCAACCCTCTAACCACCGGGCCCCCAAGGAGCTTGTGAACGTAGTTCGCAAACCACTAATTTGCCAGATAGAAGCGGGTCACTTTTAATGTGAACGGAATTTAAACTCGCATTTTCTAGCTGTAGATACAGTCGAATTTGACGACGATGTATTTTTTCGATGACGAAATTTGCATAGCCGATATTTGTGACCAGTGAGCTCCTCGGCAGCAATATGCATAGCCTGATCTGCCTCGAAAAGAACGACAAATGCAGAAATCAGCGTAGTGTTGTTATAGTGGATAAAAATTGCATAGGAATTCCGGAATCTCGGAAATGTAAATGAATGGAACAGTTACGAACGTAGTGAAGGAGTAATGTAGGTAAGACGGGTCCTTCAAGTAGGGTTACAAACCGCTGGTGTCACAACCGGCCACGCGCACCGGCACATGACCAACGTGAGGCCGGGAGTTTGGCAAAACTTGGACGAAACTGAAACTAACATTTTCTAGTACATACACGCGAACTTGACGACAATGTCTGTGCCTTTCCTTCTCATTCATGGAGATAAGGACCAGTTGTGTGATGTGGAAGGATCGAAGCTTTTATTTGACGCGGCACCGATCGGAGATAAAGAAATTAAGGTAAGAATTTTCTGACGAGAGCAAAGAAAACTTTAGACTTCGTTCAAAGATCTGAACTTGTCAAGACTCGATAAAGATGTCAAGGCTGGAGTCTGCTTGACAAGATAAAGAAAAGGACCGAACGTCTAAGATGTCTGAAGACCTTGCAGTCAAAAGTTGGCAGTTGGCCTATCCTAAAATCATCGAAAGAAAGTCCGTCAGATGGCCACACTGTCAAGAATGTAAACACCTCGCGTGCGGGGATCTCCGGTCAAATTTGTAAAAGCGAAAGTAAACCCTGAAGTTGCGTTGTAAGATACACGATACAGCTGATCTTGAAAGGGAAAACGCACTACGTCATGGTGAATTTTAGGTTCGGAGTACAGAAAAGGTTGGGAAGTTAAAAGGAATATCAGCGACAATTGTTTTGGGTACAAGTTCAGGGTTAACTGATAAGGTTTCTAAAAAAGCAGAGGGTCGAAGTAAATGTATATATTGCTAAAATAAAGCTGTTAATTAATTAATCCCCAATACAATACTAAAAAAAACTAATTTGAAATATAAATAAAGAAAGTAAAAGAAAATAACGCGTGTGACCCACCCGTAGACGGGCAACCCCCTAACGAACCCGGGCAACCCCCTAACGAACCCACCTACACTTGGCAAAGATCGTTCCGAAATCACTTATCAAAAATCGGACGGGTGACCTGTTTTTTTTTGGGGGATGAGCTTTAAGGGGTCTAGGCTAAAACCCCCCCGGCGAAAACCCCCCCGCCAAAACCCCCCCGGCGAAAACCCCCCGTGACCAAAACCCCCCCGGCGAAACCCCCCCCCGTGACCAAAACCCCCCCGGCGAAAACCCCCCCGTGACCAAAACCCCCCCGGCGAAAACCCCCCCGGTAACAAACCCCCCCCCGGCGAAAACCCCCCGGTACCAAAAGCTCGATTCATTTACATTTAACACGAATCCAAAAAATTTCACTTGACTTCCCGTGATCTTGTTCTAATTCAAATGGAATTCTGGTACAACAAGACAGTGAAGCTTAGTCAGTTCTCAGTTGTACTTCCACTGGAATTAGTCCGCCCCTTGCGACGAGGACGCGCTCACTGGGAAAATTGTACGAGTTGCAGCAGTGAAAGTTGCAATTCATACCATTAAGGGGCATTTTTTTTTTTTTTTTTTTTTTTTGGTTCCAAGGGAAAACATTTTTTTTACAAGTTTAACAACTAGGCTATTACTTCGGTCCAATTAAGGCTAGGTACAATAATAAGGCACTTTTTCCCGATTATAGTTATGTCTAGATTTTTTTTCAAGATTTTTTTTTTAATACTTTTTTTAAGATTTTTTTGTAAGATTATTTTCCCCGGGGGGTTCTGGTACCGGGGTGTTTTGGTACCCGTGGGGTTTTGGTATCGGGGGGGTTTTGGTACCGGGGGGGTTTTAGCCGGGGGGGTTTTGGTACCGGGGGGGGTTTAGCCGGGGGGTTTTGGTCACGGGGGGGTTTTCGCCGGGGGGGGTTTGGTACCGGGGGGTTTTCGCCGGGGGGGGTTTGGTCACGGGGGGGTTTCGCCGGGGGGGTTTTGGTCACGGGGGGGTTTTCGCCGGGGGGGTTTTGGTCACGGGGGGGTTTTAGCCGGGGGGGGTTTTGGTACCGGGGGGGTTTTCGCCGGGGGGGTTTTGGCGGGGGGGTTTTGTCCGGGGGGGGGTTTCGCCGGGGGGGTTTTAGCCGGAACCCAGCTTTAAGTTACGTCCATAACGCAGTCCGATAAGATCTCGCGTGCGAAACATGCGTCTCTGTGGTGAAACCTACATGCGGTGCGTCAGAGTTCCGGAACGAAAGAGAAATTTGCATCCTGCTGCGGAAATCGGACTGTGTGTGGGCCCGACGTAGAAGCTTGAAATGCTTCCGGAGAGTCCACAGTCAGGGGCACATGTGGAATGGAGAAACAAAATATATTCAATACCAGCAGCAGTTCCCTGAATTACGATATAGTGAGGTACTCCTTCTCTGACTAAGTAGGTGCAAGAACTTTTAATTGGGGGTACCTTCTCCATGTATCTTCAAGATTTCTGTGTCTAACGTTTTGGCTGACGCTACGGGGAGTCGACTAGGGTTTCCCGGACGGATTTTCTGCACTTTTATCATAAAGTTGAAAAGCTCAGATTTTCCATATGGAAGTGAAGCTGGTGGCGAAAATTCGGACAGGAATTCCAGTACGGGAGGACCCTACTCTGATCGTACGTCCAAGGTGGAAAATCCCAAACGAGCTTTTTTACTATAACAGAAATTTCTTCATTCTTACGTCTCTCTAACTTTCAACCTGTGGCGCTATGCGAAACAAACGGTATACGAGATACTGGGCATAAGCACTCGTGCATTGTTTACGGGACTCGATGGTGGATTTTTGCTTGAGCAAGGACCGAGAGACATAGCGGAGGTTCTCGCGTAGAGGGTTGTTTAGCTCGACGTAAAATGCCATCTACATGAAAATGCCTGGATGATGCCATTTTCACGAAATTTTAATCAGTCCGGCAAGAGCCCCAAAGATGCACTTTTGTTCAGCTGTGCTACCCGGGCACCCCTGAACTTGGGGGGAAATTTTCGCGTGAACGGTGTTTTTCAGCGGGACAGCATCTTCAACTGCCATTCACGCGAAAACGCCCCCCTAAACGTACTGCCTTGATCCAGGGACCCATAAATTTCCTGTAATGACTCGCCATTCAGGGGGCTTGTCAATAAGAGATCTCTGATGCGCTCTTGACCGGACGTAAGATAGTTCGAGAAATACCCACGGGGATAGAACACCGAAGACAAAATTTGGGATTGGCTGCTGGAGAAGAGCTTCCGCGTTGAGGGAGGAGTCTCTTTGGCCTCACCTCCAATGAGGCAAGCAATAACGCCGATTCGACCCAAGCGGAATTTTTGGAAACTAGGAGAGGTTCGGGCAACATAGCAACATAGAAGCATAGGAAATAACAAGCCCCCTGAATGGCGAGTCATTACAGGAAATTAATGGGTCCCTGCTTGAGCTAAGTTACGACGTCATTCATTAAGCTAATCACGCGAAAATGACTTTGAGATGTATGGTATCCGTGACAAAACGAATATCATGAAGATGGCTTGTCCCGTTGAACAAAGCCGTCCTCGCGAAAATGTCCCCACAGAGGTTCTTCCCATCATCCCTTTTTGGGATCCCAAAACGTTAGTGACGGATACCTATGACATCGCAAAAAGTTGTCCGTCTGTCCGTCTGTACGGTCTGTAACTTTCGAAGGGAATGAGATATTTTGATGAAACTTGGTGTGAGGATTCTTTGGGTCAAGAGTAAGGTCAAGTTCGTAGATGGGCTCTCTAGCCCTATATTTAGGGGTGGGGGAGGGGGTTTAAATTAAGGGGCAAACAAAATATTTTGAAACAGCTAATGTGATAGTCGATTATGGGGTAAGAAGACATGCTGAACACGATGGTGAAAACCATTTTCTCACCGGACGATTAGTTCGCCCGGAATCAGGCCAAAACCGGAAAGTCTGTTAAAAGTAAAATTTTTATTTGAAGTTGATTAGATGTTCGATTTAGGGGTAAGATGACATGCTGAACACGATGGTGAAAACCATTTTCTCGCCAGACAAGTAGTTCGCCCGGAATCCGGCCAAAACCGGAAATTTTGTTAAAAATAAAAGTTTTATTTTAAGTTGATTAGAGGTTTGATTTAGGGGTAAGAAGACATGCTGAACACGATGGTGAAAACCATTTTCTTGCCGGGAAAGTAGTTCGCCCAGAATCCGGTCAAAACCGGAAAGTTTGTTAAAAGTAACAGTTCTATTGGAAGTTGATTAGACGTTCGATTTAGGGATAAGAAGAACACTTTTTCTACCCGGACAACTTGTTCGCCCGGAATCCGGCCAAAACCGGAAATTTGGCAGAAGTAAAGCAGGAAGTTTCGATCAGTACCGTCAAAATAGATATGGCTTATAGCGGTATATCTGAACTTGGTTTTCTCAGATGATTAGCCTGGCGAAGACTGGATCTGGCGAAGACAAGACCCGATTGTCTGGATCAATCATTAAATTTTTGGGATCCCATCGAAACCTTTGGTCTTGTTATTAGGGACTTTGGTTTGATAGCGTCTCTGCTTGCAGATTGTGCTAGGTGGCCACCACCATTTATACATTGAGGCGTTGGAAGTCCGCAACGAAGCAATGGGCGACACCGTTTCTTGGGTCGTCAAACGGGTTACCGTTTGAAGTTTTTATCCTTTTGCATTTTTGCTACCTGGAAAACTTTGTAGACCGAGTAGTGTATAGCTTTAGATTCTTTAGGGAAGCATAGACCGAGTCACCGCAAAACCTTGATTTTGAGGGAGGCCATGCAAGACGATGGGGATAGTCGAGGGTGTCGATAGGGCTACTCAAACGCTGGGTATCCTCCGAACCCTCTCCGAAATGAAATGGGCCCTAAAAACTGGAAATTAAAGCAAACAAAAATTAGAGCTTCTGTTCAAGGGTTCCAGGGCCCCAGCACTTGGTTCGCCTTATCATAAACCAAATGTACCAAATGTCGTGGCTCGCTTCCTTCTGTGTATCCGTAGGATTTGTGGTAGACATCAGTTTGTTGTTATGCAGATTTCTATGTTTAGGTTTTTTAATCAGTTTTTGATTTTTACGGGTTTCGAGTGATGGGGTTTAGCTGTGATACTGTATTTTACTTGTTAGTTTATTTTAACTATTTTATTTTTAACTGGAGTGCATCTTTTTTGGTTTACTTTTTTATCGTGGTCCAACCATGTCAAGTGACCGAGTGGCTGTTTATTTTGTACTCCAAAAAACGAAGCAGCACGAAGCTAAGCGTTGCGCATGAAAGTTTTACTACTTGTTGTATTTGTATAAATGGCTTTATTTTGTTTTGCAAAGTACTCGATGTATAACTAAGGTGCCATGTTTTTATACCGTAGGCGTTTTCAATCGCCGAAGTAAGGTGCCATGTCAATATACGCAGGCATTTTCCGTCACTGATTTTCTTAGAAATTTTCCGAGCAAAAAGTAAATGGGAAGGTGGACGTTTTCTTATTCCAAGCTCGCACTCGAGTTAATTTCTTGGCTAGAGTAGCACATAACGTTTGAAACGTCAGTATATCTAAGCATATGGTACATTTACAAACAACGTAAAATCCGAGCGTGCTTACGTCCGTTTTCTCCGCTCGAGATTTTTTTCGCGCAAAAACGGGCGTAAAGAACACTCGGATTCGCGAGAAGTGTAAACCCAACATTAACTCAGAACAATTTCTCCTGGCCGATGATTAAAATTGTGTTATCATATGTGTTTTTTATTCCTATACCAAAATGGCGGGTGAAAAACAAATTACTTAATTGATGGAAAACGATTTAAATTGCGCATCTACACCTGACAGGTTGGTGTGCACTCATTATTAGATATTTAGGGCAAATCTCACGGATTCGCTTGAAGCGAGAATCCGCCGAGCGCAAGAACGGACGGAAAGTCGTTGCGCCTCTACAACTTCTCGCTGACTTACCGAGACTACTTTCCGCTCGAGCACATTGTCAGAAGTTTCTTAACATATAACAGAAGGATGCGCAGTTGCAACATTTTTGAAAATGTTATGCATTAAATGTTCTGCTTGGCAAATTGCCGGGAAGAGCCGAAAAAGCATCTGCTCACTTTTTTGTTTGTCGTCATGACATCAGAAAAGTCAGCAGATGCCTTTTCGGCGGTTTTCCGGCTCTTCCTGGCAATGCTTGCTATGCATAAAGTTCAGACCGGCGTGAGCCAGGTTAGTTTCTGATTTAATGCATAACGTTTTCAAAATCACTAAAGATTACAGTGTTGTCTGTTGAAACTGCGCATCCTTGTGTTATCTGTTATGAAACTTCTGACTGTGTAGTGGATTCACTTTCCACGTCACTGGCTGAAACTAGCGGAGCGCAGTATCAGTTTTGGAAAGGGAAGCAAGTTTTAGCCGAAATCGCAAGAACAGCCGACGAATAAACTAGTGAAACTGCCCAGATTGCCGGAATCGCCCTATAATCAGATATTGTGCCGAAGGGAGATTTTGAAGCTATAGTGCCATGTGAGTGTAGCGTCGGAGAGACCCCATGAATGATTAAAAGTAATTCAAGCATTCATTTACGTACGAGAAGTAATACTGCACTTGATGACAACTTGATTTACTGGACTAGAAGGAGAAGAAACTTGTGTGGGCCTATAGCCAAACTACAACTTAAACATTAGACGAAACGAAAGAAACACAGAAAAGAGGAAAGCAGAGCAAAAGAAAAGGGGCTAGGGGGCTTCAACTAGGCTAGTGGACATGTCTTGAAAATGTGGTGGATTTTCAGAACTATTATTACATTAAAACCTTAAAACAATTTATTAGAAGCAATAGTATTGTGTGTTTCGTCGACTTTTCTTGCTAGGAGCTCATCTGACAGCGTCCAGCCTGGTAAAAATATTGTAAAGGCGATATGACTTCCGAACGAACGCCTTTAAGTGTTGTAAAAACGCTTGACTTCGCGTAGGGAACTTCACAGCATTTCTTTAGGACGTTAACTCTGTTCTCTGGGCTGAGGTTGGTTCATATGACTTGTCAGGTGCAAATGCGTATTATTTTACTCGTATCGTTTTAAATGATAACTTGAATGATGGTGCGTAGTGCTTTTGTTAATTATTGTGTCTCTAAGCTTGGCTGTCTTCGTAACGCTCGCGCAAAGCTGCACGGATAACATGTACTTTAACTGTTGTATGGTTTATTGAAAGATGAAATTATACGACAACTATAAGCTGTTCACAGAAAAAAATCGAGGTCGATAAATTAGGCCGTAGCTAAAAGTCTGAACTTTGGATCATGGCAAGAATAAATAAGGGAGAGAATTGAGAAGACTCGACTCAAGCTGGTTTCCTTTCTAGCCGGTTTCAAAAACCGGGGGTGGAGCCTGGGTGGGGCTTCGCGTGTTGTCTCTTGCAGTATTAGGTGTTACCTCCAGAGCAAAAGTGATGAAGCAGTCAGAAAAGGCGGGAATTTTCAAACACTGCTGATTTCCGAGGATTATACCAAGAATGAAGAAGGGGAGGATTTAGAAGACAAAAATAAAGGCAGAAAAGGACCGACAGCAATTTGGACTCAAAGTTCAAGTTTAAAGAAAGGAAGGGACGTACTACCAAATGTTTTACTCTAGGCTTAGAAAGTCAGTTAGAATATCCGTCGCTTGAGAAGTGAGAAGAACAATTCACTCTTTTTTTTTCATACACAAATATTCATTTAATCCCTCTGGCAGATCTTGAGTGTACGTGTCCGTATCATTTCCAGTAATTAGTTATTAGTGTAAGATAGGATTTATTGTTTTTCGCAACTATCCGAGAAAATGGTATGAACTAAATTTTGTGTAGTGAATACAACTTAAAACAAAACAGAATAACTCTTTGAGTACATTTCGCCATTTATGCCTAAAATTCAAGTTTGAATGATGAAAAAACATGATATTGAAAAAAAAACGATGATGAAATAACAGACTAATAATAGCATAGATAATGACATGATAACAGTATAGATAAACCACCCGAGAAAATCATATACATTTTGACCAAGAATAATAAGTTATTATCACAAATGGGGACGTTTTGGATTTCTCATAATCAGCAAATATTAATTTGAACAATATTTATAGTCAACTGTTTGTCGCAACTATTCGAGAAAATGATATGAGCTGAATTTTGCGTCGAGACTAGAGAGTACAATTTAAAAACAAAACATAATAACTCATTCAGTACATTTTTGCCAGCTAAATACCTTTAGTTGTCCATACCTTTTCTACAAGCGATGCTTTACAGTCCTGAGAAGACTAAAATAAAATTACTAATGTTCACACCAATCCTATTGATCTGGACCAAAGACGCGTGTTAGGTCATTGCCTCAAGTGCCTCAACGTTTGCTCCTAATTGCTCCCTGAGCCATCAAATGCCGCATTCCCTTGGGCTCATCGTCTTTGTGAAAGGTCGCGATAAAATAAGCACCTTATTGGAAATCTGACCCGATTGAAAGTCGTTTTCATTTGTGTAGCCTAACCCGCAGAAATCAGCACTGTTTGAACTTCCCGCCTTTTCTGGCTGCTTCATCACTTTTGCTCAGGAGGTAACGCTGAGTACTGCAAGAGGCAACACGCGAAGCCCCACCCAGTCTCCACCCCCGGTAAATAATGCCGGCTAGAAGGAAACGTAGCTTGCTGACATCAAGGTTATGCGAGTTCTCAATTCTCTCCCTTATTTATTCTTGATCATGGTGGTATTATTGGCTGTGTTCTGAAAGTGCAGAAAATCCGGTCGGAAAAACCTGATCATCTGTCTGCTCCATATTGTCTTGAACAGACGATCAGGCTCGGATGCTTGCGGAATTCCTGCTCGGATTTTTGTAACCATCGTAAAAATATGGAAAATCTGAGATTCTTTCAACATGAAAGTGCAAACATGCGACCGGAAAAACCTGACAGACGATAGGGTCAGGTGCTTGCGGAATAGAAATCCTGCTCGGATTGTCGGAACCGTCATAAATTTCATATGCAAAAGTTGAGATTCTTTCAACTTGATGATGAAAGTGCAGAAAATGCGGCCGGGAAGACCTGAGACCGTGTATTCGCAACTATTCTAAGGCGTATTCTCGCCGTTTTCCGAGGACTCCTCGGGGAATCCAGGGGAACGGCGAGAATAGAGGGAATCACTCAACGCGTACTCCGCGTGTCCGTCGATTTATTTCTTCGTTTGTGTGGCACTTGAGCCGAAGCCTGCGGTCGCGTTTTCTGTCCGTCCGTCGGTCTGATTTTTGCTAGTTCGTGGTCTTCCAAATGAGCTAAGACGATTAAACTTTGCATACGTCTAAGGACCCGAATTCAACCATCGACGGGGAGATAGGGAATCCGGATCTTTGTGACTGCGTAAGTTGCGAACGAGCGGTCCGATTGAAGTGAAAGAAAATAAAAGATAAGAAAAAGAATTGAGTTCACACTCCACGTTTGAGCGCTTGCGCACTTGTTGAACAGAATTACCAGAAGTCAGTTGCGGAAAGAATGCCTGTTCTATTCTCTCTTTCTCTTTCTTGCTCGAAATTATTTGCTATTTAGGATATTATATACTTCTTTGCCTGAAATCTGTACGTCTTGATTGTGGACCACCACAGAGGGTGGATTTATACGAAGCAAAAAGCTGTTAGATCAGATTTCAGAACTTCAGGTACTTATTTTAAAGCACACCTCGCACTACTTACTGTTAATGTTCCAATATTCAAACTATCTGAATACTGTAAAACTAAGCTCCACTTTTAACAAATTATCCACGGCTTTGGCTGTTTTAAGCCTTTTCCCAGACACATTAAGCAGAAACTTGGCAAAATTCAGAAAACCAGTGCAAAGATTAGTGAGGTGTTGTTAGCGGGTTCGGAATTTAACATACAAAATTTGGGTTCCCAGGTTTAAAGTTTAACCGAAAAGGAAAGTAATAGCAGAATCTAGGCACCCATGACTTATTCACTTAAAGAGGCTTGAAGACCCGATGAAAATGCGTCGCTTCGTTCTTTAGCTATTCACGAATAATCGATTTTCAAATAGTGGAATTTCCCTGTGATTTGTGGTACTTCTATCTGCTTGTGTCTATGTTGTATGCTTCACGAAAACAGTTTCACTGACCACTGAAAAGCCGCGTTTGTATTGAGATTCGGTTTTTCTGCGTCATAGTACAATTTTGCGTTTTGAGGACGGCTGTAGATATTCTGAACATCATACTAGAGCAAATAGTGAAAATAAGAAAAATCCCTTAAAGGTCATATGAATGAAGTCTAACACCCTAAATTGCCACTTTTACATACTGCTTACCATTTATCTCTCGAAAACCGGACTAAAATCGGATGAAGTTTCACCGTGCTATAATTTTCAGCCTTTTTTCTGACTTGTCTTGATCGTAACGCTCGCCGTAACAGTTGTAACAGTCCATGCGTAACAGTTCATGTTGTAACAGTCCACGCCGTAACAGTCAATGCGTTTATCCATCCATGCGCTGTTTATCCATCCATGCGTTATCAACGTACGTTTATCCATGCGATAATGACAGTTTAAATATTGGCGCTAAATTTGTCTTGGGAGGTCGTAACGAATCGCCATAGGGAGACTTAGAACTTCAAGAGTGGATAGCGCCGAAATCACGGAGCGAAAAAATTCGTCTTCTCTGTACCGGTACTGTGAAGGACGATCTGAGGGGTTCATGGAAGTATGGTAGGATCGTTCAGGTGTCCTTTAACACAATCAAATAATGCAGTGTAGTCAGTCAAATGATATAAAAATAAGTTGGCTTTTCAGTTAAACTTTAAGAACTAATAAATGCAGTTACAGAAGTAGGTTGCATTGGTAATATAGATACGATGGTCGATAGGTCTTTTGAGTGGAAAGAATCTCAAACGTTTCTATACGAAATTACGGATGATGCAGAAAATGGTAGCAGCAATTCCAGCCCGCGACTGGCTTATCCTTGTCGTCTATCCGGGAAAAGAATACACGACCGCAGAAAGGGACCGGACATTTAGAATAGTGACCCAGTCATTGGTGCCCTGAAGTTTAGTTTCGTGGCTTAGATTTTGACAATAGGCACGAACAGGTTTTTTTGTGAATTGCTCACGCACATCACTTAGCTTATAGAAACTGGTTAAAAGTGAAAAAAAAGCCTTATAGTTGTCCGGTTGGGAAATGGAAACGAGCAAGTCACTTGCCGGAGTACAAGTCATTCTCTCAGTCCAGTAGGAGTTTGACAGATCACAGCGGTACACATGTTCGCTAGGAATGCCCACCGATTTGGTTCAGGTAAAATGATTACTCGTGTTTCGTAATTTTTTCATTCTATACTAAGCCTGTTCCACCCTTTTAACAATAGTAACTGTTAGTTACTAATTTCGTTCCAGCCTCGTGAAAAGTTACTACACTGACCGTTCCAGCCTTCGCGAAATAGTAACTATTTGCTTACCACGCTCGGGAGCATAGTAAGTGCGGTAACTACGAGTCTCTTTGACGTGATTGGTCCGATTAGCCGGTGGCACGATATTTTGCTGAAAATAGAAAAATGTGCTCCGGCCTCGGCGCCAAGAAGCCAGAATCCGTCATGCGTAGTAACTACACTACGGTTAGTAGGTTGGAACACGCTCACTATCGTGGGGTTGAGTATGGAAGGTGTGAACTCACGTGCCTGGTCACACTAGCTCAAAACGGCGCAAATGTAAAAGTAGACTCGTTTTCACCAGGGAAATTTGCGCTATTCCTCAAATCTGTGCCGTTTTGAGCCCAGTGTGACCATGCTTAAATTGCATTTTTGTCAAAATTTCGTTCTGCCGTTTTGTCCAGGATTTTTTTTCTTTGTAATGCATTATTTTGCTACTCCGCTGTTTCCTTCGTAGCGGGTTCTAAGTAAATGTAGTTAATCACTTTAATGAAAAACTTAAATTACGAAGACTGCAGACTCAAATAATCAGTGGCGTCATTTAGGGGGGAGGGGTAGCTTCCCGCTGGCTTCCCAAGCAGGCCCAGAGCTACCCATAACAAAAAATAACTGTAAAACTTAGTTGATGAGGCGCAAAACCGAATATGTGTAAATTATTTGTATAGAATATATTTTTCCACGAGTCTTCGTAATATATTGTTTACTTCTCGTTCATGTGTTTGTAAGTCACTTAGGTATTGTCGGTCTCACCTGTGTAAGATTTAGGGTAATGAATGTAGGGGAGGCCCAGGTTTAAGCGAAATGACGCCTCTGCAAATAATAAGGTTCCTAATGCATGCAGAGTATTGCAGAGAAAGATACAAATTGTTTGAATCCTCGGACAATGGGTATGTCCAAACTGATTTATTTGATATAGAGCCGCCGCACGTCCGGATTAGAGAATGACTACTTATTTATAAGTTTCAAATGACGTTGCATCTAGTACGCCAAGAACACCACCTTTTCTTTGGACGAGGAGGTTCACATTCAGGATCCGTTTGTACACCAGAATTGTATTTTTTCGGCAAGCTGCGGACTTGGATGCGTTTCGACTTTCTACTGAGGGATAAAGACAAATCTTGCGACGTGCAAAAAACCGCAAGGAACAAGACCCCTGTTCTAGCGGACTTCTTCTTAAAAAGAAAACCACCGCGAGTCTTCTTGTGGGCAAAGGACATGGTTTGGTTCAAAACATCGGTCTAACTATTTTTCTTTTTAGCAACAATGACAGTCAAAGGTCTTCTTCTTCTTTTAACGATCTCTTTGACAAACCTTAGCGTTCTGGCTGGGATAGAATCCTATCTGTCTGCAGCAGTCGACCAATCAGATCCATTCAAAGCAGTAGAGGGGAAAATAACCGGTGGAGGCAGCGGAAAGCAACTACACACACGATACTGGAGACCAACTAGAACACCAAGGTAAGTGTGAAACAGCCTTGCGAGAGTTTATGGCTCTCAGTATTGCTCATTTGTTTCAGTATCACCTGTGAAGCTGAAAGCAAATGGTAATCCTCTCTGAAAGGAGACGTGACGAAATGACGTAGAAAACTAGGTCCACAAGTTTTAAGTACTCGACTAATCCTCTTTAGTGGGTTACTAAAATTATTAATCATCATCATACGTCAAAGACTGTCAATAGTCGTTATCGTTGATGTGAAGGCGTGACAGCACTTTACGTCTGTTGTCTTCTTTACACTGCCCGGCTGAGCGTATACACACCCAAAAATCGGGCATCGTTTTGGGGTTTGAGTGTGACCCGGACTGATTACAGACAACTTTCTTCCACTGTTGGTATGCCTTTCGAAAAAAATACAGACGGATCTAGCTTTAGTCACAGCTGGAGCCAGGCAGCTTTCGTGTACTGTTTTTACGGTAATTTTTGCCTTTCAAGCTTGCTTAAAGTGCGCATTTGACCACAAAGCGAAAAAAAAACTTTTGACCAAACAATACATTTCATGATCCACAAGGGCCCATGATCATTTGTGCAACAAGGGTTTTGTTCAAAAATGAATCTCTAGCACCCTTAAAGTGCGCATCTTAAACCGAAAACTGAAAAAAAATATTTTGACCAAACGATACATATTCATGATCCCCAAGGGCCCATGATCATTTGTGCAACAAGGGTTTTGTTTAAAAATGAATTTCTAGCACCCTTAAAGTGCGCATCTTAAACCGAAAACTGAAAAAAAAAAAATTTGACCAAACGATACATATTCATGGTCCCCAAGGGCCCATGCTGATTTTTGGGATCCCAAAACGTTAGTGACGGATACCTATGACATCGCAAAAAGTTGTCCGTCTGTACGGTCTATAACTCTCGAAGGGAATGAGATATTTTGATGAAACTTGGTGTGAGGATTCTTTGGGTCAAGAGTAAGGTCAAGTTCGTAGATGGGCTCTGTAGCCCTATATTTAGGGGTGGGGGAGGGGGTTTAAATGAAGCGGCAAACAAAATATTTTTAAACAGCTAATGTGATAGTCGATTATGGGGTAAGAAGACATGCTGAACACGATGGTGAAAACCATTTTCTCACCGGACGAGTAGTTCGCCCGGAATCCGGCCAAAACCGGAAAGTTTGTTAGAAGTAAAAGTTTTATTTGAAGTTGATTAGAGGTTCGATTTAGGGGTAAGATAGATAGATGATAGATACGCTTTAATTTTCACCAAAATTTTCATGGCACTGCCAAATTTCTTTGGTATAGTCACATTAAAAAACGATCAATCTTCCTGATTTTCGTTATACATTTTTACAAAACTAGGTATAAAACTGTTCGCGAACCGCTGATGGGCACAGCGTACCGGCTGAAGTTTCTCAACAGGCACTGCAACCCTGCGCGGGAGTCTTTTTGTTGTGGATTGAGGGGGGAAAAGGGATTTGTGGATTGGGTGGATCAGAGATTTTCTTCCGAAATCCATGCAGAGTTTCTCTCTTCTTTTTTTCAGAGTTTGCATTTTAAACTTTGTCAGCAGCTCTTCATACGACATTTCTGCCTGCTTCGATACTATCATTAGAGCTCTTTTCTGAACTCTTTCGAGCCTGGCGCTTTGCTCAGCCGTCAGTGCAAAATGCCATACAGGAGCTGCATATTCCAGAATTGGGCGAATAAAAGATGTAAATATTCGGAGGAGGTGGTCTGGAGGGGCGCTATGTTTCGACATAAGCTTGAGCATCTGCAGCCCAGCATTACCCCTTTTTACTAGACTAGTTGTGTTCGCTTCCCATTTTAAATCACTGGTAATAATAAATAATTCCCAAGAGTTTAATCTTACTGACTTTGAGAGAATCAGAGATAATTGGTAGAAAATTTGGTTCAGAAGAATTTAAAAATGAAATAGTTAAAATAGAAGATTTACTGTCATTTACTGTCATATTTGAAACGGAAGCTTTAGTCTTCACGTTATCAATTAAAATTTGAGCTTTGCTACATTCATTTGCTTCACAAATTTCTCCAAGGGTAAGGTCGTCAACATATTTCCAGCGAAGACATGCTGAACACGACGGTGAAAACCATTTTCTTGCCGGATAAGTAGTTCGCCCGGATCCGGCCAAAACCGGAAAGTTTTTTAAAAGTAACAGTTTTATTGGAAGTTGATTAGATGTTCGATTTAGGGATAAGAAGAACACATTTTCTACCCGGACAACTTGTTAGCCCGGAATCCGGCCAAAACCGGAAATTTGGCAGAAGTAAAGCTGGAAGTTTCGATCAGTATCATCAAAATAGATATGGCTTATAGAGGTATATCTGAATTTGGTTTTCTCAGATGATTAGCCTGGCGAAGACTGGATCTGGCGAAGACAAGAACCGATCGAGGAACCGATTGTCTTTATCAAATATTAAATTTTTGGGATCCCATGAAAACCTTTGGTCTTGTTTTCCAAGGGTTTTGCTTACAAGTGAACTCTTATATAGGAATTTCTAGCGCCCTTAAAGTGCGCATCATCACAGCCGAGTGCAAAAATAAAATACTTTTTACCAAACGATCCATTCTCGTGATTTCGAACGGCCCATGATCATTCTTATTTCAAGGGTATTGCTTACAAATGATCACAATAAACCCACGAATTGGCAAATTCCTACTTTCATCCGAATACTGTCGCGTAACCTACGTATCATGCGTAAATTAAAACACGTTTTCCCCTTAAGTGTTTTACGGTTGTTATATTTTTCCCTGATTCACCCTTATATTTTGTATTGTTCGTTGATATGGCTTGGTATACTTTCCCTTCGGTACTTCGTCCAATCCGTGTGATTCAGAATAACGCTGTCAGAGTTTTTTGTGGTGTGGCACCGCTGGTTTCGATCGGTGCCTGGACGGTTGACGGTTGACGGACGGTTTTTACGGTTGTTATATTTTTCCCTGATTCACCCTTATATTTTGTATTGTTCGTTAATATGGCTTGGTATACTTTCCCTTCGGTACTTCGTCCAATCCGTGTGATTCAGAATAACGCTGTCAGAGTTTTTTGTGGTGTGGCACCGCTGGTTTCGATCGGTGCCTGGAAAAGGCGTACAGTAGGTGCCTCGTTTCGTCCCAGGGACGAGACGTTTTTTTTTGCTAAATTACCTAAAAGAAGACCCCTACTGTGTTAACCGCCTAAGGGCCCTGGATATCTACGTCCGACCCTGTTTACAACTCCCCATGTTCTGATTTCTTTTCAGGGCTGTGGTCGTGCTGATTCACGGTTTGGCTGAGCATCTTCAGTGGTACGATGAACTGGGACGGCGATTCGCAGCTGAAGGAGTACTAGCTTTCGGTCACGACCACGGTAACAGAATAATCTTGTTTTGCTTTACTCAAACTAGCCTGCTGGAATGTTTATTCCCTCTAGAAATTTTACCGGGAAAGCAACGTGCACATGCAGACAGTCCGATAATAGCATGTGAAAATACGCGTGCGAAATTCGAGTCACTATGGGGAAACCTGTATGCGAAGCGTCAAAATTTCGGAGCGAAGGAGGAAATTCGCATCCGACTGCGAAAATCGGACTGTGTATGTACGAACCTTATGGAAGTCTCTTCTCTTTAAGATGACGTTTTGAATCTGGTGAAATACTGCGCAAAATAAAGCAAATATGTTAAATGCAGTGTGCATATTGAAACTTAAAAGAGCCTTATCTCAGAACTGAATTGATAGCTGTTGTGTTTACAAAATATCTATTTTGTCTTTCTGCTCCATTTGATGTCTGTTCAAGATCTAATCAACTCGAAGCAGTAACTCTTAGCTCTACTCATACTATTCATCCAGCGAGGAGAATAAATGCAGATACAGATTTTCTTACCCATGAATCACCTCTCCGTTGCATTTGAGTTGCATCGAGTTTCCGGTTTCGCCGGATTCCGGACAAACTAATTTTCCCATAAATCGCGCTTGCTATCGACAAGGTTTTGTTGCCTGTCGCCGATGCTTGTTGTCTGGAAGCCGACACTCCATCCGTGTAGCTAGTTTTCCATTGCACGGTCCGGTATCGGTGAACTCTTTTCGTAACAGAAGCTGCAGTTTCGGGGCATAACTGTCATGTGAGATCCCGAATACCGACATATAGTACGTCCTACCGATATATCTCTCTCCCTTCAAGGATATCGTGACAACATCACGGACAGACGAACAATTAGTATAGTTCAAATGACATAGGTCTCACTTTCGTGTTGGATCCTAAATAAGGCGGAGATTGTTTTACTGAGTTCCTCTGATCTAGTCATTTCTTCCCACAGTTGGGCATGGCCTCAGTGAAGGTGAACGAGTCAACGTGGGATCAGTTGACGAATATGTTGACGACGTTTTCACCCACGTTGATGCCATGAAAGTTGTGTATCCTAGTCTGAAAAGATTTGCTGTTGGACATTCTATGGTAGGTTCAATTATGCTAATTTTCACAGACCTAAGAGTCGAATGTTCTGAGCGCAGTACACATCACTTCCGAAAGTAATGGAACTGTCCGACTTAGGATTTTACCAAGTGGCGTGGGAGTTGCAGGTCGGCATTGGAACAGAACACGTCCGTTTCTGATTACCTGGCAAAAAAAAAATATTGGGGAAGTCAGTGATGACGTTTGTTCTGACAGTGGTGACATGAACGGTCTGAAATATTTTACATTTATTATTTTTCGTTTTTTATGTCCGAAATCCCATAAAATTAAATTGTCAGTTTAATTGTATTCAGGAAAAAATTCTGCAACTTTTGACGTCATTACTTCCAGATTCTCACATCTCGAGCGTTCGATCTCTGAAGACAAAGCATTTTGCTGAAACATGTAAACGGTAATAGGAAAGACCGACGAGATTCCGGGTAGGAAACAAATTATGTGAAGATGAGAATTTGGCGACTGACAATACACAGCGGGAATGAAGGCAAAGAAGCTTTCGAGAATGATCGAAGCAGAGAGGCGGCTTCCCGTTCGGAGTTGACGATATGGGTAATAATGTTGATTTGGGCATCCAGAATTGCTTTTAGATGGGAGTTCTTTTGCAAATCCCAAGATAGAGGGAGTTCACTTGTGTAGTGTAACAGCGACACAAGTCGTCGGAGCGGCAAAACCTTAGAACATATTTCTGAGTCATTAGTAGAGGTTCAACTCCCCCCCCCCCCCGCCCAGCCCCCGCCCTGTAAACCCTCCCATGGATGTGCGACTTCTTGTTTGCGGTAAATGGCAATCAGAGAATTTTGTGAAAGTTGGCGAGATAAAATAATAGATAAGTATTAACGTTACCCTTATATAAAAAGACTTTCTTGCAGGGTGGAATGATCTTACTTGGGTCAGTGCTGAAGCGACCTCAAGAATTTTCTGGTGTGGTTCTGATGGGTCCCCTGATCCTGTTTAGCCCCAGCCAGCGCTTTGCAGAAAAGCCAATCATATTGGCTGGACTTACACTTCTCAGTTGGGTTCTACCTAGCATGAAGGTGAGTATGCAGAGTCGACCGTTAGCACAAATCTCTCACGTTTCTTCTTTCTAGCATTATGCTTTTATAGGAGTGTCTATAGGGGCAAATCAGCAAATAGAGTCAAAGTTAAGCTTTCTAGATAAGCGAAAGTCAATCAGTCACTTAGAGCGTGTTCCACCCCTCTACCAATAGTAACTATTAGTTACTATTTCCGTTCCAGCCTCACGAAAAGTTACTACGCTGACCGTTCCAACCTTCTCAAAATAGTAACTAATAGTAACTATTTGCTTACCACGCTCGGGAGCGTAGTAAAGCGTAGTAACTACGCATCTCTGTAACGTGATTGGTCGGATCAGCCCGCGGCCTGACATTTGACCGAAAAAATAAAAAAGCGTTCCAGCCTAGCGTAGTAACTATGGTAAGTAGGGTGGAACAGTTCTGGCGGTTATAAGAATTTCTGAACGTTCATCTTCTCCTGAAATACCTTATACTGTCTTGGACATAGGGGTCGGCACCGTTTCTGTTTCTGTTTTCTGTTCTGTTTTTTTACCACCGTTTTCTGTTCTGTTTTTTCCAAAAAAACAGAATAACAAAAACAGGTAGCCGTTTTTTAAGTGCCGTTTCTGTTTCTGTTCCGTTTTTTATATGACCGTTTTTAGCCGTTTCTGTTTTTATTTTACCTGTTTTTTCCCGAATTCCGTTTTCTGGTTATGTCTTTGTTGTAGAAAAAGGGGATTTCAAAGCCGCGTCCGATTCGTTTCCTGGAAGGCAACCTCGGACCTTAATTAATGATCTTGTCGGCCGGTAGATGGTCCCTTGGGAGACCTTTGTGACCGCCAGTGGGTTGAGTTGATTTTGCGTTACTGACGTTTGAAATTCTCAGTTCATCTCGTGACCTTTGTCAGCCCATCCAAACAGTGCATTTCTGCTTAGTGTTTTGAAGTTAGCAATAAGGACTATACTTGTCTTACGTCACAGGATGTTTGATGGTAAGTCGTAACCATATGTAGATGTCATCAGGTCAGAGAGAGTTTATTGACCCAAAAAGTACTGGCCTATGCCAGTGGTAGGCTGCTTTTTACCAAAACAGCGTGTTTGAACTAGTTACCAGTTCGTCACTTCATCATTTCAAAATACTGTTCATGTTACTATTCAACCACTGATATTTACTCATCAGCCGTATTTTTTGCTGACACTTTTGAAAGCCCGACTCTAACTAGAACAGCTCATCAAAATCACCATGACGAAATAGCTAAGAAGGATAATTTTTCGAAATTAGCAAATTTTCTTGTTGGCTCTTGACGACTCTATCTAGCAGTTCTGGTCTCCGACGCAACTGGCTGAACGCAAAATATTATTTTTCTCTAATATGTTATTTTCTCGCATTTATTTTACCTCATTTTGGTTCAAGGATGCCGCGGAATCGCCGCTTTTCGGGATCCCAAAACGTAAGTGGAGGGATACCTAGGACATCGCTAAAGTTGTCGTCTGTCCGTCCGTCAGCCTGAAAGCACGATAACTCTCGAAGAGAATAAGTTATTTTTATGAAACTTGGTGGGAGCATCTTTGGGTCAAGGGAAAGGTCAAGTTCGTAGATGGGCTCTGTAGCCTACATTTAGGGGTGGAAGAGAGGGTTCAAATTAAGGGACAGACAAAATATTTTTAAACGGCTAATGAGATAGTCAATTATGGGATAATAAGACATACTACCCACGAATATGAAAACCATTTTCTCGGCGGACTAGTACCTCGCCCGGAATCCGGCAAAAACCGGAAAATTTGTTAAAAGTACAAGTTTTATTTCAAGTAGATTAGATGTTCGATTTAGGGTAAGAAGGCATGCTCAAGAACTGATGTGACAATCATTTTCTACCCGGACAATTACTTTGACCGGAATCTAAGAAGGCAAGCTCAAGAACTGATGTGACAATCAACCCGGACGATTACTTTGACCGGAATCTGGCCCAAACCAAGAAATACTGTTAAAACCAAAAGTTGTATTAGTAGTAATTAGATGTCCGATTTAGGAGTAAGACGAGATGCTGAATCCGTATATGACAATCATTTTTTAGCCGGACACGTAGGTCTTCCGAGTATTGCTGGGTACTTTACGCACGAATGAAGTGAAAAAACGGAAATACCTGTTAAAACGGCCGTTTTTTTTGCAAAAACAGGCCGTTTCTATTTTTCCAAAAAAAAAACGGAAAAACAGAAACGGTTTTCCGTTTTTTTCTCGCCGTTTCTGTTTCTGTTCCGTTTTTTGTTTGCCGTTTTTTACCGTTTCTGTTTTAGCCAAAAACAGAAACGGTGCCGACCCCTACTTGGACACAGGTGTCTTGAATATTAGAGCTTCGCTTATCAGGCGTAGCCTACCCCAGATTAAAGGCAGGTGCACACAGTCCGATTTTCGCAGCCGGATGACAAAGTCCGAAATACGCCAGTGATCCTACCGAAGAACGAGAAAGTCACCCAAACGAATCCTCAAAACTGACTCAAATCCTATGTAAACCAATCAAGAACGTCTGTTCTGGTGATGTTTTGGATTCTTCGTTGGCACTGGGCGATTCTTCGTCGGCGCGAAGAGCTAGTCATCAAGAGTATTTCCAACTACAAAATTTAGAAAACGCTAAATAAACTACCGAATTCAGAAAGCGGAGGTTTCTAAACGGTCCCAACCACCAAAGCTTCAAACATTCGAGATCAATAAAATACGAAGAACGAGGAAATTTCTTAGTTTGACGATATTGCATTCGAGAGTCCTATCTATGAAAAGATTTCAAACGTTCATGAGTCAACCAATTACTGTCCATTGGCACGCTTTGAGAGTTATAGGATCTCCGGTAAGAGTCCTTGAAAACCATGAGGAATTGCTACGAAAACTAGGCATATGTTTTTCGTTACTTAAGTTGCGTTTGATCGGATACAGTTTTGGTGTAGTTCCAATCTTGTTTTCTTCATAGCCTACCGTGTAGTTCGTCTAAAAGTTTTGCCTCGTACCGTTTTAGTTGTCCATTCCAGATAGCATAAGTAGTTTCAAAACCAAACAACATACCTCAGACTACTAACTACGTCGAAAAAGTAGTTTGACTCCTGTTTCTGTTTTGCTTTTTCACTTTTGTCAGTTCCAGAAAAATAATAGTTGCGTTTTTGCAGATACCATGGTATCTGATACCACGGTCTAAAGTCGTTTTTGCACTTATCGTGGTATCTGATACCACGGTCAAAATGCGTTTTTGCAGTTATCGTGGTATCTGATACCACGGTCACAAGGCATTTTTGCAGCTATCGTGGTATCTGGCCAGTTTTCGTGGTATCTGAAAAAGTCATCTCACTTTCATCAATTTTTGTCAGATTGGTGGGAAAGAAGTTTGGCACTTAGTGATGTGACTGGATATCAGTTTTTCTTTTGGGATGACTTCGAAAATCGCAATTTCGGCAATTGTCGTTTTTGCAGAGCAACCGTATATCAGATACCACGGTAACTGCAAAAACGACTAATTGCAGATCTAGTTACCGTGGTAACAGGTACCATGGTATCTGCAAAAACGCAACTAATAAAACATGTCACTTAATTGGAAGAATTTTTGCACCAGTTCTGATTATGAGTCGAGAATTTTTCGTTTATTATTTTCTTTTAGATCAGCACTTTGGACGTAAACTCGGTAACGCGTGACGAAGATATGAGGCGAAAAATCAAGGCCGATCCCATTCGAGCGGAGAATGTTGTGAAAGCTCGATGGTACATTGCGACAATCACAATGCTCAAGGTAAATTGGGTCTGTCAAACCGAAATCACACCCCACCTTCCCACATCGAAATCTGAGTAGGCCTATATAGCTTTTTCGAAAGTGACAGGAAATGTTCTACTTACATTGCTGATCCGCTTGAATCTTGAACCGAATGACACAATTATTTGAAGATTTAACCCGCGACAGTCGGACATCAGGACGGAAAGTGTAGCCCAAGGCCGTATCCAGGGGGGTTAGGGGGTTCTAACCCCCCCCCCCCGAAACCCACAAAAGTAATAGTTTTTGCAGGTTTTAACCTCTGATCTATGTATTTTTTGTACTTTTTGGTCCGGCCCGTGGACAACCCCCCCCCCCCCCGAAATAAATTCCGCGAGCAACCCCCCCCCCCCCGAAATAAATTCCTGGATACGGCCCTGGTGTAGCCATCTCCGCCACCCATAGCTTGTTTTCTTTTTTCTTAGACGGGCGTCCTCACCGCTGAGCCAAGGGGTCAAACCGGCACCAGCGGTACCGTTCATAGATTATGCGATTCATCCTTCAACACTTCTTAAAGCATAACTCTTACTAGAAATGATCTTTTCCCTATGGAACGGACCAGATAAAACTATTTTCGAAAACACCATTACTTTCCACCTGAAATTGTGATTTTCTTGTTAGAGCTTGTCGACTATATCCAGCCTTCTTGCTCTCCGACACGGCGGCTGGGCGCAAAACGTTTGAAAACTGAACGCGCCGTGGTTAAAAAGTTGGAAAACTAACCAAATAAAAGAAGTAAAAAACAGAAGATTCTCGTATCCTTATATGTGAAGGAGTTGTCAGAGGACATTGAAGATGGGATGGGTTGAAGATGGGAAAAGAGCATGGTTCGCAATTTGTGGTGTCTTCTAATGATATACGGCAGAAAATTGTGAAGTTGAAAAAGAAGAAGTCCAGAGGTGCCGATGATATTTGCGCATTGCATTTAATGTATAGTTCAGAGCTGTTGATTAGTTACCTTGCAATACTGTATCAAGCGATCTTTACAACCGGAATTGTACCTGATTCTTTTTGCGTAGGTTTAATCTCGCCAATTCTAAAAAAGGGTAAGGTAGAGAGTGAATGTAGTTCTTATCGACCCATTACCGTTTCCTCGACACTTTGTAAGCTTTTTGAGTTGTTGATTACAGACGCAATCAAAGCTCGTTGTTGGATGCCTGAACATCAGTTTGGCTTCACCAAGGGCCTTGGTTGCGCTCACGCCCTGTTTGTCCTGGCTGCAATATTGTTTGATTCGCATGAATCCGGCGAGGGACTCGTGATAGGTGCACTCGATGTTAGCCGTGCATTTGATTCGTCTATCCATGAGCAAACATTGTTGGAGGCATATAAGAGAGGGGTACCGGTAGAAATTATAAAAGTGCTATATTACATGTACAAAAATTTAAAGGGTAATGTAAAGGTACCAGACAATCCCAGTGCTACTGTTGTGGTGCCTATTGAAAAAGGGGTGAGGCAAGGGTCTCTGACCTCCCCCGATCTCTTCAACAATAGCGTCCTTGATGCGCAATCAAAAGTTCCCTCTTCTTGTGTGTTAAAAAAAAATTGATGTTTCTCTGTTAACATATGCAGACGACGTACTTAACTTAAGTAGATCAACCGTAAGCATTGAAAGAAATTTCAGTATTCTTGAGACAGAGTACAGCTTGATCGGACTTAAGTTTAATGCTTCAAAGTCGGAGGTACTATTCTTCAATGATCGAGAAAAAATGAGCAGACCAGTCAAGCTTGGTAGTTCTATGCTTAGTCCGACTGAGTCGATTACGTACCTCGGTGTCCCCATAGGAAGGACCCTAAAAGAGACTCGGTCTCTCCTTTTACGAAACGCAGAAAAGAAGCTTCGAATCGCTTACGCGTCTATCGTGACAAACAAGGTCCACTTCGCACGCAGTCTTTTGGCTAAACTATACAACGCGGTGGCGTTACCCCACGTTTTGTATCTAGCTCCATTCTGGAAATTATTTACAACTACCGAGCAGTCTCGTGTCCGTTCGCTTTATTTTCGATATTTAAAATACTTGCTAAAAATGCCACCCTGGACACGCAACAGGTACCTGGTAAGAAAATTCAACGTGGTAGAACCCATCGACGCTGTAGATAAGCTAGTTGACAAAGTCCTCCGTACGGCCGCACACCCTTGGCTACCAATACTCTGTGCCCAATGGATGAGTACTAATTAACTCGCCTTTTGTGTTTTTCGTCATTTGTAGTGCTGTACATATTTGTAATTGGTTAACAGTGTTTTCTCTTTTGTTTTTCTTTTTCTTCCATTTACTCCGTTCTTGTTCATTTGAATGTAACGGGTTACAAAGAATATACATACATACATACATTGCGGCAAACTTTGCGTTCTGTTACGAGCAAAACTCGGCACGGCCGAAAAAGAGCTAAAAATTCGTAGGCACAAAACGAAACAATGGAGAAAGGTGAGGATTTTAGAAGCTTATAATTCCACAAGGGAGCTAGGTATATTATTAAAGGCAGAATAAGCAAGAGGGGTCCTTTAACATGCTGATTTAAACGTTCTAACACGCGGCAACCGGTGCTGGCTAGCAGAGGCGTTACTAGCCGAAATGTTTTTGGGGGGACAAGGTATTTACCGACTGGCGGGTCATTTTTACCGACTATGTTTGCGGATAAAAACGACTATTATTGAGAAAAAAACGACTGTGTTGACGAAAAATCGGCTGATTTTAAGAAAAACGACTATTTTTACGAAAAATCGACTATTTTACAAAAAACCGACTGCTTTTGATTGTTTTTTAAGAAAAAAAACGACTACTTATAAGAAGAAAATCGACTGTTTTTACTAAAAAACGCGGCGCTTCGCGTCGACTCGGCAATTTTTACCGACTGGCCGACAACATTAGGCGGGGGCGTCCCCCCCTCCCCACCAGTAGTGACGCCTCTGCTGGCTAGTATCAGCCGGTACCGGCACCAGGGCCTTACTGGACACTAAAATCGAGATAGGCCAACTCCTCGGGCTCAACAAGTTCATTGTGTAACTCCAACTCTGCATGCGAGTTTGCTCTTTTTTTAGGACGTTCTACTAACTACATCGTGGTAGTGGAAGCTGAACACTCCTCGGTCCTTTAGTTAGTTTGTGAGAGAAACATGCGAAAACTCAATATCTCCTATTTTCTAGCAAATTAACCGAAACTTGAACACGATAGTTCTCCCATTCCTGATCCTGCATGGCGGAAAAGACCAGCTCTGTGACCCCGAAGGGTCCAAGACATTGTATGCCCTAGCGGCATCGCCAGATAAGGAACTAAAGGTAAGCGCGACTTCATCTTCCCCTTCGCTCAACCCACACATAAGGACGTTGACTGCTGCCATGGGGTCGTCAAAACTTGGCGAGTATCCAATCCACAGTCTATGGCGGGACTACACTTCTCAGACTATACTGGTGGCATACTTGTTTTGGTTTAAGCATACCCTATCTTTCCGTTTAACTTCGTTTCAAACCAGTATCGAAGCTCAGTCGGAATTAAATCATTCGCTCCTTTCCCTTTGAGCTTCGTGTAATAGCAGTAAATCAGACCCGAGTTCTGGAACAATTGTAAATGGCGAGCAATACAAATCTGCCCCGTGTGGCCGAGCCGAACATCGCGAGTCGTAGGAGCTTTACTGCCCGGTGTCAACAGTCTTTCATACTGCAGCAAAGAGACGGAAACGAACAGAAGGACCCGTCGTACCCATAATGCAAATGCAACCTATTTCCGTAATCGCTCTATCCATTCTTTAACCCGGAGACCCGAATTTAAGACGGTGTATCCTAACTCCAGTAACGACAGCTCATGGTTTTCACACAGCTAGGTTGCGTTCCAGAACTTAACGATTGTTAACAGATTGTTAACAATTGTAACTTTTGCGTTCCAGGTTTCTGATTTAGAAATTTAAGCTCCGCCAACCTACGATTTCCGTTCCAGAGCTTAACGATTGTTAACTATTTTGTAACGATGGTCGGTCAGCATCGTCGGGAAAAGTTAACAATCGTGGAACTGTGAAAAGTTAACGGTCGTTAAAGCTGCAGTTAGCTCCACCCCGAAATTAAGTTGACGATTGTTAACAATTGTGAAGTTTCTGGAACGCAACCCTAGCTTCGCTATTTTCGATGGGTAACATGCTCCCGATGATCGTTCAGGAGAAGCTCGCTCGTCAGAAACAAGACCAAAGGTTCCGATGGGATCCCAAAAATTCAATATCTGATCCAGTTTGTCTTCACCAGATCCAGTCTTCGCCAGACTCCTTGAACAGTTTTACTCTTAAAACTTAGAAACAGATTAAGGCCAACCAGCTAATCATCTAAGAAAACCAAGTTCAGATATGGATTCAGCATGTGTGTTTACCCCTATAAGCCGATCGAAACGATCCTGCCTTACTTCTGCGAAATTTCTGGCTTCGGCGAAATTCCAGAACTACTTGTCCGGTGAAAAAATAAAGCTCAAAAACGAAATCAGCGTATCTCCTTACCCCTATGTTCAACATCTAATCAACTTCAAATACAAATTTAACTATAACACATTTTCCGGTTTCAGCCGGATTCCGGATGACCTATAAGTCCGGCTAAAAAATGATTGTAATATGCGGATTCAGCGACTCTTCTTACCCCTAACTCGGACATCTAATCAACTTCAAATAAAACTTTTACTTTTGACAAACTTTCCGGTTTCGGCCGGATTCCGGGCGAACTATATACTTGTCCGGCGAGAAAACCGTTTTCATATTCGTGTTCAGCCTGCCATCTTACCCCTATATCGAACATCTAATCAACTTCAAATAAAATTTTTGCTTTTAACAAACTTTCCGAATTTTGGCCGGATTCCGGTCGAACTACTTGTCCGGCGAGAAAACCGTTTTCATATTCGTGTTCAGCATGCCATCTTACCCCTATATCGAACATCTAATCAACTTCAAATAAAACTTTTACTTTTAACAAACTTTCCGGTTTCGGCCGGATTCCGGGCGAACGACTAGTCCGGCGAGAAAATGATTTTCATATTCGTGTTTAGCATGCCTTTTTACCCCCAAAGCGAACATCTAATCAGCTTCAAATACAACTTTTATTGTTAACAAACTTTCCGGTTTTGGCCGGATTCCGGGTGAACTAATTGTCCGGCGAGAAAATGGTTTTCATATTCGTGTTCAGCATGTCTTCTTACTCCATAATCGACTATCTCATTAGCTGTTTCAAAATATTTTGTTTGTCCCTTAATTTGAACCCCCTCCCCCACCCCTAAACGTAAGGCTACAAAGCCCATCTACGAACTCGACCTTACTCTTGACCCAAAGAATCCTCACACCAAGTTTCATCAAAATATCTCCCTCCCTTCGAGAGTTATCGTGCTTACAGACGGACGGACGGACAGACAGACGGACAACTTTTGCGATGTCATATGTATCCCTCACTTACGTTTTGGGATCCCAAAAACGGTTAGGTAAACTTTTCCGTATTTTTCCCAAAAGTTAATGGTACTAGAGTTTTAAAGTATTCAAGTGTTTAAGAACAGCGGAACATAAACAGTAAATAGTGCGGGGTGTGCTTTAACAAGCAACATCCAAAGTGTTGTCTATTGAAATTGCGCATCCTTTTGTTAGATGTTCTCAAATTTCTGACAGTTCAGCATTGCCATAGTGGTGAACATCGCTGTATGATGTCTATCAGGTGTCGACACACTGAGAGCTGCGGTACCAAAATTCTATAGTGTTGTCTATGGAAATTGTGCATCCTGCTGTCCACTGTTTAAAGAACAAATAAGCACCAGAACCTCCGTCTCCCTGTCTCTGTATACCCTGCCCGATGCAAACGATCGGAGGGTAGGAGCTACGCGGAACATCACAATTCGTTACCTATACAAATAGCTATATCGCAAGTCCCGGAGGAAAACATTCCAATGTAAAAGCCGATTGTTTGTCTATCATTGTGACGTCACATGTGACGCGCTGCAGAGCGGGTCAGCACACCTCCTGCACTTTTGTGTGCGCAGCGGCGAAGAGGGAAGTAGACGGGCATCAGTTCAAAGCTCAGCAAGTCCCTCTAGCTCAGCTCAGTTTTGTTAGGGTATCCATAATCCATAAGGCGTATTCTCACCGTTCCCCGAGGACTCCTCGGGGAATCGAAGGGAACGCGAGAATACAGGGACTCACTCCACGCGGACTCCGCGTACAGAAAACAGCGAGAATACGGGGAATGCTTCCAAAACGGATTTTGTTCTTAGAACAAATATGCAGTTGACAAAATTATTCTGGATCTCCTTTATTTTTGGTTTTGTTTATTCTGATTATTTTTTATTAATTTTACATTCAAAAATTGATTCCCCTCTGAATCTGAAAGGGAGTCCTTTTTGATGATGGTGATGATAATCGGAGCATTCCCCGTCCCTGGGGACTCGCGAGAATACGGGGAGTTAGTCCCCGGGACAAACAAAAACGCGGGGACTCCTCAAGTGGAGTCCCCGGGGAACGGCGAGAATACGCCTATAGTGGCTGCATGGGATCAAAGAGTCTATTGGCTTCTTTGTTCTTGCTGTTATCAAGCTCCTTACAGTGTAGCGTTGCCATAGTGCATAGTGAATTGTAGGTTCGTTTCTTTTAGTTTCAGCCTGACGAAAGCCCTTGCCAAGAAGGGCCGGAATATCACTGGAACAAATCTCAGCTGACTTATCCGTTTGGTGCCATCAAATATAGTCCTTTAAAACATAGATGGCACCGGAAACAGTTTCTGGTTTATTGGTCACTGTACAAGTCCCTTGTATAAAGTGCCATCTATGTTTTATAATTAATTTCCGTGACATGGGGATGTGAACTGTTTAGACGAATTTGCCTTCGGGCGGGATCACTGTTCCTATGGCCGGCTCCTCTGTGAAGAACAGGGGTAGGACTATCCAGGAGTATATTACTATTTATATAGCTATTTACTCCCTAACAGTAAGTTAGTTTACTCTTTTAATTTTACTCTTTTTGAAGACCACGAGGGAGGGGGAGCCACACACTCCCCCTGGACACAGGGGTGTTCCAAGGTTGAGTATTATCTGGCTTACTGTTAGGGAGTAAATAGTTAATAGAAACTTATTTATTCTTTATTATTCCGGTATACCGGACTATTGTAGAGGTTTGCGGACTCTGTTCACAAGCCCCTCTGCTCAAATGGTAAGAGCGCCTGCCTTGTAAGCAGAGGGTCCTGGGTTCAAATCCCGGCTGAGGAGCATTTTTGTCTTTCAGTTCACTGTCCTGACTGTATCAGGACAGGCTCAACCTCACATTGAAATATTTCTATTTCGCAGGTAGTCCCCGATGCATACCACGATTTGTACATTGAATACCTTGATGTGCGGAATACAGCGATGGGCGACACAGTAACGTGGGTTGTAAAACGAATATAATGTATTCATGTTATTTATTTTTCGTTGTTTATTTATTCGTCTGAGTCATTTATTGAAACCGGTTAAAAAAGTACAAAATATTATTTGAATAAAAATACAAGATATCTATTTCAGTTTAACAGCATACAAAACAGTCCGTCAAATTTCACCCACTGACCTTTCTACCAACACGGACCTTGGACCTCCGGACCTCGGATTTGCAAAAGAAGGACGTTTCTTAAGTTGCAATCAGTATCGCACATTACACGTACGTAGTGTGCACCGAAACAATTCCAGAAAGCCTGATTTTTTTTTTTATCCAAATTAATGTTATTTGTATTTGTTGTCGCAGGGTGTCTAAAATTGGCCTGACCCATACGCAGTTGTATACTCTGCCTATTTGGTAATTCGGCACCGCCCATTTACGCTTTTATAAACACATACGATTCTGTGTGCAATATGTTGCTCGTCATGGCCGTGAAACAGAAAGGGTCATCGCTTTAACTTCATCTTGAAAAGAAGTGGTTCTACCTCTTATGGCAAGTGATTCCAATTGATCGGCTGTTTCCCGTTTTCTTCCAAAATCTCGTTGCATTTCGAAAAGTGCTTGCAGCCCTCAAAACCTCGTCTCGCAGAAAGGGGGGAAGGGTGAGGAGCTTTGAGCAGGTGGTGCTTCTTCTGAAATAAAAATGGGAAAAATTTCAACAAAAATGGCAAGGGGTTACCCACTCCCCGGCACCTGTGCCCTTTCCCGCACCGACTAGAATCAGGGATGTCGGCGCCGTCCATAAATTAGGCGACTATTTCAAACCCTCTAAAAATGCTTATTTTAGTGTTCTAACAAGTGGCAATCGGTGTCGGCTGGTGCCACCGTCACCGCGGCAACGAGCACTTGCTGTACACTCGAATCGAGACTGGGTAATGCTGCTTTCACATTGACGCGTTTATCTTGCGCAAGCTGATGCGTACGCGTTGACGCAACGCAAGAACAGAGCCTCTTTCACATTGACGCGTTTATCTTGCGTAATTTCATGCGTACGCGTCGACGCATCGCAAGAATAGCGTTGCATCGACGCGTACGCATCAGATTACGCAAGATAAACGCGTCAATGTGAAAGCGGCTTAACCCCTCGAAAAACGGTCTGCGTGGACATCTTTCCAAGCTGTGTGGCTGGCGCTTCTCAAGAGACGTTGGAAGAGGGTCTTTTCTAAAGGAAAGCCCTTCTATCTGAAGTTGTTCTGGGCGTTTCCGTCAATCAATTCAGCGCCCTAACAAATTTGTAGAGATGAAGTCTGTTCATACCATTTTATTATTTTTATATTTTTTATTTATTGCTTTCAAGACTTCCTCGGATAATCTCCACGCAGGAAAAATGTGCAACGAACTGTGTTTCAGATGAACGTGGTAGAGGCTTATTTATTCATCTCTTTTACGACCCTTTTAAGTGTTACGTTTCCAAAGGGGATAACACCATAAATATTATCGGCATCCATCACAAAGTTTAACACATGGATATGCATCCATATTTTGAACTTCTGACAGTGTAATAAGCCCTACTCTAGATACCTAGATCTGACTCCCCGAAGTTTCACATCACAAACTTTGGAAAGCGATACCACCTCTTTTTTGGGATCCCAAAACGTTAGTGACGGATACCTATGACATCGCAAAAGTTGTCCGTCCGTCCGTCCGTCCGTCTGTGCGCACGATAACTCTCGAAGGAGATATTTTGATGAAACTTGGTGGGAGGATCATTTGGGTCAAAGTACAAGTCAAGTTCGAAGATGGGCTTTGTAGCTCTATATTTGAGGGTGGGGGAGGGGTTTCAAATTAAGGGGCAAACAAAATATTTTGAAACAGCTAATGTGATAGTCGATTATGGGGTAAGAAGACATGCTGAACACGATGGTGAAAACCATTTTCTCGCTGGACAAGTAGTTCGCCCGGAATCCGGCCAAAACCGGAAAGTTTGTTAAAACTAAAAGTTTTATTTGAATTTGATTAGATGTTCGATTTAGAGATAAGAAGACATGCTGAACACGATGGTGAAAACCATTTTCTCGCCGGACAAGTAGTTCGCCCGGAATCCGGCCAAAACCGGACACAAAATGTGTAGACCAGTTTTCGGCTACCCCTTTTCTTCAAAATAGTATATAAGCTCTGCATAATAGCATAGCTCTGCGCAGAACGCGTACTCAATGAACCTAAGAGCTAGTTGTTTTCGAAGGTCGAAGGGGTTGGTATGTGGGGTTGGTAAAAGAGAAGGTGGTTGCGGGCTATATAACATATGGAAAGTTTAGAAGGATTGACAACTTCAGTAGAAGGGTGAACACTGAAACCAAAAATAGACCGATCCCAATTGTGAGACAAGTAGGGGATATCTAATGGTTTCATGGTCTAATAATAGGATGTTAGACCATAATCATCTTCGGCAATGAGGGGTTAACAGTTTTGTCTACTTGGTGTACCTACAATTTGTTTCCTGTGCTTTATATGGTACGAACAATTTGGTACCACGTCTATCACGAGGACATGGACTCGTAAGTAAGAATCGGTTGCTAGAATCTTTGGTGATGAGGGGTTGCCAACTTTTGCTAGTTGGTATACCCTTTATTTTTTTGCCAGTGTATTTCATGGTAAGAACGATACGGAACCATGTCTATCACGGGGAGATGGACTTGGAAGTAAGAGTCGGTTGCTAGAAGGCATTCGCAAGGGGCTTGAAACTTTAAACTTTTATCTGTTTCTAAATAAGTTTTGATCTAGCCTATCAACCTCATATATTAGATTTTTGGGATCCCATCGACACCTTTGGTCTTGTTCCCAAAAGTCCCACGTCTGTGTTTCAGATTTATCCACACAGTTTTCCAAGATATCAGCTGCTGCTAGGATGGCTTCAGAGCGGGATCCGAGGCTGCAGATGGCCCCTTTTCGATCCATGCTTCCCTACCGCCAACCAGACAAGGTACAGCTACCAGAGCTACATCCGCTTCCACCAATGTCAGAAGATCAAGGGTGACGAATACGAGCCCTGCCAGTAGGCTACTTGAAGAAAGTTTTCGCCTCAATCTGTGCAAGCCAGTGGCTCGGAATGTGGAACAGTCAGACGCTAGAGAGCAAGATTTAAGGAACTGAGTCCTAAAATTATTCACACTAGGTTCCGAAGTGGGTGTAAAACACAGATTGTCAACTGAAAGAGGGAAACACTAAAACAAAACAAAAAAGGACTGCAAAGCTTTAATAGTAGGCTATCGCCAGTCTGTGTATCTAAAACGATGGTGACTGGGCCAATCTACGATTAAGGCTAACCTTATCCACCATTGCAGCTTTCTTCTCTGCAAACGCTCCCCACAGCAGGAAAACAACGCCATCTAGGTTGTCGCTTATCCATTTGATAACTGCGTCAGTCACTTTCTCCCAGCCAGCGTTGGCATGCGAATTCGCCTCACCCGCTCGAACAGTTAGGCAAGCGTTGAGAAGTAAAACACCTAAAATATAAAAAAAATATCTGAAGGCGATAAACAAAAATACAAGTTCAAGTGGAGGTGGATGGTGTACATCAGACGCGGGTGCCCGGTGTAGGAGGCGACCGGATACAACAATTGCGACAACAATCACGATTCCACAAGGACGTGTGTAAGTGGAGCTTTGGCAACAGAACTGTTAATCCTTGGAACAGCCTTACTAAAGATGCGGTTAATGCTGAATCGTCACTAGTTTCAAGTGCATTATTATGTTTTTTAACTCATGATCAGTACGATTACTATAAATTTCTCAGAAATTATTCAGAGGCGAAAGCCTTTTCTTCTGATTTTTATTATTATAACAACATTGTACCCCTTATTTATTCATGATTGTACACACATCTTACTTGTCCTACAGATAACAAGCAAATCATACATGCAGCATCATACATAATAACATACGGCGTTAACGCCGAGGGGTTTCCCACTCCCCGGCAGCCGCTGTACACTCTTTCCCGGCACTATCTGCCACCGGCTAAAACCCGCGGTGCCGGCCATAGTTTAGGCATTCATCTTTCAAACACTTCTAAACATGTTGATTTTGATGTTTTAAAACGTGGCAAAAGGTGCCGGCTGGTCTAGGCTGGCACAATTGCTGCACACCAAATTCGAGTGTGGGCGACCCCCCGGTCTTGGACAAAGCACGGCTTTAGTAGAGCGTACAAGATAATGTTACGAACTCTGAGCCCAAGATGACTACCGGACGCAAGACTTTTGTGAAACGTATTTAGTCATATTCAGCCAACAATCTTGACCATATTTCCGCTTCAGTCCGCTTCAGGCCTGTTCAATGTGGGTGCAAGCCTTAACGCGTATTCTCGCCGTTCCCCGAGGACTCCTCTGGGAATCGAAGGGAACGGCGAGAATTTTGTTCTTAAAACAAATATGCAATTGACAAAATTAGTCTGGATCTCCTTTATTTTTGGTTTTGTTTATTCTGATTATTTTTAATAAAGTTTACATTGCACCAACACCAGCAAAAATTGATTCCCCTCCGAATCTGAAAGGGAGTCCTTTTTGATGATGGTGATGATAATCGGAGCATTCCCAGTCCGTGGGGACTCGCGAGAATACGGGGAGCGAGTCCCCGGGACAAACAAAAACCTCGACAAAAACGCGGGGACTCCTCAAGTGGAGTCCTCGGGGAACGGCGAGAACACGCCTTTACAGTCGAAATTCGCACATAACTGACTTTCGGTGGCCTATAGCTTCATAAGACTGGCCCGCAAAAGGGCTTTAAAACATAAGAAAGACCTGTAATTGACATAGCCTATATCCATTTATAAGTCTTTGAACGAGGGGTACCGACTCCCGGCACCTGCTGTACACCCTTTCCCGGCTGGCACCGGCCGAAATCAGCGATGCCGGCCATAAATTAGCCGGCTCCTCTTCTAAACACGTGGCGACCGATGCCGGCTGCTGTCAGTCGGTGCCAGGCCCCAATGGACCGGGCACTTGCTGTACACTAAAATTGAGAGTGGGCAACCTTTGAACTGTGTTCAAAAAGTTCTTTATCAAAAGTTCTTACAAAAAACAAGTTCTTACCCTGTTCTGCCCATCCTGTGAGATCTCCATGACCCGGCTCCTTGAATTCTCTTAAGTCATTCCGCAATTCTTTGAAAATGTTCTTCAGGCTAAAAAATAGAAAAGTCTGGATTCGTCCGGGACTTCACACGCACTACAAGCAAAAACATGGGGTCGTCCGGGATTCGAACCCGGGACCTCTCGCACCCTAAGCGAGAATCATACCCCTAGACCAACGACCCACGTCTCTGCCAGTCTTCACAGTTAATTATGCTGAGGTCAGTCCGCAACTGTTTCCAAAACGAAAGAAAAGTGTAAATCGCCCGCTTGGCTCTCGCACACGCATGTACCAAAAGAAAAGCAAAAGGATGGGGTCGTCCGGGATTCGAACCCGGGACCTCTCGCACCCTAAGCGAGAATCATACCCCTAGACCAACGACCCACACGGTTAATGAATCATGCATCAAGTATATTGGTATCACGAAGCTCTGGTGGACTTTTTGGTTTTTACTTTGCTACTAGAAGAAATATGACGTTTGATCTCCCAGACCCCAATAGTAAAACAACAAGACCAAAGGTTCCGATGGGATCCCAAAAATTCAATATTTGATCCAGACAATTAGGTTTTGTCTTCGCCAGAACCAGTCTTCGCCAGGCCAAACAGCTAATGATTAAGAAATCCAAGCTCAGGCAGGGCCGTCACTACTAGGGGGGGGAGGGGGGGGACGCCCCCCCCCAATGTTGTCGGCCAGTCGGTAAAAAATAGCCGAGTCGGCGCGAAGCGCCGCTATTTTCCTTAAAAACAGTCGATTTTTTTCTTGGAAACAGTCGATTTTTCTTAAAAACAGTCGGTTTTTGGTGAAAATAGTAGATTTTTCTTAAAATTAGCCGATTGTTCGTAAAATTAGCCGATTTTTCGTCAACACAGTCTTTTTTATCTGCAAAACCAGTCGGTAAAAATGACCAGCCAGTCGGTAAATACCTTGTCCCCCCCCCCCCAAACATTTTGGCTAGTAACGCCTCTGAGCTCAGGTATGGATTCAGCATGTGCGTTTACCTCTAGAAGCTGATCGAAACGATCCTAGCTTACTTCTGTGAATTTTGCGGTTTTGGCGAAATTCAAGAACTACTTGTCCGGCGAAAAACTAAAGCTCATAAACGGATTCACCGTATCTCCTTACCCCTGTATCCGGCGATAAAATGGTTTTTGTATTCTTGTTCAGCATGCCTTCTTACCCCGTCATCAAACATCTAATCAACTTCAGATAAAACTTTAACTTCTAACAAACTTTCCGGTTTTGGCCGGATTCCAGGTGAACTACTTGTCCGGCGAGAAAATGGTTTTCATATTCGTGTTCAGCATGGCTTCTTACCCCAAAATCAAACATCTAATCAACTTCAAATAAAACTTTTACTTTCAACAAACTTTCCGGTTTTGGCCGGATTCCGGGCGAACTACCTGTCCGGCGAGAAAATGGTTTTCATATTCGTGTTCAGCGTGTCTTCTTACCCCATAATCGACTATCACATTAGCTGTTTAAAAATATTTTGCTTGCCCCTTAATTTGAACCCCCTCCCCCACCCCTAAATGTAAGGCTACAAAGCCCATCTACGAACTCGACCTTACTCTTGACCCAAACAATCCTCACACCAAGTTTCATCAAAATATCTCACTCCCTTCGAGAGTTATCGTGCTTACAGACAGACGGACGGACGGACAGACGGACGGACGGACAACTTTTGCGATGTCATAGGTATCCCTCCACTTACGTTTTGGGATCCCAAAAATCTGGTATTCTGAACCATTGTCCGAGCCATTGTCGTCAAAAAGAAAAGCTAAGTCAAATGTAACGAGTGCGAAACCACAACTCAAGCAAAATAGAGATGATCTAAACAGGGAGGCCGTCCGAGGGGTTGCTCACTCCAGAATGGTTGTACAGTGGTGCCCGGTGCCCAGCCGGTGCCCAGCCGGTGCCCACCCCGGTGCCCAGCCGGTGCTTACTCCCAAAATGGTTGTACAGTGGTGCTCGGTGCCCAGGTGTGCCCAGCCGGTGCCCACCCCGGTGCTCGCTCCCAAAATGGTTGTACAGTGGTGGCCGGTGCCCAGGTGTGCTCAGCCGGTGCCCAGGGAGGGTGTACAGTGGTGCCCAGCGAGTGAGCAACCCCTCGAGGCCGTCTTGTATTACTGGGGAGGACAACGTAGCCTGCCTCATAGGTCAGTGCCAGGAGTCTCCCTTTCCAGATCAGGTTGGGATAATCCGAGGGATGGCTCACACGGTGTGTATCCAGTGTTGCCACGTCGAGTACATTTGTACTTTTTCAGTACATTTTCGTTACGTCTGTACGATAGTACAACTTTTTCTAAAATGGCCAAATCTAGTACATTTTCGCGTTTTCTGTACAAATTAAGTACATTTTCTTGTTTTCCTACGTCTAATGTTTTTTTTCTACTTATATACCAGCTTATACTTCATTCGAGTCCCTTTCTGACGTCTTTTCAGTAACCACCTCCCCCACTGCAAATTCTGCAAGATCTACAATTTGTTTCTGTGTATAATGCCTTGCGACTCCAGCACGATTCTATGGTAGGCCGGCGTGTGTGATTTGTGCTTATACTTTTTCGTGCTTTTAAGCTTATAGTCAATAGAGATAATAGCTGCGTTTTTTGCCTTTTTCCCGTTGGTCGGTCAACCCCAATAGTAACCGCTGCCGTTGGTTTGCTGCCATTTCATCATGTCAGAGTGGAAGCTCTTCAAGAAGAACCTAACACAGGAATTTTCAGAAGTGATGTACTAATATGAGAGCGGCGAAATCTGTAGGCTACGGCAGTACTAGAATTATGGCTCGCTGAAGCTGTTAGTAAACTTTAGATAGGTGCCCCTCCAACCTCAGTTAAAAATCCTTTTTTAAGTTGAAAATATTGCGAACAATATGATTACTGCGTTGCAAAGACAGTCTCTCTGGTTCGACGATGCGCGTGTTGCGCGCAGCGCAATACGCGCCGAACTTTTTTGGTATAAAGTACATTTTCGGGCAATCTGTACATTTTTTAGAGCGATATCTGTACATTCTGAAAACTTGGCGTGGCAACACTGTGTGTATCATTCCATGGGCAATGTACTGTCTGTACACCTATGTGGACTGATAAACCCGTTGGCAAAATCAGCTCTTACCGATGACGTTTACGGGTTATAGAATTGTGATGGACGATTTTGGATTAGAAACTTTTCTTTTTTGGAGGTTCCGTTCCTGTGTTGTTCATTATTATTTGGACCAGTCGCTAATATATTCGTTTCATTTGCGATAACGGCACTAACTTGTCTTATAAAATAAACATGGATTTGACGGCGTTACCTCGGGCGTTACAGCGTATATGATTAAAATTGGTTGTTTGATTTGATCCCTTGCGGGACCGTAAAAAATTGCCGATGCCGACGGTATTTCACGTCGTCAAGGCGGGGTATTGGGTAAAGTTTTCAACTAGCAATAATCGCACCTCGGATAAACCTCATTGGTTACGATACTGCCACTGCGCAAAGCTGATGAACATGGAGCTTCTCAACCAATATAAATATGTCCTTCGAAATAAGGAAAAATCCACATGTACTGCTATCCAGAGTGCAAACTTTTCACAGACGGTCACTGACAAAATCAAAGAGATACACTAGAAAGAAGTTTGACTTAGAAATATTTCGCAGTTATCGATTTGATACTATTCTCAGAGAACAAAAAAAGACTTCACACAAACCAACAAAAGTCGAGCTCTAACTAATACAACCTTTCCGACTCGTTAGTCTCACCAGAGTCCCACGCCCACTCTCTCAAAAAGTCTCAAATGACGTACATTGTGATTATTTGTGATTTCAGTGAGGGTTCTTTTCTTCGTTAACATACCAGGGTCCAGGAATTTGGGCAAAAACGACGAGGATAAAATATTTATGTAAATGGGATCCCAAAACGTTAGTGGCGGGATACCTATGACTTCGTAAAGTTTGTCCGTCTGTTAGCACGATAACTCTCGAAGGGGTTGAGATGTTTTGTTCGAACTGGGTATTATGAGGATTGTCTGGGTCAAAGTACAGGTCAAGTTCGTAGACGGGCTTTAATTCTATATTTAGGGGGTGGGGGTTTCAAATTAAGGGGCGAAAAACTATTTTTAAAAGCTAATGAGATACTCGATTTAGGGGTAAGGAGACATGCTGAATCCGAACTTTACTTTCTCGCCGGACAAGTAGTTTACCCGGAATCCGGCCAAAACCGGAAATTCGTTAACAGTAAAAGTTTTATCTGAAGTTGGTTAGAGGTTCGAAATAAAGGTAATGAGACATGCTGAATTCGTTTTTGAACTTTATTTTTTTGCCAGACAAACTGTTCGCCCGAAATCCGGTCAAAACCGGAGGAAGTTTTAAACCCAATGAGATAGCCTAGTCGATGTACGATGAGGAGACATGCTGAATCCGGATCTGAGACTAATTTTCTACGAAAAATGCGAGGAAAAATGTCGCCGGTATGGCAACCCTTCTCCTAGCAAGCTCATTTCCAGGAGTTTCCCTTGGGATCGCTGTACTGGTGCCGGTAAGTTGCAGGATCAAAAGGCAGGGTCAATGCTCCAATCAAAACTCATTCAACGCGGAACCTCGGTCAGGATGAAGTTACCCAGCATTTAACATAGGGTAACAGGCGTTAGTCATGCAGTACAGTAGGCTATTTCAAATCTTTGAAATCCGCACAGTTTGATGTAGCCCAGTCTACCACAAATCCCTGATTTTGGGAAAGCCTATGCCAAACGCTGGGTATATCTGGCGTTTGGTATACCCTATGCCAAACGCTGGATACACTATGCCAAATGCTGGATACTAGGGCCCAATCAAATATTGATGATTTAAGTGAAGCCCAAAAATCAACCAATCACAATTCAACTGTAGTGAGGTAGGTCAGGGTTAAGGTGCCAATAGCTATCCGGCGTTTGGCATAGGGTGTCCAGGGTTAGGCATAGGCTATTCCAAACGCTGGGCATATCCAGCGTTTGGCATAGGGTATCCAAAAATCAGGGGTTGTGGTTGACTGATGTAGCCAATCTAAAAATCAGGGATTTATGGTAGAATGGAGGTCACTGGTTACAGAGAAAGTCTAGTGCAAAACCTCTATTGTTTGTTCCAACACCTTTACTTTACCTTGGAGGAGGTTGAACACCCTTCGGGACGCTGAACGATAGGCCATGCGCTTGATTCGGCCCATGATACGGATCCTGTCCAATAATCACAACACGTACATCTTCAACTGGACATCTCCTTGTCCAATTGAAGACAAGGTCTTTTGGTGGATATACAGTCTTCCGGGATCGCTCAGCTTTGATGAAAGCATTGAGCTGAAAATAAAAGAGGCACGTAAAGTAATTTCAACTTTTGCAAAAGGGGGGCGAAGCGCCGGCTGCATACTGACATCATTTTGTTTGATACCGATTAGAATTGAAACTGCTGGGGCAAAACATTGAAAATCAAATTAAATTTTCTTGAAAATGACTTACCTTTTCAAAATACTCCTTTTCTACTTCGCTTTGCAGACATTTCCACCATGTTGGTCCAATCAAAAACTGAAGTTCTGCGAATTTCTCTGACAGTCCTTCAACCTCCTCTGGCTCTGACACATCTAACCGAGCCTTCTTCCGCACAACAGTGAGCTCTTCTTGCTTAAAAAATGTTACTGTGATTCATACTCTATTTTTGCCCTTAGACACTGAAGTAGGTATGCCAAGTATTAATGTTCACCTTTACCTAACAGATGTCAACCATTCTCACTTACAGAACAATATGACAGATCAGTTGGACCTTAATCACTCTGACTTGCGATCAACCAATAAGTAACTCAAGGTGCAACTGGCACTTATTCTCAGAGCGGTAAAGTATACTTTGGTAATTAGGCAAACTAGTGTTTTATTTTGTTGACTTTGAACTTGTTGTAAACTGTTAGTACTGTTACCTCTCTGGGAAAGAAGGGGTACAAATAAATATAGGCACCATGCTTACCCGTGCCAGCATGACCCAGCATTTGAGCATAGTTACCAAAAAGGGCATAGTGTCCCAAAAGTCTAAAGCACAGCCTAACTTTCATGGTAAAGAAATGGCAGCTGGTGACCCTGACCTGAACCACTAAACCAAAGATTAAAGCAAAGGTAAGCCAACCTTCTACTGCTCCATCAATCTGAGTTGAATTGTTAGTCTGTGTTCCAACTAGCTCTTTTTATATATTGCATATTCTGTACTAACTCTACTTAAGTCTAGCTCTACGACTTTTAGCAAGGTTTAATTGGAGTTGAGTAGCCTACCCTACCCTATACTGATCCATTGGTCTATCAACACTCCTGGTCCAGCCAAACGCTTACGAGCATGAGCATGGTGCTACAGTGGTGCCCCACAGGACCAGTAGAGAACAGTTTAGACTCAGTGCCTTCCAGCTGCTTTGTGCCATTTTGTCTGTTTGTGGGTTTGCTTATTTGGAAGTTTTTGCTGGGTCATTCAGAAGTTTCAAGGTCTTTTTGTTATTTTTTTTTATAAATCCCACAGCATCTTTTGTAATTTAACTTATTTATATATTATTTACAACAAAAGCTTCATACTTTGTGTGGCTACTCCTCCATCCCTCAGTTACGTTAATTTTAATCTACTTTCACCCACTTTTAACAACTAATGTTGGAGATTAAATCTCTCATTTTCATTTTTTTAATCATTTTTTGAAATAAATTCTCTTGAAACAACCACATCTAAACCCTTTAGATTTCATAAATTTAAAATCTTTCTGTAAATTTTTTCAAAATCTCACATATTTTAATAAAAACAAATCAATTTTTTTATTTTAATTTTAATTTGCTTATATCTTTAGTTTCACTGCCATATCTGATACTCAACACGACTCAACACAAAATTTTCCTAATCCTCGATTTAAATGAACTTTCACACATAAATCACCAACCCCAGCTACTTTATGCAGCATACAACAAGAATAAATAAGGGGCTGCATTATTCTTGATACAAAGAAGGACAGAAAACAGCATGATGAAAGTCTTTTCTTTATAAACTCGGTATCTCCTTTGCCATTACGTTTGTTGCAGAACCTGAGACATTATTTATGTTTATCCCAAAAACCTAAAACCTGACAAGTGAGAAATAACAACACTTCCCCATTTCCGACTGATTGCCAAGCCTCAGCCTGAGGCCATTGCTTAGAGGCAGCTTAGAGGCTGGGCTCTGCTTAGTCTTCGCCAGCTCCTGGCTAGCTCCCTGTTTGTTCCAAAAACCTCTAAGCACCTGACCTGAGGCCCTGAGCAGCACCTGAGAAGTAAAAACAAAAACACTTCCTCATTCTTGCTTAGGGTCTTAGTCTGCTTCAGTCAGTCAGGCAGGCTTCGCCTTCAGTGAAGAAAATAAGCATTCACTATGCTGTCTATGCTTAATAAGTTAGGGGACTCCACCCAATGGACTTTGAAAATATATTTCCATTCTATAGAATGGAAAATTTAAAGTCCAGTCTCTTATAAGAGAGGCTTCAATGGAGTCCAGCTAGGTGGACTTTGAATTCAAGGTTCTAGTGACTCCTAATTCAGATTCCACCTAGCTGGACTTTCAGATTTCCCTAGATTTCCAGTCAAAGTCCACCTAGCAGGACTTTCAGATTATCCTAGATTTCCGGTCAAAGTCCACCTAGCAGGACTTTCAGATTATCCTAGATTTCCGGTCAAAGTCCACCAAGCAGGACTTCCAGATTATCCTAGATTTCAAGTCAAAGTCCACCTAGCAGGACTTTCAGATTATCCTAGATTTCCGGTCAAAGTCCACCTAGCAGGACTTTCAGATTATCCTAGATTTCCGGTCAAAGTCCACCTAGCAGGACTTTCAGATTATCCTAGATTTCAAGTCAAAGTCCACCTAGCAGGACTTTCAGATTATCCTAGATTTCCGGTCAAAGTCCACCTAGCAGGACTTTCAGATTACCTTAGATTTTCAGTAAAAGTCCACCTAGCAGGACTTTCAGCTTACACTGTTGCCGTTAATACAGAGTGGATCTTTGTGCGGGAGCATGCACGGAAAAGTACACCGCTTCAGGGCTATTTACCAAAAGCTTCCCATGGAGAATATTGAGGGGTTGCACACTCGCGGAAATGATGTACACCTCGTGGCGGACTTTCCATCAAAGTCGTGAGCTGGGAAATACCTAGAAGCTCTATTCCTTGATGGACCGACCCTTTTATTCTATTGTTATGGCTGTCTGATGTGTTCTACAGGAAGGTTGGATCTCCCAAACACGTTTGAAACTTCTCAATGCTACTATTGTATCGATAATCTAATGTCATGTCGGCCAGTCTGACCAAGAACTTATAATTTCCTCTGGAAATTCCAAATTCTCTTAGGTAAATCATAAGGTCTTGTTTTTAATTCAAAAACTTACGGAAAATACCCTCGTTTTTAGTAGAATTTGAATATTTTGCCGAAACGGTTCCAGACGGGAATCAGACGTTCTGACCCCTGATTTTGCGGCCCGTTTTTAGTCTACCAGGAATTTGAGCTCAGGTCCACTCAGCAAGAATTCAGAAGTTGGTTTTGTAAGAGAGGATTAAATTCCAGCTAGGAAGACCCAAGACCAAATTTTGTAGGGAAGTTTGGTAAGTCAAGCTAGGTGGAATTTTTTAGTTTCTCTAGGTCAGTAATAATGTCCAGTTGGATGGAATTGCAAATTCTCTTAGGTAAATCATAAGGTCTTGCTAGGCAGACTTGATGAAGCAATCCTAGGCTTAGAGGAAAGTCCGGCTAGGTAGACTCATTTAAGCTTTCTTAGGGCAGTATATTAGGTCCACCTTGATGGACTCTGTGCAACTCTGTGTTGTCTACTTCTAGGCTTTTCCCGTTTGCGGTCCACCTAGCTGGACTTTCTGTGGTGCCACTCAAGAAGAGAGCGGACTCAATATTTTTCATTCTATAGAATGGACTTCTTTTGTAAATGTCCATAGGGTGGATATCCATAAGTTAGCCAGTTCCCCAGCAGTTCCCTGACTTGAACCTGTTTATGAGCAGCCTGAAATAAAAGAATTACAATGCCCTTTTACCCACTTTTACCTGGATAACTTCCTTCGTTCCTGCACTAGCTGATTTGCTAGGAACGGCTGCAAAAAATCGTGTTATTGAACCCTGTCGCAGCATGCTTTACTTAAGTTTTGAACTTCCCACCAGACTCCCGCGTCTCCCGCATCTTTCCAGAGACATCTATACTTCTCGTTTCTCGTCAGAGAAAATCCTAATCGGACTACAGGTAGCATAGCAGTAGCTTTTTTCCTTACCATTAGGATCTGGATCTGTGTATTCTGATCTGTAAATTTCTGAAACCGGTCGACCAGAAATTTCGTCCAACCAGCTTTTGTTTTTATCCCGGAAGTTTAGACCGTCTTCTGTTCCTATTTCCGAGGATTTATGGTTCTGGCCTGGATACTTGTAATCCTGTCCATGCCAAGGTTCGGCACTTTTATGGCACTTGAGCCATGTTGGTCCAACCAGACCAATGTCGGTCTCTCTGCCTCACTTTTGCTATATAGTTTGGGCACTTCCACGCAAGACGATGTAACTTGGCAGGCATGCAAAGGACCCGCCTAAAAGCTCAGTGAACCCTCGTTGTCCCGGATCCGGTCATCCATGTGGCGGATGAGGAAGGAGACTCCGAAATTGTGTGACTCGCGAAAGTTGCAAACGGGTGGTCCGATTCGAAAAAAACTTGATGGGTGGTAGGAGCACTACCACTAATAACGTTAATTAATAATATTAAGAATATTTCTTTTATTATGTCCAACCGCTTCCGACCACGGTGGAGGGAGTTAGAGGGGCACTCCAGTGATTTTGGAACATACATAGCATAGCCCAGACATAGCCAAACGGATTGAGGGATTGGGATGAGATTTTTGCAGTACCAAGATCATAGGTCCTAGATATTTTATGTTGAGGTCCGGATTGGGTCCAGGTTCGTTGGAGGAGTTGGAAGTACCGGAAATATTTCGGATAGTGCTCTGATTCGAGTGAAGCTATAGGTGGATGTTAAAAGCAAATACCGCAGATCCAACGTTTACTCCTGATTCACACTGCTGCGACTTCGCGCAAAATTCTGCGTCATGTGACATACGACACAAATACTCTATATGACTAAGTCCAGACACGCCAGTGATCCTCAGGAAGAACGAGAAAACGTCTCACTAACGACTCGAACTCAGCAACTCAAATCGTGTGTCAACCAATCACTGTGATCGTTGGGCATAGCTGTGATGCCGCTTCGGCTCTTCCGCTAGGTACCCGGCGATTTCGCATCGGCAAGGAGAGTTACCAATGCATTGTTCAAATAGGTGTAGCTAAGTGTATTACGGCGTATAAGAGAATAGAGCTCGGTCCTATTCTCGCTTATGCAGGGCCAATCAGATCACTTGGTTGGTTCCGCCAGCCGGCCGAGGAGAGGAGCAGCGTCGTCAGGGTTGTCAAAGGAAGCACGAAAGTTCTACTTTGTTGGAAGCTAAAGAAACAACTTTTCTTCGAAAGAACACGTTTTTGTTCTGTTACGACTGCGTATTGCTAGTTCGAGGTCCAATGCTGTCCATCCGTTAATTTAATAGCTTTTTCGCAATATAATGGGCGTCAAATCGGACTCCTGTACTTCAAGTAGTATTAAAGGACCCCTCTTGCTTATTCTGCTTTTTCATAATACATCTAGCTCCCATACAGAATGATAAGCCTCTAAAATCCCCACCTTTCTCCATTGTTTCGTTTTGTGCCTATGAAATTTTAACGCTTTTTTGGCCTTGCCGAGTTTTGCCCGTCACACAACGAAACGTTTGCCGGGATCATCAACGTCTGCTGACAACTCTTTCACACATGAGGATCTGAGAAGCTTTTGTTTATTACTTCTTTTATCTGCTTAGTTTTCACACTTTTGAACCACGACGCGATCAGTTTTCAAATGTTTTGCGCCCAGCCGCCGCGTCGGAGAGCAGGAAGGCTGGACATAGTCGACAGGCGCTAACAAGAAAATCGCTAATTTCAGATGGAAAGTAATGGTATTTTTGAAAATGTTTATTTCTGATCCATTTCATAGGGAAAATATTATTTCTAGTAAGAGTTGTGCTTTAAGAACCTTTTCTGATATTTTTAGAGCTCGAAGCATTGTATCAACGTCGCAACACCGAACGGCGTATTAATGAGAACCTCGCGGGTTGCCTATTTGAACGGGCATGAGTATTAAGTTAAGACGTAACATCGCGTATAGCGCTCTTAAGCTTATTACATCTATTTGAACAACGCTCAAGAGTATCGTGCGAAAAGCAACGCAGAACTTGCGTTTTGTCGCAGTGTCGGATGCGTTGAAAAATCTCAACTGTTTCGACATAACGCATGTTATTTTTTGAGGGAAGGAAACAAAAAAACAAAGGATAATAACTTTCAAGACTAAAAATTGCTCTACACTGTTCTGATTGTAATCCTGATGGCTGGATGCAAAATATCTTCTGAAAGAACTTGCAATAGCCTGTTTTGAGCAAGATGACTTATAGTTTTTGACTGAAAATTAGTGGTTTATGGTGGGTGGTATTCAGAAGGGTAATCTCCCCGCAGCTCCAGAGGGCGTTTCCCCAAGGGCTCCTTGTCCTTTTGCAGGACAAGCGAAGAAAAATTTCGTTTTCCTTTTGCGTCTGCGTGGTGGTGGGAAGGCCCATGCGATTTTGTCGCCCGTCGGAACATCACCAAAGAAAAAATCGTGTCGCATACGACTTAGCATGTCGGAATAGAATTGCATCCCACTACGAAGGGGGAGGGATGGAGGGGGGAGGCCCGGAAATGTTGTAACATGCAGAGGGACCTAACGGATGAGGAGATTGGGATGAAAATAGGATCGTGCAAAGGTCATGGCTCCTAGATAATTATGTTATCTTGAGCCCAACAGATGGAGGGATAGTGATGAAAATTTGGACGGTACCACGGTTCATAGGACATTGATTTAGGCTATCATTCGAAGTCTCACCGAAGGCGACCTGTGTAGGGAAGATTAAAGTTTCCGGAAGTTTTCGGATTTCCAGTGAAGCTTGATTGGTTTCAGGAGCAAATGTTATAGCTGTAGCCAGGCTGTAGCTGTAATATTTACGTATCGGAATCAGATACGATCTTGGTGGGGGGGGGGGGCGGGGACTTTGACGGTGAGTATTGGAAGATCTAAAAGCTCATATGGTACATGCAAAGGTGGGTTGAATACGGTCATAAATCGAATATCTAGGACATGTGCTCTCTTCAGTTTTCAAGTTCCATGCGGATCGTATCACGCGAGCTAGGGTTCTGCATGCCAGAAGTTACGAGATATCCAGAAACCCCCATCGACCCCCCCCCCCACTAAAGCCGGATTCAGTCCGGTAAATAAAAATCCAGAACCCATGACCTTTTTTGGAACATCTCGGGCATCCGCTCTTCCAACCCATCAAGTTCGTCGTCGTCGGATTACGGCCCTTTCCCTTCAATCTGATCACCCGTCTGAAACTTGCGCAAGTCGCAGTATTTCGGATTTCGCCTCTAGCCCCTCTAGATGATCAGATCCAGAAAAAGAAGGTTTCGTTGATCATCGGGTCGGGTTCTGGTCCTTTATAATGTGTCTGCCAAGTTCGTCGTCCTAGCTTATGTGGAAATTCTGGAGCTAGCCAAAGACAAACAGAGGGAAAAACAGCCGACGGACAGACCTCACGATCGCTATTTGGCACTTGAGCCGAAAGCTGTCAGAATAACCTTGAACCGATTATACCTGTTGTTATACTATAAGTCTATAAATACGAATTTTTTCGCATTTTCGGCTCCGAAACCTTTCGCAATTGAGTGATTTCGAGAGTTTTGAGCGTTTGGCAAAGGCTAGAGAATTTTCATTGAAACTGTAGTTCTAGCCATAGGAGACGATAAGTTTTACCGCAAATCTTTGGTCCTAGGCTTGTCCGGCGTCTGAACTGGCAAAAGATCGCCATTTTGGCAGTGGTGGGTGGAGCCAACATAGAACGTTTCACCTCAAAACTCATAAAGATTCAACACCAGAATTTCAAGGGGTCAGCGGCGGCGACCCGCACCCGCCGGCCAGGTGCCGCCGGTGCCGGAGCACAGATTTGTTTTTGGCGGCGACTAGCTCTACGTTTTGAACTAGTTGACAGTTGTTGACTACTTTTTTGTTGTTTGTCTTGTTTTGTTTGTCTTGTTAGAAGCTTGTTGGCATCCAAACTCCAAAGTCAGACCTTCTTGTTTTCAAAGTTCTTGTTTGGGAAAATTCAAAATGGAGAGAAAGAACCTACTATATGAGATTCTGCTATTCCACGAGTGGCTGTTACAGGAATCTGAGGTATGCTCAAGTTACGAGGGGTAGGTAGAGGCTGGGTAGAGGTAGCCTGCTATACAGGTAGGGTAGCCACAAAACTCCTAGTGGCACAAATTGGTGATTTTTTTGTAATGAAAGCATGAATTGCTGTGAATTTTCCTTATCAGTTATCTAAAACATCTCAAAAAAATATTTAAAAAATACCATTGGCATTGCATTCAGGACAAAATTGTCTGTTTTGTAAGGCCATCACTAAGATGTCCTAGCTATTTAATATTATTTCTTAATATTCAATGTAAATTTAGATGTAAAAAAAGTAGCTGAACTTGCAGTCTAGTACACTAGCCCCTTTTCAGGCACGGTGCTCAAACGTTTAGCACCATGCCTGGGTGCTGGACGTTCAAGCACTGTACCTTGGATTTCATGTATGGTGCATGGATTCCAGTATACAGTGCATGCATGAAAAACACAGTTTCTGTCACCACAACTTATCAACGGCTCGGATAGGGCTGAAATTACTACCAAGAATTAGAGAAATCAAAGACAATCCTTACCATATTTTTCCTAACAAAAACAAAAGGACGCGACTGATGATGGAGATGAAAAATCTGACAGCAGCCTATCTATTTTCCATGTAGAGTGCCCTAGGAGCCAATATTCTGGTTGACTGTTAGGTAGAAAAAGCTGAGGCACAGGACACTTTGCATGCAAAACTCTTGACTATGTAGAAAAGGAAATGAGGTTTTTAATCTCCATCATCAGTCGCGTCCTTTTGTTTTTGTTATGAAAAATATGATAAGGATTGTCTTTGATTTCTCTGATTCATGGTAGTAATTTCAGCCCTATCCGAGCCAGTGCTCAGTTGTGATGACAGAAACTGTGTTTTTCATGCATGCACTGTATACTGAAATCCATGCACTATACATGAAATCCAAGGTACAGTGCTTGAACGTCTAGCACCCAGGCATGGTGCTAGACGTTTGAGCACCATGCCTGAAAAGGGGCTAGTGTACTAGACTGTGAACTTGCCTACAAAAATTTATTGATACTAAGGAGGAAAAGTCAGCAGCCCAGCAGCAGCCTATAGCAGCAATAGGTTTATTGGACTATAACCTTGATGATCATATTCATATTTTCTCATCTAACTCACTTGCTGGGGCTCCCCATGCACTCAAAACCAGCTCAAAACCACCAGTTTCATAGAATTTCATTGAAGCACATAGTTCCAAGCTGGTCCCTAGATGAACAAAACCGTAAAGTCAATGGCTGAACACAGGAATTTCCTTATGTAAAATACTGTTTTCTAAAGAAGATTTAAGATGCTTAGAGGCAAGATAGAGAGGTGATATTGGCCTCAAATCAAAGCTTAAAGATAGGAGATTCACATTCTAATCTTCAAAAGCTCAGGCTTGATTTTTTTTTTTTTTTTAGTGGCTACCCTAATACAGGCTGTAGCCACTGTAGGCTATCATGCTATACATGGCTGTATATACAAATTTTGGGCATGGTGCTCCAACATCTGGGCATGGTGCTCATATGTTAGGGCACCATGCCCTGCAGCATTGGCATGGTACCCTCTTACAAATCTTCTTGAAAAGCAAATTTCCAGTTCAGAATTGCGATTCAGCAGTAGACAACAGATTTTTGTAGGGCACCATGCCCTTGCTGCAGTCGGCTGCAGTCAACCGCAATCCCTGATTTGTGAATACCCTATGCCAAAACTAAAAGCTGGGTGCAGGAGGGGTACCTAACCTCGTTTTACACTACCTCGATTTTTGCCGCTGAAAATGCTAAAATGAAATGTACAAGCTGTCCTGACAGTCAAGAGGCAAAATATGACTTTTTCAAAGTCATGTGTCCAAAAATATTCAATTTCTGTGCCTTTTTTCTCCATTTCGTAGCTGTTTTGAAAAGCTGTTTTCTGCCTATTGACTTTGCTAACTCTTCCTTTTTCATCATTTTTAATTCCAGGTGAGGTTAGAATGAAGTACAGTAGGGGTATCCAACCTCAGACAAGATTTCAAATTTCTAGAGAAGTCTTTCCTTCAGAATAATCCATCTGGCTTAAAAGGAACCAACAAATATGACAAAAATACCAGACTGAAGCTAACTGAATGGTTTACATATTGGATAAATAAATATTGCCTAAATATTTCTAGTTAAACATATTTTTCTTTTCAAACAAGATTACTTCATTCTAACCTGACCTCAATTGACTTAAAAATGATGAAAAAGGAAGAGTGATGGTTTCCCTTAGGATTAGGATAGACTTCAGTTAGATCAGGATGGAAAAGCATCTCATGCTCAGGAGTATTCTCCGAAAAATGTAATGTCCAACCACAGAACAGCTTGTTTAAATTAATATAAAAGTTGTATGAAAGGCTGCCTTTGGTTAGTCATAGTTCATGTTGCCTTATCAGGGATACACAAAATTTACCCAAATTAAAATTTATTTTTTTCTTGTAGGTGTCCCGGTCTTGTAACACCAACTACAATGCTCTCATATCAACACTCACAAAGCCAGGATCTGCTGTTTCTCAGAGTCTTATTAAAAGGTAATAAAATATCCAGTTCTGCAACTCCGGACAGAACATTCTGAGACATGGTAAAGATAAGTAGCTGTATGACTTAGAGGCAGGCTGGTATGTTAGCGTAATTTTTTTTAACTTTGTAATTTTGTTCCATCTTTTCTATTTTAGTGAAGGTAAGAGACAGCTCATTTTTTTGTCCAGGGGCTTCCTGAGCCTTTTTTCATTGGGGGGTTGAACTTGGCAAAGTTTTCTGATTTTTTGCTGAATATCATATTGCTTTTCGAAAAACACAGCGAGTAGCCCTCAATAAGCCATACAGTGAAATCTGACGCTTTTTCATGTCCTTCCACTTCTGTATTATAAGGGATATGCACAAACACTTAACTTTGGTAAGAAAAATGGATTTTTAACTTGCAAGAAGCTTCAAAAATGCTGCTAAAAGGTACCGAATGGATTGAATGGTTTGGACAAAGACTCAACTTTTAAAAATAACATAACGAGTGGATTAGCCCATTAGCCTACAGAATTTGGTATTGACCATTAAATGCAATTTGAATTCTCGAGTGAAATTGGCGAGTGAAATAAATGCTGGGTAGAACGGGCTGAGCAAAACCAAGTTCAGTAATGAATGGGAACCAGCTGAAACTACCGGTAAATGGTAAAGAACGGGATCGAAGTAAATGCCACTTGAGCTACCGAATTCAGTAACCAGGGTGAACAAAATAATTTTTGTACTACTGATTTTGATGCTTGACGAAGCAATGGGATTACCTAGTTTGGCAATGGGCGGGATAGAAACTAAAGAAATCAGGAACAAATCAGGACCAGTATAACAGACGAGTTTAGTAGTGTGTTAAAACTCTTGTTAGAACTACCGACGACAACCGCGTGTGGCAGCTCTGTAGATGTGGACTAAAGGGAAGTCCAGTGAATCCACAAATTAAGATAAAGAGTCAGAACCAAATGAATCTGATTAATCACAGTAATATTAAATGGACTGACCGGATGCGATGGAACAGATACGGACTAAAAGAAAGTCGGTTGAATCACCGAATTCCGTCACTAATGAGAACTAAATAAACACGTTAGATCACCGAACTTAAAAGTGGAGGACCGAATGCGGTGAAATAGATGCGGAGTAAGCAAATGTCCGGTGATGAAATTCGGTAACGAATGGGAACGAAATAAAGACGTTAAATCATCAAATTTGCAAATGGACAGACCGGATGTGATAGAAACAGGTGCGGACTGAACAAAAAGTTCGATGAATTACTAAATTCGGCAACGAATGGGAACCAATTTCGAAATGGGCAGAAAGTGGATTTACCGAAATTTTCGCCTTCGGCGAAAATGTTATCGAATGCGCAAAACGTAGGGAAGGCGCTGCGCCCTCCTCCAGGTACTTTTTCGCCAGCATTTTTTTGGAGAAAAGCAAGAAACGGAAATAAGTTAGCCTATAACTAATCTTAATTCTCACTAATTGCTCTGTTTTAGCATCCGAGAAGACCATGTTGGCTGGCAGTTTGCAGTTGGAATGAGAGGGAAAATTGTTGCGGTTCTGACCGACTTTGCTCTTGAAATTAGGAGTGCTAAAGATAATTATGCAACTGCTGTTGCTAGTATTCATAGTAAGTATTTTTTTTGTGGTTTATTCACAGTTACATGTTTATAATATGAATAATGGCATGTGTTATATTCCCCTCATGAGTGTAATACAGATTAAGTCGAAAACCTGTGCTCCTGACCATAAGTGTTACTAGCAAAAATGTCTTACTTATTTTTTTTAGGGGGGGGGGCAAGGTATTTACCGACTGGCTGGTAATTTTTTAAATCCACTGCTTCAGAAAATTCTACCGTTTTGTAAAAAAATCGACCATTTTCACGAAAAAATCGACTGTTACGAAACTTTGTGGCACTTTGCGTCGACTCACTTTCTTTTACATACTGGCTGACAACATTGGTGGGGGGGGGGGGGGGGGGAGGAGGAGGGTGACCCACCTCGCCCCCATATGTAACGCCTCTGCTCCTGACTTCACAATCCATGTTATCAGAAAAGAATAAGTGTTTAATTCGGTTGTTTACTACCTTGTAATTTTTTAAGGATAGTTTTACTGGCTGTAACAGGTCTCTCAGCAAAGAAATTACTCTGTTGAAATCAGGTCGAATGTATGCGAGGAATTGGTAGGGATCAAGATTGAAGAGGGTGTCAAAAGCATCCCATAAACCCCAGCCGTGGGAGTCCACATGATTGACCAGACCGGACCCATAGAAATCAGTCAGCTTGTTGAACATCAGAGAGTAGGGAGTTACAGGGAATGAACTGCAAGGGAATCTACATTTTAAAAGAAAAGCATAAGGGTTAAGGAATTTAGCTAACATCCATTCTGGTGTCCGACTAGCCTATGGTAAATTCTTTCCTTATGTTCAACCTTTTTTTTAGTTGAGCAAGACTCCGATGCCACCCTTCGCCGTATTGGCTGGAGTCCTGACGGAACTCTCCTTACATTCTGTGACAGCCAAGGAGCAGTCGAAGTTTACGACCTTATCGGGACTAAAGTTTATGAAGTCTTTTCTGCGAAACAGAATTGCAAAGGACCAAAAGTGGCGTGTTTGTTTTCGACGATCAAGACGAAAGGGTTGAACTGGCAAGCTGAGATGACCCTGATTGACTTTATTGGAAATTTGGAAGGGTTTTTTGTCTCGCATGATGGCTTTCAGGAGAGCTGCTCCTTCTCCTTCGCGAAGTATTATCCAGGTGCGTCTGATTTGGGATTCTTCTCGATACTGTCTTCGAAAAATGAAACTGTAGTGCTTGTAGTACAGATCACCAGTTCCACCCTAATTGCTTTATTTTTTTCCAAAAAGACTTAAAGAACCCCTCTTGCTTGTTCTGCCTTTTATAATATACCTAGCTCCCATACATAATTATAAGCTTCTAAAATGCCCACCTTTCTCCACTGTTTCGTTTTTCTTGCCGAGTTTTGCCCGTCACACAACGCAACGTTTGTCGGGATCTTCAACGTCCGCTGACAACTCTTTCACATATAAGAATCTAGAAGCTTCTGTCTATTACTTTTTTTATTTGCTTGGTTTTCACACTTTTTAACCAAGGCGCGTTCAGTTTTCAAATGTTTTGCGTCCGGCCGCCGCCTCGGGGAGCAGGAAGGCTGGACACAGTCGACAAGCGCCAACACAAAAATCGCTAATTTCAGGTGGAAAGTAATGGTATTTTCGAAAACGATTTTTTCTGACCCATTTCATACGGAAAAGATCATTTCTAGTAAGTTGTGCTTTAAGTACTGTATTGTACGATAGGCCTACACCCAGTCGGTCCTAACGAAATTTTGCCCGATTTCGCTTCCACCGTCGACTGTTTGCGAGACCTTTGGTCCCCCACAACACTCGTATCTTAATAGCTTTTTTGGGGGGAATCCTGTTTTTCTCCATTTTCGAAAAATGATTCAGCACTGGGGAAGAAATACTCAACACAAGGGACGTTCTCGAACTTCTATTATCTTTTCAAAAATAAAACCGTTTGAGACACTTGAAATAGTTTTCACTGCTGTGTTCCCGAACACAGCACCTTGAACCTGAACCTGTGTTCCACAAAAAGATAACAAGATAGAAAGGTCGTAGCACAATTGCTCTGGGCATCCATCATAACTTCTAACACTAGGATGCACATCTGCGTACCAATGGTACAAACATTCTGAATGTGTATATCTGCGTTTCCTTTGGTGAAATCGAGATAGTAGATAAAACAAGGGACTGTTTGAAATTGGAATTCGTATATTTCTGCTTAGTATAAGAAACGGTGTAATGGAACAGCAGAGTCGCTGCCGCTAGGGTTAGTGTGCCTTAAATTGGGATTTGTGTATGACTGGATGCACACAAGTCTAATTGTTGCGATGTGTTGCAGGTGGAGTGACAGCTGCCGCACAGCATCCTTCTCAACCCGGACTGTTCGTAGCCGGACTTCGCAGTCAAGTACCTAATTCCCAAGCTGCTGCATCGTTCGGCATCACCTCCTGGCGTATTGTTGACACCGAACCCTATTTCGAACCTATGCAAGAATTCGAAGACACGAATTCCCTTTTCTCTCGGATTTCAAATCGATTCATCCGTCCGAAGACCACATACGACGTTGTCCTGCATATGTGCCCATCTCCGGGGGGCAAAAGGATGGGGGTGATTCACCTGTCAGGAGCGGTTTCAATTTGGTCCCTGCCTTCCTGTCTCCTGGAGAAGTACTGGGTGCTAGAGGAGCAACCTGGATTCGATGAGCTTAGCCCCGCGCTCCTGAACTTGCCTGCTCGTAAACGGGCCAAGTCCCCCCTTATGAAAAACCCTCGGGAATTCCATCCAGTGGACCTAAACTGGTGGTCGGAGGACCACTTGATCGTAGCTCGTGTGTCCGGAGCCGTGAGCGTTGTGGAGTTGAGCTCCTTCCGTAATATTTTAGGCTCTTCTCCCGAATTCCTGCACGAGTCGCCAAGACTGTCTCAGACGTACAAGAATGGTTTTCTGGCAATCGAGTGCGAGGTAAAAAACGTGATCCGAAAACGGACTGTTAGTGGTGATGAAAGCGAATATGAAACCTATAGTGATGACTCGGACGAGGAGGAGAGCGTAGCGATTCGAGCAAAAAAGGCGGTGCGAAGTGTGCTTTTCTGGGCAACCGATAGTGAGAAATTCCAGCCACCTTTAAAGAAGCCGAAAATCCTCTTAAGGACCTATCAGCTTCTCGGGGTTAAATCAACAACCCCGCAAGAACTGTACGCACGGAAGCTCGACCAGGAAGAATATGGTGAAGCTCTATTGCTGGCTCGCACTTACGGGCTTGACACCGACCTTGTCTTCCAGCGGCAGTGGCGGAACAGCAGCGTGACTCTAGTTACGATAAAAGACTATCTCTCTAAAGTCAAAAATCGAAGCTGGGTCTTGAACGAATGTCTGACGAAGTCCGCGAATGACCCGGATGCGGCCAAAGAGCTTTTCCAGTATGGGCTTAGAATTTGTGACCTTGATACCTTTGTTGTCTTGGGAGAAGATCCAGATAATCAGGCAGTCACAGTACCTGCTGCTTGGCATGATGATTATGAGGATCCTAATTTGTCGCATGATTCCATTCTGAGGCTCAGCGAATTGAGAAGAAGACAGCTCTTGGAGAAAATTGACCGAGTACGTCTGAACGACCAACAAAAGTTGCTGCTAAACACCAGAAAGAGTCTACTGCAGTACAACGACCGGCTGTACATTTATGAAGCAGTTTTGGGCGGTCCGCACAAAGCATCCGACTACTTCGATCCCAAATTCTTCGCCGAATTTTGCAAGAAATCGACTCTTCAGGCAGCGCTGGACTTTGCCCATGTTGGGAACCACGAAGCATTTGCGCTGATTCTCACTTACCATAGCGAAGATACGCTGCCTTACCGTTTAGCCCTAGTCGCTGCCTTTCCTGAAACCCTGGAGCCCTTTTCCTACCGACATGTTCTACCAGAGTGCGATAGTCAGGGCGAGCTGTTTCGCTGGGACACGGCTCGGATACGCCTAGAAGATTGGTGCGAAACTGATCCCTTCTCGGGCGTGGCAACCAAAGCCAGAACGGGACACTGCGTAGACCCGGCTTACGACAAGTTCTACAACCAGGATTGCGATCCGGCTTCGATAACTGCGTGGTATATCCAGAGGGCGAAGGAAATTGAGTCTCGAACGAAGTTAGTTGGTAATGCTGCAGATTTGGTGCGACTTGGTGTGGAGAGGAATGTGCAAGGATTAGAAGAGATTTATGACCAACTGGCAACGCTGGAGACGCTGGTCTATGAGTGCCAGCTGGCGGAAGGAACGAGCTTGAAGCAGCTTCAAGCATCTACTCAGCTAGAGATAGCAAAACTCATCATGTCCAAGGTAGGCTGCTGTTACAATCTGTTGGAACTTGGACAGTGACCAGTGTGGCCCTGTGACTTAACCTTCGCCACTCCCCTTCGAATCTTTATGCTGGACGACTTAGGTTACGTAAAATTCGCCGTAAAAGGGAGGTGGGGTAGGGGAGTGGGATCCATTTAATGATCATCAATCGTAGTCAGTGTCAATATACTGTTTGCAGTGGACAACGAGTGCCCCGCTCCTCCAAATTTGTCCTGCTCCCCACGCTAATGATCCTTTTTAGCTCTGTTAGGCTATTGCTTCTTGCTCTCTCACAGATTATGTGATTAAGCTTAACGACGTTACTTTTCAAGCCATTGAAAGTACAAAGAAATGAATAAGAAGTATCAAGAAATCAAAGGAGCCAATTATAAGAAATCAAATGGAGCCAGTTATAAATACCAAATAAAATGTGTAATTATGTATGTGTATAAGATTAGCAGGCTTGTCGGAAAATCCGTGTATCTATAAGATTAACAGGCTTGTTGGAAAATACTGTATTCTACGCCCCAGAGAACGCTACTATTTGTATTGCCCGCCTAACAAGGCGATAAAACTTGCATCGTCATTTCACCCCGGTGAAATGAGCGAGTAGACTGTCTTATGGTGTCTTGGACGTTGTTTAACTAATTTTGTTTAACTGATATTCGGGCGGTATCAGTTTATGCATTGGCCGTGATGACGTCCGCTATTGGTGACTGTTGGTGAGTCACAGTTGTTCCTCGAAACACAGGAACACCACAAATCGTGTTTAGTTCACTGTGTCCAATTGTCGAGACTCGCTGAACTTCCTACTTTGTGCAAACAAATTCTCGCTCTATCGTTGAATAGGGTTGGGTCGTGACTCGTGCCTATTAGTACTCACATAGTAATATGGATCACATTTCAGGCGACTCCTACCGACTTCGTAAACGACCTGCACTATTCCCTCCTTCCTTACTTGGATCGCTGCGAGCGTGGAAACCCTGGGCAAGCTTACAGCCTCCTCCGGCAGTATCTTCTCTCCTGCTCTGAAAACACGCTTAGCCTTGTTCATCTGCTGTTTGAATACGAAAGCAAGAATGAGGAGTCAAAGGAGTCACTGATTAAGGATCCGAAGGATTTGGTGCGACTAGCAGTGGATTGTGTATATGCTTGCCAGTCGGCGGATGAGCTCGATACGGCATTCAAAATCTACGAGTGTTTACCCGAGAGGGGAAGTGACGATGATAAGGAGATGATAGAGCTCCAAGACAGAGCGGACGAGCTCGAACGTGTGCTAAATTCCATCGATTTGCGGAAAAAGTATGATGTTAAAGCCAGCTTCCTGGAGCTTAAAAACAAGAGTGAGAATTTCGAGGAAAGCAAAAAGTTATTAGCCATGTTGTCGCGACGACTGGTTAAGAGCCAGTCACATGACGAATCGGAGTGGCGCGTCTTACTCCGACGAATGCTGGAGTTGAGAGATCAGTGCCTAACTCTAGTATCGCCCCAGCTGTGTTGCGAGTTCGTCGTGGAAAGTCTGCTGTCTAGTGGTGACGATAAGCTTATGCATTTGGCCGCTTCGTTGATAGATGGTACTAAAGTAGCAACGGAGCAGTTTCCTAGCAGTTTGGCTGTTCGTGTTCCAATCGATAGAGGGCAAGAGATTGCGTTGAAGGTGGCAAGGGAGTATCTGGACTCGGCAAGTGGCGTGGATGATGCAGCCCTGCAACAGTCAAGGTACGTTGATTCAAAGGTCTTTTGACCCAGTTAAGAGGGCGTGCAAGGTGTCAGCGGATCCATCCGGTGTTAACTTGTCTGTGGGAACGGATCCCAGTTTGCGACAGATTTATTCTAGCTGTCGTGTGTCACAGTTGACAGAGGAAATGGATTTGAGGTTGTAATTTTAGTAGGCTACCGGTATATTCTTTAAATTTGTAGAAGTCTCATAACAGATACCACAAGGATCAGCGGTTTCAACAGACAACACTTGGGGTGTGACTTTTTTGTTTGTCGTCATGAAAAAAGTCATGACTGAAAGGATTAAAACTTGTGAAATACCTCAACTGATGTCTGAACATATCTGAAAGCGCTAAATCGTCTTTGGGATCCCGAAACGTCAGTGACGAGGTTTGTTTGTCCGTCCGTCCGTCTGTTAGCACGACAGCTCTCGAAAGGATTGAGATATTTTGTTCAAACTTAATGTTAGGATCTTTTGGGTCAAAGTACAGGTCAGGTTCGTAGATGGGCTCTGTAGCGTTATATTTAGGGGTAGGGGAAGGTTTTCAAATTAAGAGAAACATATTTAAAAAGCTAATGGGATAGTCGATTTATGGGTAAGGAGACATGTCGAATCCGAATATGAAAATTGTTTCTCGCCAGACAAGTAGTTCAAACGGAATCCGGCCAAAACCGGAAAATATGTTAAAAGTAAAAGTTTTATCTGAAGTTGATTTGAGGTTCGATTTGGGGTAAGGAGACATGCTGAATTCCTTTTTGAACTTTATGTTCTTGCCGGACAACTAGTTCGCGGAAACCGGAAATTTAGCAGGAAGTTTCAAAACCCAATAAGATAGTCGACGTAGTGTGATGAGACATGTTGAATCCAGATTTGAAACCAATTTTCTCGCCGGAAGAGAAGTTTACCCGGCATCCGGAAATTGGTAAAAATGAAAGTTCATTCTTAATTCGATTAGAGGTTCGGATTGTGGATAAGAACTCACGATGAATCCATTTTTGAACTTTATTTTCTGGTCATACAAGTAATTCTGCCGAAATTTCTGCACTTTCCACTTTTCGACGCGAAAAGTGAAACTTTTAACTCGACTGTTGTTATTGTGTATTGTCGATAAGTCTCAACGTTAACACATAGAAGGTTAGCTCGTCAGACTGCAGATCGGGAGGTTCTTGGTTCGCGTCTCGACGTCACCAGCTCTTTTACCCTGGATGCGATTTGCCCTGAATACAGGTAAAACGAGGAATTCGGTCAAAGTAAAATACTTTACCTTGTTTGGATCAAGAAGTCCAATAAACATTACATTTTTCGGATCCCAGTGAAACCTTTGGTTTTGTTATCCTTTGTGAGCCTTTGTGGCAATGGTTCCCTTCTGGGTGTTCTTCGTCTCGGCCCTTTTGGAGCTCGTTTTGGAGTTGGGCATGCGTGTACGGGTTGCGATCGATTGTATCGTGCGAGACGGTTGAACCTGAAGACGACCTTACTTGGCGGCTTGGCGAGGAGCCGCCGGATTCAATGTTACTTTGGTAGCGTAGACGATGGCGCTCGGCAAGGCGTATATTCGGTTCTTGCTTTCCCATCTGCTGTGGTGAACAATCTACCCGACTTCTAAGTCTTAATTCGTAAACTCTCAAGTCGTGTATAGGTTATTATTATAATGGTATGAAGTTGGTATAAAATATAAATTAGACAGTGGATAGGTGGAGAGTCAGAAGAAGGTAAGATGATCAGTATTGTAGAAGGCGTTCATAGCGAGAGTATATGTTATAGAAGGTGAATTGAGCTGAGCCGGTCAGAGTGCGACGAGGGCGTCGGAGGAGATGGATCTAAGGAAAAGAAACCTACTTTAGTTACACATTTTGAATTCCTGTACCAGCAAGTGTTCTGGTGAACGGCTAGAATAAAACTCCCCGAATCCAACCCAAAATCTATCGAAAGAGCTTTCTTTGGAGGTTGGTCACGTCGTCCAGTTTGCCCTTCAGAAAGGCAAACTCCTGATTGGCTGGCTGAAGCCCTATGGTGATGGTGGTTTTTTGGATCCCAAAACGTGAGTGAGGGATACCTATGACATCGCAAAAGTTGTCCGTCTGTCCGTCCGTCTGTCCGTCCGTCTATCCGTCCGTCTGTCCGTCCGTCCGTCTGTCCGTCTGTGAGCACGATAACTCTCGAAGGGAATGAGATATTTTGATGAAACCTGGTGTGAGGATTCTTTGGGTCAAGAGTAAGGTCGAGTTCGTAGATGGGCTCTGTAGCCCTTCATTTAGGGGTGGGGGAGGGGGTTTAAATTAAGGGGCAAACAAAATATTTTGAAACAGCTAATGTGATAGTCGATTATGGGGTAAGAAGACATGCTGAACACGATGGTGAAAACCATTTTCTGGTCGGACAAGTACTTCGCCCGGAATCCGGCCAAAACTGGAAAATTTGTTAAAAGCAAAAGTTTTATTTGAAGTTGATTAGATGTTCGATTTAGAGGTAAGAAGACATGCTGAACATGATGGTGAAAACCACTTTCTCGTCGGACAAGTAGTTGGCCCGGAATCCGGCCAAAATCGGGAAATCTTTTAAAAGCAAAAGTTTTATTTGAAGTTGATTAGATGACAGATTTGAGGGTAAGAAGAGACGCTTAATCTGTATATGACAATCATTTTTACCCGGACATATAGTTCGTCCGGAATCCGGTTGAAACCGGATTTTTTTTTTAACTTAAAGTTTTATTTGAAGTTGATCTCATGTCTTTTCTAGGGAAAAGGAGATACACTGAATTCGTTTCTGAACTTTCTTTTTTTTTGCTGGACAAGTAGTTCGCTCGGAATTCGGCCGAAACCAGAAATTTGGCAGAAGTAAAGCAGGAAGTTTCAATCAGTATGGTCAAAATAGATATGGCTTATAGGCTACAGGCATATCTGAACGTGATTAGCCTGGCGAAGACTGGATCTGGCGAAGACAAGACCTAGTTGTCTGGATCAAATATTAAATTTTTGGGATCCCATCTTAACCTTTGGTCTTGTTTCTAACGGTCTTTTGCCATTTCTGCCCTTTTGATCGTGGGAAAGGGACCTGGACTTTGTGATGATATATTTTGTTGGGTTCAAGCTGACAGCCAACGTCCGTTAGATAAGACAGGGAACGGAGAGACGAAGGCCTGTTGTAAAATAATAAAGTAAACCAGATGGATCTTACCTTCTGTGTTTGGGAGGGGGCATCCTAATGAAGGGGGACTATCCCTACAGCAATAAGTCAGTTTCTAGGAATCTGGAAGGCGTCTTGCGGTATTTAATTAGTGATGTTTTGTTTTAATTACAGGACGTGCCTTGCCATGTTTACCGTCCCGTCAGAAGATATATGACCTCAGAACTCAACCTAATTTCTAGTATTCAGGTGCTTGGAGAAATGGGGGTTGAGATCCTGCCTTTACAAGGTAAACCTTCCAGTTTGTTCTTCCTTCAACCTGTAATCTATTGAGTAAGCTGACTCTAAAGGTCAACAGGAAACAGAATAGAGGGTCCCTCGCTTTGGCCGAGCGATCGATATGCCTGCAACGTCTCTAGTCATTGCTTTATGTCGGAGATCCCTGTGTTTGGGGATTCTTGTACAGTAGATGCATGTTACTTCGGATGAGGATGCTGTGGTGCCATTTCTGGTAAAATGAAAGTCGAAACAACCCACTCAGATATTTTTTAGGAAACCTCACGGACCAACTTTGCAATGGATGAGCTTAGCATATTAAAAGCCAGGCTTGACCTTCCGGATTTTTGAGATCCCAAAACGTAAGTGGAGGGATACCTATGACATCGCAAAAGTTGTCTGTCTGTCCGTCCGTCCGTCCGTCAGTGAGCACGGTAACTCGCGAAGGGAATGAGATATTTTGATGAAACTTGGTGGGAGGATCTTTTGGGTCAATCAAGGGAAAAGTCGGGCTCGTAGATGGGCTCTGTAGCCCTACATTTAGTGGTGGGGGTTCAAACTAAGGGACAAACTAAATATTTTCAAACAGCTAATGAGATAATCGATTAAGGGGTAAAAAGACATGCCGAACACGAATATGAAAACCATTTTCTTGCTGGACAAGTATTTCGCCCGGGATTCGGCCCAAACCGGAGAGTTTGTTAAAAGAAAAAGTTTTATTTGAAGTTGATTAGATGTTCGATTTGGGGGTAAGAAGGCATGCTGAACACTTATGTGAAAATCATTTTCTACCCGGACAAGTACTTCCCCCGGGATCCGACCCAAACTGGTAAATTTGTTGTCATGACGATCCTCTGCTAGCCATATTATATTGTGCTATTATGGAAATAAAGAATAAATTGTTAAAAGGCTCCAGGTTGTAAATAACCAAGTTGGTGCGTTTCAATTTCGATTCTAGTGCATTAGCTCTGTTGTTCGACTCCAGCAATCGTTGACGAATGACCGCTAGCCCGTTGCTTGTGCTTTCATTCGCCTTCACAGTTTATGTGGTTGTAATATGTTCTTTATTTTTGTTTGTTTGTTTGTTGTAGTGTCTGTTTATGGCTTCTATGGCCGGAATGAAAGTCTTGAATTGAATTGAACATTGCTTTCTATCTATGCTTTCAACTCCTGCAACTGGTAGGGGAAAAGTCAGAGTGGTTAGAAGGCACGAAAGACGCAAAGGGATTTAGGAAAAGCTATGCCTTCAAAACTCATAACCACAATAAACATACATGTGTTTTTTCCGGATCCGAATGGCTGCCTAGAACAACCAGACCAAAGATTTTGGTGGTTTCCCGAAGAGGAGTATGTATTGTTTTTTGGATTCCAAAACGTAAGTGGCGGGATACCTATGACATCGCAAAAGTTGTCCGTCTGTCTGTCCGTCTGCCCGTCTGTTAGCACGATAACTCTCGAAAGGATTGAGATATTTCGATGAAACTTGGTGGGAGGATCCTTCGGGTCAAACTACAAGTCAAGTTCGAAGATGGGCTCTGTAGCCCTATATTTGAGGGTGGGGGAGGGGTTTCAAATTAAGGGGCAAAAAAATATTTTTTGAAAGGTGTTTAGATAGTTGATTTAGGGGTAAGGAGACACGCTGAATCCGAATATGAAAGTTATTTTCTCGCCGGACAAGTAGTTCGCCCGGAATCCGGCCAAAACCGGAAAGTTTGTTAGAAGTAAAAGTTTTATTTGAAGTTGATTAGGTGTTTGATTTAGGGGTAAGGAGAAATGCTGAACACGATGGTGAAAACCGTTTTCTTACCAAACAAGTAGTTCGCCCGGAATCCGGCGAAAACCGGAAAATTTGTTAAAAGCAAAATTTTTATTTGAAGTTGATTAGATGTTCGATTTAGGGGTAAGAAAACCTGCTGAACACGATGGTAAAAACCATTTTCTTGCTGGACAAACAGTTCGTCCGGAATCCGGCCAAAACCGGAATTTTTTTAAAAGCAAAATTTGTCTTTGAAGTATATTAGATGATAGATTTAAGGGTAGAAAAAACGCTGAATCTCGCCGGACAAGTGTTAGCCCGGAATCCGGCCGAAACCGGAAAGTTGTTAAAAGCAAAACCGAAACCGGAAATACACTTCCCATCTGATAAGCATACCAATCTGTAAAACAAAATACAGTAAAAATCTTCAAATAGTCTAGCGGACACTGGATCTCGCGAAGACAATACCTATTTGTCTGGATCAAATATTCAATTTTTGGGATCCCATCGGAACCTTTGGTCTTGTTCTTGATCGAGCTTGATCGATTTCTTGATAGATATTGTAACCTTGATCGGTTCTTGTAGATTTGTGGTCTTCGCTGGGTCTCCTGTGCATGTTCTTTCATCCGTGGTCGACCCGTCACGTGTCAGTTTCTCGAAAAGGTTAACTTTTAAACTTTTTCCATAACTTTACAGATGGACTCTAACGCATACATAGATGACACGAGTATCTTTCTTTTCAGTGCGGCTAAAAGAAGATCGAGTTTCTCTGGTTGAATCAGCGATTAAAGCCCGTCCGAAGAACTACCGAAATCCGGTAAAGCTCATTCGTCTTTGGACAGATGCTGTGCAGTGGCGAAAGCAACAAGACCAAAGGTTCCGATGGGATCCCAAAACTTCGATATTTGATCCAGACAATTAGGTTTTGTCTTCGTCAGATCCGGTCTTCGCCAGACTCCATGAACATTTATACTCTTAAAATTTAGAAACAGATTAAGGCCAACAGCTAATCATTAAGAAAGCCAAGTTCTGATATGGATTCAGCTTGTGTGGATAAGTCGATTGAAACGATCCTGGCTGACTTCTGCGAATTTTCCGGTTTCTGGCGGAATTCCAGAACTACTTGTCCGACGAAAAACTAAAGCTCAAAAACGAATTCAGCGTATCTAGTTACCCCTATTTCCAACATCTAATCAACTTCAAATAAAATTTAACTTATCACTAATTTTCCGGTTTCAACCGGATTCCGGACGAACTATATGTCAGGCAAAAAAATTATTGTCATATACGAATTCAGCATCTCGTCTTACCCCTAAATCGGACATCTAATCAACTTCAAATAAAACTTTTACTTTTAACAAACTTTCCGGTTTTGGCCGGATTCCGGGCGAACTTCTTGTCTGGCTAAAAAACGGTTTCCATATTCGTGTTAAGCATGCCTTCTTACCCCTATATCGAACGTCTAATCAACTTCAAATAAGACCTCCACTTTTAACAAACTTTCCGGTTTTGGCCGGATTCCGGGCGAACTACTTGTCCGGCAAGAAAATGGTTTTCATATTCGTGTTCAGCATGCCTTCTTACCCCTAAATCAAACATCTAATCAACTTCAAACAAAACTTTTACTTTTAACAAACTTTCCGGTTTTGGCCGGATTCCGGACGAACTACTTGTCCGGCGAGAAAATGGTTTTCATATTCGTGTTCAGCGTGTCTTCTTACCCCATAATGGACTATCACATTAGCTGTTTAAAAAAATTTTGCTTGCCCCTTAATTTGAACCCCCTCCCCCACCCCTAAATGTAGGGCTACAGGGCCAATCTACGAACTCGACCTTACTCTTGACCCAAAGAATGCTCACACCAAGTTTCATCAAAATATCTCATTCCCTTCGAGAGTTATCGTGCTCACAGACGGACAGACGGACGGACGGACAGACGGACGGACGGACAGACGGACGGACGGACGGACGGACGGACAACTTTTGCGATGTCATAGGTATCCCTCCACTTACGTTTTGGGATCCCAAAAAGCGCGAGATTGAAGGGATGGTACTTACCCTGGTTGCTGAGAAAGCTATTGAGGTACGTTGTTCAGTCTTGCGGATTCGTTTTCTGATCTCTTAGTGCATGTATTTATAGTTTGCCTGCTGTTCTAGTTTATTTTGCGCCGTTGGAGACATCTGACTTTAGCTTAGCACTTTTAGGGATCCTCAGCCTCTGCTGACTTCGTTTTGTTTCTGTTTCTCAAAGTTTTGGACAGTCTGCTCGGACGAATGAGAATCCCGTGGAAACTTCTGTTCGACCTAGAGAGCAGAACATTGGTCGGAGATGAGCTCGCATAAACAGTTCCATTTGCCGAGAAACATCCACAGGAAAGTCAAGTCAAGCGACTAAAGGGAAAAAAAAAACGCCCCCGACCGCTCTCTGCGCGTTCTACCTTATTCATCTGACCATTTCATCTCCGATGAATTTTTTCTATCTCAATCATTTTGTTTTATAAATATTGGAATAGTAGCGAAACTTATGACGAATTATTTTTTTAATTGTTTTCATGACTTGTCATTTCAATTCGCGATGATATTTTGATGAAATGTGTTTTAAACCGTGAATTGTGTATACAAAAATCATAGGTTACAATTGTCCTGAAACGGTTGAAACAAGACCAAAGGTTTCGATGGGATCCCAAAAATTTAATATTTGACCCAGACAACTACGTCTTGTCTACGCCAGAACCAGTCTTCGCCAGGCTAATCATCTGAGAAAATTAAGTTCAGATATACCTGTATAAGCCATATCTATTTTGACGATAGGTGATCGAAACTTCCTGCTTTACTTCCGCCAAACTTCCGGTTTCGGCCGAATTCCGAGCGAACTACTTGTCCAACCACGAAAAGATAGTTCAGAAACGAATTCAGCGCATCTCCTTATCCCTATAAAGAACATCTAATCAACTTCAAATAAAACTAAAAAAATCCGGTTTCAACCGGATTCCGGACGAGCTATATGTCCGGGTAAAAAATGATTGTCATATACAGATTCACCGTCTCTTCTTACCCTCAGATCTGTCATCTAATCAACTTCAAATACAAATTTTACTTTTAACAAATTTTCCGGTTTCGGCCGGATTTCGGGCGAACTACTTGTCCGGCGAGAAAATGGTTTTCACCATCGTGTTCAGCATGTCTTCTTACCCCTAAATCGAACATCTAATCAACTTCAAGTAAAACTTTTGCTTTTGACAAATTTTCCGATTTCGGCCGGATTCCGGGCTAACCACTTGTCCGGCGAGAAAATGGTTTTCACCATCGTGTTCAGCATGTCTTCTTACCCCTAAATCGAACATCTAATCAACTTCAAATACAAATTTTGCTTTTAACAAATTTTCCGGTTTTCGCCGGATTCCGGGCGAACTACTAGTCCGGCGAGAAAACAATTTTCATATTCGGATTCAGCGTGTCTCCTTACCCCTAAATCAACTATCTAAAAAGCTTTCAAAAAATATTTTTTGCCCCTTAATTTGAAACCCCTCCCCCACCCTCAAATATAGGGCTACAGAGCCCATCTTCGAACTTGACCTGTACTTTGGCCCAACCAATCCTCCCACCAAGTTTCATCAAAATATCTCAATCCTTCGAGAGTTATCGTGCTTACAGACAGACGGACAGACGGACAACTTTTGCGATGTCATAGGTATCCGTCACTAACGTTTTGGGATCCCAAAAAGGTGCTACCGTACCATACACACGGGTAAACGAGTTTTTATCCAATTTCTTCACTTTTTTTTCCGTTTGCGCTGGGCCTTTGCCCCAGCTACCCTGTGCTTTGCGCATTCGCTATGAACTGGTTTCGCCCTTGCCTCCGAGGGTGAGAATAGTACTATATTCACACCCTCGCATGCACGGGATGGTAGTATAAGATATGGAGTCAACCTTAAACCTAGTTAAACCCCATCCAGTGCCTCCCTGTATTCCTAGGACCTCAGTCTCCTTCTTTCCAAATCTCAAAATCGCATAAATAGTAGTCAACTATTTATCGTGTGCACACTTGCATCAGCATTCGCCTGTTGTTCACCTTGTTCCTTTCCTTTTTCCCAATCAATCAATAATTTTCTTGAAAAATGCATGGAATTTTCCTCGGGTCCACATGTACTTGAATATCCCTTATTGGTGTTTTTGGGATCCCAAAACGTTAGTGACGGATACCTATGACATCGCAAAAGTTGTCCGTCTGTCCGTCCGTCTGTCCGTCTGTCCGTCTGTAAGCACGATAACTCTCGAAGGGATTGAGATATTTTGATGAAACTTGGTGGGAGGGTCCTTTGGGTCAAAGTACAAGTCAAGTTCGAAGATGGGCTGTGTAGCCATATATTTGAGGGTGGGGGAGGGGTTTCAAATTAAGGGGCAAGAAAAATATTTTTTAAAAGCTATTTAGATAGTTGATTTAGGGGTAAGGAGACACGCTGAATCCGAATATGAAAGTTATTTTCTCGTCGGACAAGTAGTTCGGCCGGAATCCGGCCAAAACCGGAAAGTTTGTTAAAAGTAAAAGTTTTATTTGAAGTTGATTAGATGATTGATTTAGGGGTGGGAAGACATGCTGAACACGATGGTGAAAACCATTTTTTGACCGGACAAGTAGTTAGCCCGGAATCCGGCCGAAACCGGAAAATTTGTTCAAAGCAAAAGTTTTATTTGAAGTTGATTAGATGTTCGATTTAGGAGTAAGAAGACATGCTGAACACGATGGTGAAAACCATTTTCTCGACGAACTAGTAGTTATCCCGGAATCCGTCCGAAACCGGAAAATTTGTTAAAAGTAAAATTTGTATTTGAAGTTGATTAGATGATAGATTTAAGGGTAAGAAGATACGCTGAATCTGTATATGACAATCATTTTTTACCCGGACATATAGTTCGTCTGGAATCCGGTTGAAACCGGATTTTTTTTATAAGTTAAAGTTTTATTTGAAGTTGATAGGGATAAGGAGATGCGCTGAATTCGTTTCTGAACTATCTTTTTTTGGCTGGACAAGTAGTTCGCTCGGAATTCCGCCGAAAACGGAAATTCGGCAGAAGTAAAGCAGGAAGTTTCGATCAGCATCGTCAAAATAAATATGGCTTATACAGGTATATCTGAAATTAATTTTCTCAGATGATTAGCCTGGCGAAGACTGGATCTGGCGTAGAGAAGACGTAGTTGTCTGGTCAAATATTAAATTTTTGGGATCCCATCGAAACCTTTGGTCTTGTTAAATGTAATGACATGTCCAGCACTATTTTTGTTTGTAAAAATATTTATGGATAAAATAAACCGAATTGTAATTGTAATGTCCAGACCAATACTGAACATAAGAGAAACATTTCAAACCCGCGTACAAACTAATTGAAACCTTCTCGCAGGAAGGAACGAAGGGTGAAGCACAGAGGTGCGTATCCCTTGGTTCACACATATTGCACCTCTTGCATTATATTCTGCCGCGGACGCTAAAGTTTAAATCTTTCAACTAAGAATGGTAGCGTCCAAACGTAGCTTGTTGACACGAAACGCGAAGACGTACTTTTTGGGATCCCAAAACGTAAGTGGAGGGATACCTATGACATCGCAAAAGTTGTCCGTCCGTCCGTCCGTCTGTCCGTCCGTCCGTCCGTCTGTAAGCACGATAACTCTCGAAGGGAATGAGATATTTTGATGAATCTTGGTGTGAGCATTCTTTGGGTCAAGAGTAAGGTCGAGTTCGTAGATGGGCCCTGTAGCCCTACATTTAGGGGTGGGGGAGGGGGTTCAAATTAAGGGACAAGCAAAATATTTTTAAACAGCTAATGTGATAGTCGATTATGGGGTAAGAAGGCATGCTGAACACGAATATGAAAACTATTTTCTCGCCGGACAATTAGTTCACCCGGAATCCGGCCAAAACCGGAAAGTTTGTTAAAAGTAAAAGTTTTATTTGAAGTCGATTAGATGTTGGATCTAGGGGTAAGAAGGCATGCTGAACACGAATATGAAAACCATTTTCTCGCCGGACAATTAGTTCGCCCGGAATCCGGCCAAAACCGGAAAATTTGTTAAGAGTAAAAGTTTTATTTGAACTTGATTAGATGATAGATATAGGGGTGAGAAAAGATGCTGAATCCGTATGACAATCATTTTTTAGCCGGACACGTAGTTCTTCAGGAATCCGGCTGAAACCGGAAAATTTGTTAGAAGTTAAATTTTTCTTTGAAGTTGGGATGTTGGATGTAGGGGTAAGGAGATACGCTGAATTCGTTTTTGAGCTTTAGTTTTTCGCCGGACAAGTAGTTCTTTAATTTCGCCAAAACCGCAAAATTCACAGAAGTAGGTTAGGATCGTTTCGATCGGCTTTTAGGGGTAAACATACATTCTGAATCCATATCTGAACTTGGTTTTCTTAATGATTAGCTGTTTGGCCTGGCGAAGAAAAAACCTTACTGTCTGGATCAGATATTGAATTTTTGGGATCCCATCGGAACCTTTGGTCTTGTTAGTGCAGAACCGCAGTCTGTGTGAACCATGGCTAAAAGTTCCGAAATTTAAGTCAATCAATCAATTTTATTTCAACCCTAATAGGTATAGGTATAGGTATCTAATAGGCTTAGGTATCTTTCTGAAGGTTTCATAGGCGGGGCAACAAGCTTGGGTTTCGGGTCGTTCTTGCTTCGCGTGTTTGGTCCATGAGAGGGTGTAAAGAAGTCCGGAAGGATCTTCCTGTGGTGTCGAGGAGGATATCGGGGAGGCCGTATTGGCAACATCTACAGCCTCGTCGTAACCCTTCCTTCTTTTCAGGCAGGAGACCTCCTCACTTCTACTCAAACCTGTAGGCAAATCTCGGACGAAGGTTTTGAAGCAGGTTGGAAGGTTTGCTGGAAACTAGCGGCCAGCTCCAGCCTGGACGACATTCAATTGAAGGAGGATTTGTACAATTTTGCGCTTGTCCATTGCGATGAGACTAGCATAGGGGAGTTGTTGACGAAAAGTGAGTTTATTTAAATATTTCTATCCCTCAACGCTGGGGAGTAATAAAAAAAGAAAAAAAAATTTAGTTCACACATTCAGCTATGAGAAACAAGACCAAAGGTTTCGATGGGATCCCAAAACTTCAGTATTTGATCCAGACAATTAGGTTTTGTCTTCACCAGATCCAGTCTTCGCCATAATAATAATAAGGCAAAATAGCGAATCATCTGAGAAAACCGAGTTCAGATATGGATTCAGCATATGTGTTTACCTCTATTTTGACGAAACCGATCTAAATGATCCTGCCTTACTTCTGCCAGTTTTCCGGTTTTGGCGAAATTCCGGAACTACTTGTCTGACAAAAAAATAAAGCTCAAAAACGAATTCAGCGTATCTCCGTACCCCTATATCCAACATCTAATAACTTGTAACAAATTTTCCGGTTTCAGCCGGATTCCGGCCGAACTATATGTCCGGCTAAAAAACGATTGTCATATTCGGATTCAGCATCTCTTCTTACCCCTAAATCAGACATCTAATCAACTATACAAATACAGCTTTTGCTTTAAAATAATTTTCCGGTTTGGGCCGGATGCCGGGCGAACTACTTGTCCGGCGAGAAAATGGTTTTCATATTCGTGTTCAGCATCCCTTCTTACCCTAGAATCGAACATCTAATCAGCTTCAAATAAAACTTTTACTTTTAACAAACTTTCCGGTTTTGGCCGGATTCCGGGCGAACTACTTGTCCGGCGAGAAAGTGGTTGTCACATCCGTGTTCAGCATGTCTTCTTACCCCTTATTCGACTATATCATTAGCTGTTGAAAAATATTTTGTTTGTCCCTTAATTTGACCCCCCACCCCTAAATGTAGGGCCATAGAGCCCATCTACGAACTCGACCTTTCCCTTGACCCAAAGATCTTCCCACCTAGTTTCATCGAAATATATCTTTCCCTTCGAGAGTTATCTTGCTCACAGACGGACGGATGGACGGACAACTTTTGCGATGTCATAGGTATCCCTCCACTTACGTTTTGGGATCCCAGAAAAAAAAAAAAAATACACACGCTTGAAACAACTAGCTTGAAGTTCTCATCGCTTAAACTGCTCGCAACCCAAAACTGGGTTTTGGGCTGGGACGTCTTCAGTTTTACCGTAGATTGAATACTTTGGAAAGTAATATATTACCATGGGCCTTGAGGAAAAAATCTTCGTTCTAAAAAGTTTGAATGTGAAATTTCGAATTCGTTTGGAAATCGTCAGGTAGGTAGGTAGAAATTTATTCAAATGGAAATAGTACTAGGACAAATGAAGTACCACACATGCCAGTGGCATACTAACTAAACGAATAAACGGCAGTGGCAATTAACTAAATGACTAAAGCAATTTGTGTTTGATTTTAGGACAAAGATTGTGAAAGAGAAGCTGGCAGGAAACCTCCGGACTCAAATCGAAAGCAGCGCCGTTCTAAACCTAACGCCTGATTTCCAAGGGATATTGGAATTTTGTCTGGAAAACCCGTTAATGTAACTTCATATTTTCAATAGCCCTTAACTTACTTCTTAATACCATATTTATACATCGCTTACCTTTTGCAACACTTGCTTCCACTTGGCTCCCAAAAGAACCGTTTGACTTAAACAGACATCCTAAATAATTAAATTCTTCCCTAAAACTTATTTCCTCCCCTCTAAATTTCAACTTAACTTCATTTTCTAAACTACCCCCTTTCCAAAATATCATTACAACCGTTTTTTACACGTTTAACTGTAGCTCCTTCCTCGCCAAATACTGGTCCAAAATATCCAACAACCTTTGTAGATCTGACCGATTCTCTGCTACCATGGCGATGTCGTCAGCGAACAACAACATACATAAAGATATAATGTCACAACTAACCAGAGGGGCACCCATTTTTGTCATAAAATCCTCAAGGTCATTTATAAATAAAGAGAACAACTTGGGGGAAAGTGTGCACCCTTGCTTTAATTTTTGGGATCCCAAAACGTAAGCGGAGGGATACCTATGACTCTAAAACCCTTTTCCAACGCCGCAAAACCCTGTCATTTAACCTTGGAGACCCAACCCTACGCCCCATCCTGCCCCCGGTTTTTCCGCAGTTCGAGTCAGGCCTGGCGGATGCTTCGCAACCGATTCCGGTAATTTTCGACAACCGGTCATATGCTCCCATGCTCGGTATCAGCGTAGCTTCGTGCCCTCATTCGTGAGCCGGCTCAATTCCGAAGCAGTTTGATTAACTACTAATATAAAAATGTATGTCTTAAATTTTCTTTTGTTCTTTAAATTTAAATAACCTATATTGTGGTCTGATTATCCTGTTTTGTTGTTGTTGTTGTATTGATGTCTTGATACAGTTATTTTTGTTGACAAAAACCAAAAATTCGGCTAGTCCGCGAATGGTTTGAAAATAAATTAAAGGAACAGAAAACTTGACTCAAAACTTGACTCGGGGAGCTAGCTAACATATCAAGAATGTACCCTGAGTCGATGTTGAGAGTAAGAAAAATTCTCGTTACGACCATTGCACTTTCCGAGAATTCGACTTTGAGCAAAAGGTTTGCAAAAGCAAAAGGTTTGTGTGCCGCGACTAGGAATCGAACCCCGGCCGCCTTGTCGGGGAGGTCGTTTCTCTGTGGTCTACATGTAACAAGACCAAAGTTTTCGATGGGATCCCAAAAATTTAATATTAACTACGTCTTGTCTTCGCCAAATTCAGTCTTCGCCAGGCTAATCATCTGAGAAAACCAAGTTCAGATATACCTGTATGAGCCATATCTATTTTGACGATACTGATCGAAACTTCCTGGTGTACTTCTGCCAAATTTCCGGTTTCGGCCGAATTCCGAGCAAGCTACTTGCCCAGCAAAAACAAAAGATAGTTCAGAAACGAGTTCAGCGTATCTCCTTATCCCTACAAAAACATCTAATCAACTTCAAATAAAACTTTAACTTCTAAAAAAAAATCCGGTTTCAACCGGATTCCGGACGAACTATATGTCCGGTTAAAAAATGATTGTCATATCTAGATTCAGCGTTTTTTCTTACCCTTAAATCTATCATCTAATCAACTTCAAATGCAAATTTTGCTTTTAACAAATTTTCCGGTTTTGGCCGGATTCCAGACGAACTATTTGTCTGGCAAGAAAATGAATTTCACCATCGTGTTCAGCACGTTTTCTTACCCCTAAATCGAATATCTAATCAACTTCAAATACAAATTTTGCTCTTATCAAATTTTCCGGTTTGCGCCGGATTCCGGGCGAACTACTTGTCAGGCAAGAAAACGGTTTTCACCATCGTATTCAGCATGTCTTCTTACCCCTAAATCAAACATCTAATCAACTTCAAATAAACTTTTACTTTTAACAAACTTTCCGGTTTTGGCCAGATTCCGGGCGAACTACTTGTCCGGCGAGAAAATAACTTTCATATTCGGATTCAGCGTGTCTCCTTACCCCTAAATCCACTATCTAAACAGCTTTACAAATTTTTTTTTTGCCCCTTAATTTGAAACCCCTCCCCCACCCTCAAATATTGTGCTACAGAGCCCATCTTCGAACTTGACTTGTACTTTGACCCGAAGGATCCTCCCACCAAGTTTCATCAAAATATCTCAATCCCTTCGAGAGTTACAAGTCAAGTTCAAAGATGGGCTATTTTTTGAAAGTTATATTAATTATAGTATATTTATGGGTAAGAAGACACGCTGAATCCGAATATGAAAGTTATTTTCTCGTCGGACAAATAGTTCGCCCGGAATCCGGCCAAAACTGGAAAGTTTTTTAAAAGTAAAAGTTTTATTTAAAGTTGATTGGATGTTTGATTCAGGGGTAAGAAGTCATGCTGAACACGATGGTGAAAATTATTTTCTTGCCGGACAAGTAGTTCGCCCGGACTCAGGCGAAAACCGGAAAATTTGTTAAAAGCAAAATGTTTATTTGAAGTTGATTAAATGTTCAATTTAGGGGTAAGAAGACATGCTGAACACGATGGTGAAAACCATTTTCTCGCCGGACAAGTAGTTCGTCCGGAATCCGGCCAGAACCGGAAAATTGTTAAAAGCAAATTTTGTATTTGAAGTTGATTAGATGTTTGATTTAGGGGTAAGAAGACATGCTGAACACGATGGTGAAAACTATTTTCTTGCCGGACAAGTAGTTCGCCCGGAATCCGGCGAAAACCGGAAAATTTGTTAAAGCAAAATGTTTATTTGAAGTTGATTAAATGTTCGATTTAGGAGTAAGAAAACATGCTGAACACGATGGTGAAAACCATTTTCTCGCCGGACAGGTAGTTCGTCCGGAATCCGGCCAGAACCGAAAAATTTGTTAAAAGCAAAATTTTTATTTGAAGTTGATTAGATGATAGTTTTAAGGGTAAGAAAAGACGCTGAATCTGTTTATGACAATCATTTTTTACCCGGACATATAGTTCGTGTGAATCTGGCGAAGACAAGACCTAGTTGTCTGGATCAAATATTAAATTTTTGGGATCCCATCGAAAACTTTGGTCTTGTTTTCTATGAGTTCCGCCAAGGAAGTAACTTGATAAGAATGACAATATCGACTCCGATAAATTTTAAACATGATCTTTTGTTATTTTAGGTCTACTTCAGTTGTGTAAACCCATCTATTTGCAGCAATGATAGTATTCGACTGGAGTATAGAACGTCAGTATTTTCGAAATGGCTGCCTATACAAAACAGGGTATTTTTCCGAAGTGAATTTGAAAGTGGAACCGCAACGACGATACTCAGAGAGCTGGAATGGAAAACGCATTCAGGGTAAGGGTTATCGATTTTCTCACTTATGGCCGGATAAAGGCTGGACTATTGAAATGTCTCCAGGGACTTCCCAGTCTCAAGGGTTTGCCTCGCGTTTCCCGCTTTACGGAGCCTAGTAGTGTTGTCCCAGTTTTTGCGTAAAACAAGAGCCTTCTTTACTCGCATTTAGTTCTAAAACAGGATCAGATTAGTTCTCCGAAGCAACAGGTTTCATTAAACAAATTCACGCTGGATTCGTGCAGTCTGTCTGGTGCACCGATCGTTGGTAGTGTTACATATGCCTTAAAGTGCGCATCTTAACCACAAAGTCGAAAAGTGCTTTTGTCAAAAATATATCTCAGCCCATGCAAGTGCTATATGAGCTTACAGCTCTTGTTCTCAATAATAGTCGATTTTATCTTCAAAAACGGTCAGTAAAAATGACCAGCCATTCGGTAAATACCTTAAAACAGAGTTTTATAATATTTTATTGATATTTTATGATATTTTGCATATCTAAGTTTCTTGATAACTTAACTCAGTCGAGTTCCGTGGTCCTTCTAACTAGGATACCTCAGGGTGGCCGGATTTACCCCAAATTTAGGGTAAATACGGCCACCCCATCTATCTTTTTTATTTTTGAAGATACAAATAATTGGAGCCTGACATCTTGTAGAGCATGCCGCGATCAATATGAATGCACCTCTACAACTAGGCATGCCATCAACAGAAGCCACCACATGTCAGAACCATTGATTTTTCCTTAGTCTGTGGTAACTATGGCCGGCCGGACTTCCTGGAACAAAATGCACGACAATGACAGTGTGGTACACACGAAAATGTGGTTTCTTGTAAATCTTGATCATATGTTTGAATATGAAACTTCAAATACAATCAGAACTTCGTCCACAAACTTTGCTCAGACTAGCACTCATTTGCGTTTGGCAATGGTCGCCTAGTACGCTTTGATCCCTTGACGAATTTGATAAACTCGAAAAGACCCTGATTCAGTAAGTTTTAATGGCTTAATTTTTAAGCGGCTTTAATTTCAACTTCAGTTGGAATTTCTTGGTAGCCTATAGGTATTCCATTTTTTTTTGTTTCGGAAAATACTTCGCCCTTTAAATGATTTATTGTCTCGTTAATGATCATTATTGTTATGTCCTTCACATTTTTGTTTAGTTACACCAAAACTGCAGTTTAGTTACACCAAACTGTTTTTGTTTAGTTACACCAAACTGTTAGTCTGTCTCCTGTTGCAACGATTAGTAAGAGCAGGAAATTGAAAATGCTTGAACTGGCCTGAATCATTTTATTTTTTGCACAAAGTGAAAGGCTATTTCCGTTAAAAATCACTTGTTTGGGGGAAGTCCGGCCAGTAGCCGAAGTTCCCTCATGCGAGGAAAGTACTGCCGGCCGCTCTTTCCCAAAACAGGGATATTTTGGGGGTAAGTCCGGCCATCACTCTAAGTCAAGTAGCTATGTAGAGTAAAATGTGGAAATATTCTGGGGAACTCTCCAATCACCATAGAGATTGTAAGTACATTTCCAAAACAGCTGTAACTGACTGCATCTCCATCCCCTACCCTGGAACCATAAAAATGGCCGTCCTCAAATTTTCAACCTGTTGTAACTTCGCGAGGTAAATACAATTGTGGAAATCTCCAACACTGCTCCCAAGTGCTATCCTTAAGGATGAAAAGAGGCTAGTTAGCCACAGTAAATACACAAAAAACACAGACGAGGGGTGAAATGGCCGGACTTACCCCGTGGCCGGACTTTCCCGAGTTCATCCTAGCTGCAATCCTGAAGGCCCTTTGAAACAGTTTTCTAAGAAAAGCTTTCCTAAAAATTGGCAAATTTTGAAAACTGGTTCATAGGGCCTTCAGCGTTGCATATATAAAAAACGTTTCGTTTTACTTTAGATTGTAGTACTGCGTTTCTCGTAATTCGGTAATGTTTTATTTCAGACTGTAAACGTCCTTTTGCTTACTGAAGCTCGAGTTGAGAATGTTATCTAGCGTCTTTGGCAACCGACCATTGGTTTCCACAACAAAAGAGGAGAATGGGTGGTATCGAACCTTCGTTTCGAGGTAGGCTACCTGTATTCTTTCTAGACTAGACAGGTAAGGCTTTTAATTGGCAAAACAGGCATCAATCTGAGAAATTCTGGCTTCGATATAAAGCCTCCCGGAATCCCTCTGTCTTTGTCTCGTATTAGGCCTACTATTTGCTAGGGTCTCAAAGTCTGGTAGGATGGCACGATGCGCATGTGATGCCAGACACTTGCTCCCGAACGGTATTGTCAACTGATGCCGCCTTTCCCTCAAGGCGGAGAGTTATTTTGCTCTGCTTCATTCATTGTTTTTGTTTCAGTATAACTAACGGCTTTGCTGACGACGGCGAGCCCAAAGACCTTCTTTGGACTAAGGACTCTCAAGCTCAAGCGGAAGTTTTTTGGAACAGCTCTGCTTTCGTGTTGAAGTCACAGGGCAAACTTCCCGCGTATAATGAGACGGTGGATTTTGATTGTTCTTTTCAACAATTCAATCGTTCAGGCAAGTCTCAAGGCTGATCTTTCGCTCGTACTGTGCTGGGATGCAAATGAAAATAAGAGGGTTTCGTACAACGTGTCGAAACCTATGTAGCGGTAGATGTTTTTTTTTTCAATTTTTTTCAATTCAATTTATTTTCAAAAATTCCTTCACGGACAAAGCCGAACACTGAATTTTTTCGTCGTATACAGTATCATCGCAACTAAACAATTAAAAACAACAGCCACATTACAAATAATCTTCATTTGGTCAAATTACATGTGTCGCACAATAAAACTCGCAATAAACCTTACATCATAAATAACATCTACCAAGCAAACATCTTTTTTCTTATTTGGTCAAAAATAACCCCAAACAAACACTAAATATTATCTACAATTATAATATTTACAATTCAATAACAATAAACACACAGGAATACGGTAAAATTAAGGAGGTGTTCCGGAATGCCCGTTAAAAAGATCCGTGAATGACGGAACAAAACTTTTTCTATATCGGTCGTGGGAACAGGATACTGGCTGCAACTTAGGAACAGGCTGGGCAGCAGCTCGTGCCGGTCTCGGCCTAATAGGTTGATATTCAGGGGGAAGAATTTCTCGTAGACCAGGGCTCTCCAACGTTTTTAGACCGAAACTGAAACATAACTTTTTTCGGCGTTGTGCTAACAACTCTAGATTAAATTTTTTCAACAATTCGAGATAAGGGACTTTGGGGGATTTCGAGGCCACAAGGAGGGCTCTATACTGCACCCGTTCAAGTAGATCCGACTGGTCACGGGTCAACCCGAAATGCCAAACCTGGCAACAGTATTCAAGGGTTGGACGAACAAAAGTCAAAAAAATTACCAACAGATGGTCAGTGGGTACTCCATAACGGGCCAGGAGTTTAAGTGACCGGATTGCCATATTACCTTTTTTGAGCATGCTATCTACTTGCTTATTCCATTTTAGATCGTGAGTGATATGTATTCCAAGCTGCTTGATATCATCAACCTGCTGGGGCTTGGGAAGGGATGGGAAAAACTGTGGTTCGGTTTTTAAAAAATTTATGGTTAGGACGACAGATTTGTCCATGTTGACAACCATGTCATCCACAACAGCCTCCTCACAGATGTCGTCAATGATGACTTTTGCACTGCTCTTTATGTTCTTTCGGCAAACTTCCAGGAGCGACAGGTCATCCACGTATTTCCATCTATCTGTGAAAGACAGAGCAAGCTCGTTGACCATAACTAAAAAAAGAAGCGGTCCCAACAGGGTACCCTGTGGAACCCCACAAAAAATTGGTAAACTATCAGAAAAAACTGTTTTATACTTAGTTTTTTGTGTTCGATTGGACAGAAACTGAGCAACCAGTCGAACTAGGAATGGTTGAATTTTGAATTTAATTAAAAGTTTGTCAATGAGCTTGCTATGGTTAATTAGGTCAAATGCTTTCTTTAAATCTATTGCTATTAAATTTATCCATGTACTGGGTTTATCCAAATTCTTTAATATCCGATCTAATAAACTAACTAAATAATGTGCTGTTGATGTTTTTGGCAGGTTGCCGAACTGCTTAGGGTCAACATGTTTCAGGATGTTTTCTTTCAACCAGGATGAAAGGAACTGTTCATAAACTTTACTGAAAATAGGGGTCATAGTTATGGGGCGCACCCCAGTAAAATCATTAGGAGAATCCTTTTTCGGGATAGGTGTAACATATCCAGTCTTCCAAACTGCGGGATAATCACCAGATACCGTTATTCCATTAAAAATTTTAGAGAGTGGACCACTTATTTTTTCTGGAAATGCTTTAATAATCTCTATGGGTATATCTACTGGTGTTACACTAGTTCTCTTAAGTTTTTTCAGTTTTTTAACTACATCATCTTCACTAATTTGGGGGAAATCAAAATCAGGTTCTGCATTAGGAATCTCATCCCGGGGAAGGGGAGGGAGAGTCTGAACAATCGACGCTAAATGAGCATTTAGTTTATTTGCAGTTTCAAATTCACTTTCATCGAGGTTGAAGTCAACACCTTTCTGAGACTTACCCATCATTTGTTTTACATCACTATACCATTTTCTAGGGTTAGACTTTAGTAGATGTTCTTTCCTTTTGGTATAATAATCGGCCGCAGCATTCCTCGTAATTTTGCGAATTTTGTTTTTTAGACGTTTTGCTTGGTCATTCTTACCAGCTCGAAAAAGCCGCAGTTTTTCAAAAATGAGGTCTTTAACGGCCTTCGTAATATAAGGCCTGTCGGACAAGTGTCGTTTTACTTTTTTTTCCGGAAAACATTCATGATATTTTTCAAGTAATGTAGTTTGAAGGATACTAGCTTTACTATTCACATCTTTTGCCGTGTTGACTGCCTCCCATTTCTCTTGGCAAATCCAGTCGCCAAACTTCAGGAGGCCCTCATCGGTGATTGGTCGGCATGTAGTTTCTGTCGTCGTATACTCTATTTTAACGCTGTTGCAAGGATTTAGTTCTAATGTATAGTGGTAACTGCCCCCAAGGGGAGAACCAGCAACAGGTTCTTCATAAAATTCAGACATATTCGTCGAAATCACATCCAGCGAGGTTCCACCTCTAGTAGTAGGGCACTTTACCAACTGCTTAAGCTCTAATCCTCTATTAATATGATCTAGACGTAATTCATTCCCATCACCAATAATAAAAATTCCACAACCTGAAAATTTTCCGGATACATAATCTGCACTTAGTTGGAGTTTCGCCAAGAAGGCTGAGCGGGACTGCGCATTCTGCCCGGGTGAACAGTAAAAAACGCATAGTGCAATCCCATTGAACTTACGCGGGAGCCGTTTGGGTTTTAAATAAACCCACATAATTTCATCTGTTTCCTGGAGGCAAGGGACATCAACAATACGAGAATTAATTTTAGCATGTGTATATATACCGACCCCACCACCTTTCTTACCTAGACAATGGTCATCTGGTCGAAACTTCATGAACATATTATATCCTGAGATGCTGAGTAGCTCAGGGTTTTGATGAAATGTACGTTCCGTCTTCCGATTACCCCCGCCTAAGAGCGCGAGGTGGGCTTTGGAATGAGTCATCCGAAGCTTCCCATCTTCCCATTGGGGGACCTAGAAGGGGTCGTCTCGCGACCGTGACATCCCTCTTATCTAGCCGTCCAGTAGCTTCGTAGAATAAACAGGTGCAGAAAACGCGCCTGTTTTAGTTCCTACATTAACGCGTAGTTGATTGGGTAGGCCTAAGTGACGGATTGTTTGTCCGTTTCTTGGCATGTTATTGGTTTGATTCGATGGGGTTTTCGGGAAAGATTATTTGGAACACACCATAGGATATGTATTATTCAGACCTCTGATTAACAAGTCCAGTTACGATACCAAGGCGCGGTGTCATAGGTCGTTCCTATGCAGTGAATGCTTCAACAATGTCCCTGTGCTTTCACACGATCATTAACATCCACACATCAAATAGGTCTAATTCTGTGAGTAGAATCATGAGAGCGCGCAATCCGGACGGGGAAACCAAACAGTAATCGAGTTTGCGTCGCCAAAGCTTTATTTCGTCTTGAACTCTTAAGTGTCCTGTTTTCTTTCAGTTCGAATATTCTGCGAACGTCAATTCCAAATTCCCATCGGCCGCACCGGTTCGGTTCGAATTGTCGCGTGACAATGGCAGAACTTGGCAGCCTATGCAGGACGAATGTCTATCCGGGTTGCATTGTCCTACCCCGTCACTTCCTACGATATGTGAAGGATTGGTAAAATGGAGGAGGGTTACGGTTCAGCTAGACCCCACCGTTTTCAAAAGGTAAGATAGTGGTGCGTTATTGAGACGGTCAGTCCTGTCACGAATTTTAAAACAACCAAACAGGCTCAAGACCTTCAATTTCCCGGTGAAGTTTCTGATTCCAGCGATAATGTGATGCACTATACAAAAGCTCTCGCCAATACAAGTCCCCATGGGCGCGTAATGGTTGTAGTTAAAAAACTTCAACGTGGTTCCGATATCACTTCATCGATTCCTAAACCGGGATACCTAAATCAGACGTTGGGGGGTAAAAATATAGCATAGATCAGCTCAACATTTAAAACTTTGCTTACTGTTTTACAAAATGAACAAACTGTGGCTAAGTATAAAAGGCATTGAGCTTTTGCTGACCCTTCCCCTTTTTAATTTTTGCTTCCTCGGGCACATTTGAATTTCCAAGAGGGACCTTAGCTATCCAGGAAATAAGAATCATATGTTACTCAACACAATGTTACAAAGATACGAGATAATGAAGGATAATCATGTTCAGAGTTCCGACATTCAACTGACTAAGGCTCTTTTGCGCCTTGAAGACATTCGACCCTTGAACAATGGGTCATTATCTCGGATTAAAAAGGATTAAATTTTCATGAGTGATCCAAAGTCGTACGCAAATCCTGATTTTCTTAGTTACTAACCCCTCAGTTGAAAACTGGTGCAATAAGCGTTTTTTGTAACAACCTCAACGGAGAACGAGTTTGAAACTCATTGAACAAAAAACTTGCTTATAAGCAAAACGGAGATCGGCGTAAGGAACATGGAGTTTTAGAAAAAAACGCGGCTATTGTCAACTGATCCGCCTTTCCCTCAAGGCAGGCGGAGTGTTAATTTGCTCTGCTTCATACATTGTTTTTGGTTCAGTATAACTAACACAGTCCGAGTCGTTTATAAATTTTTTTGAAGTAACCTAGCTTCAGTCGTAAATCCGCACCAGTCAAAGGCAAGCCGAGTCGTTTAAACCAGGTTTCATGACCCTGTTAGGTCGGAGACATGATTCATGATGACAGCAACACTCGCCTTGTTTTAAAATCTGTTTTACTCGCATATGATTTGTATCTGTCTCACTTAGGTCTTGCAGATTTTTTTTTTTTAGCCCGTCAAAATTACAATAGGTCAGAGGCGTCACTAGCCAAAATCTTTGGGGGGGGGGCAAGGTATTTACCGACTGGCTCTTCATTTTTGCCGACTGTTTAAGCAGAATAAACGACTGTTTTTAAGGAAAGGAACAGAAAACTTGACTCAAACTTGACTCGGGGAGCTAGCTAACATATCAAGAATGTACCCTGAGTCGATATTGAGAGTAAGAAAAATTCTCGTTACGACCATTGCAGTTTCCGGGCAGTTTCCGAGAATTCGACTTTTGAGCAAAAGGTTTGCAAAAGTAAAAGGTTTGTGTGCCGCGACTAGGAATCGAACCCCGGCCGTCTAGTCGGGGAGGACGTTACTCTGTAGTCTATATGTAAAAAGGCGAACTTTTACAGTACATGAGTGCATAATTACAGTGCATAAGGGGCAAGGGCCTGCCAGCTAGCTTTGGGAACACTAAGGAGGGGGTTCGAGACAGTTCGAGATGACAAAGAAGGGGGGGCCTGTCGAAAATAAGACCCCGTATATTTATCCAAGCCTCCCGGGCGATTCGATGGCCGAAAGTTGCGTAGTCAAGTTTACTGTTCCTTTAAGGAAAAAATCAACTGTTTCTACGAAAAAACGACCATTTTGAAGAAAAACGACTGTTTCCAAGAAAAAAATCGACTTCTTTTACGAAAAATCGCGGCGCTTCGCGCCGACTCGGCTATTCTTATTATTAACTTTTTAATTCAACTTTCGCAATAAACTAACAAACAAATAACACAAAAACAACACCATAGTACAACATCAAAGTGTCTCCAACAAATGCCTCCAAACTGGTCCGATGGCCGACAACATTGGGGGGGGGGGGACGTCCCCTCCTCCTGTTTCTCTCGAGTGAAAGCCGAAAATTTATTTCGTCAATGAATCGGGTTTTTGCTTTTACACAAAAGGAATCAAATTCTGCAAACCAGTTTAAAGTTGCAGTTCTTCGGATGTAGTTTCATTATGGTTTGACGTACTTTTGTTTTGGTTTTGAAAGTAAAGGGTGTCGAATGGAGAAACAAAACGGTACACGGTACTTTCATAAATAAACAAAAGTATGTCAGAACTACATCCGAAAAAATGTAACTTAGTCTCGTCGGCGTCTTTTTTTAAAGATAAAAAGTCAAGTCCGAATCTGTAAACTCCTGTCGTACGAAGACCAAAAGTCAGAGTAAATCAGGTGTTATATTTTTTAAATTCACCGGCAAACATGTTTTCCTAGTTTTGTTTCTGAGTAAGCATGTCTTTTAAATTACATTTTCGTTTGCTGTAAATTTGGAACAAATCTACTTTGGGTCTACTTTATTCAGGATGTCATAGGTATTCTTTACTTTTCATTGGGACCGCGAAAAGATGCTCTGCTCCTCAGCGTTTACAAAATTTCGCCTTTGACGCATTTTATTTGGCGATTAGGCTTGGAATTTTTCAGATTTGAAACACATTAAATTCTACAATTTGGATGGTAAGTAATTAAATCTTGTCAGAAAAAGAAAGAATGAAAAAATTTCGCCTGCGGCGCTTGCTTTAATTGTCCTGGGTACAGGTGTTGGAAGCTTTCCTCTTTAGCGAAGCTGAAATGCAAAGCTGAGGTTGTGAATTTAGGTATATGCGAATTTTCATTACAAGAATAATTTCAGGTGATGCATTGTAATTAGTTATATATACACTGGTTCTATTATTTGTTGGTGGGGAATTTGCGGCAACGGTTCATTTTTGTCGGTACGTTCGAGTCGTATATTGTGATCCAGAAGTCGTTGAAATGAGGGCCTCACCCCCCCCCCCCCTGGCCTGAGTGCTTCGGGCCACCCCTGAATAAGGTTTCATTTGTGGTTGCCGAATCTTCTTCAAGGAGTTACTTGGAAACACCATAACTTTGCTACAAGTTGATCCCTTCGCCTATCCTTTCTCGTGGTTTTTGTTCTCCTCTGGTTCTGTTTTGCTAGGTCATATCCCCTGTCGTTTCAAGAGAATTGATTTTGAGCGTGTTCCACCCCTCTACCAATAGTAACTATTAGTTACTATTTCCGTTCCAGCCTCACGAAAAGTTACTACGCTAACCGTTCCAGCCTTCTCAAAATAGTAACTATTTGCTTACCACGCTCGGGAGCGTAGTTAGCGTAGTAACTACGCATCTCTGTAACGTGATTGGTCGGATCACCCCGCGGCCTGATATGTGACCGAAAAATTCAAAAAGCGTTGCAGCCTAGCGTAGTAACTACGGTAACTAGCGTAGTAACCACGGTAAGTAGGGTGGAACACGCTCTTTATCTGCCATAGCTATATGGCAGTTTAGCAGCGCGGGCAAGTAATTTCAAATTTCGAATCGGGCGTGGTTGTGACTGGTGGTATCATAAAGATCGTAATTCACAATGGAGAGAACTGATCAATCCTATGTTTTAGTATGCAGAAAAGTCTTGCTGGGATGGAAAGCTCGTAGATGGTGCAATATATGTGAATCTACGATTTCTCGATGTCAAATGTTAGTTCGTGAAATGGATATTAGATTAGTGGCAAGCAGGTGGCAAGTGCTAGTGCTAGGCTGCACAAAGGATATTTGTGATATTCTAGTGCTAGTGCTCTAAGATAATAAGTGTCGATAAGGAGTACAGAAGACAAGTAAAACAGAACTTTTCAAATTTGATCATCTAGTAAATTTAGGTAGGGTAGCCACAAAAACACCTAGTTGCAAAAAATGGCGATTTTGTTTTAATGAATGTATGAATTGCTGTGAATTTTCCTTATCAGTTTTACCTATCTAAAACATCTCCAAAAAATATTTTAAAAATACCATTGAATTCAGGACAAAATTGTCTATATTTTATAAGGCTAACAGTAAGATGTCCTAGCTATTTAATATTATTTCTTAATATTCAATGTAAATTTAGATGTAAAACAAGTAGCTGAACTTGCCTACAAAAATTTGTTGATACTAAGGAGGAAAAGTCAGCAGCCTATAGCAGCAATAGGTCTATTGGACTATAACCTTGATGATCATATTCATATTTTCTCATCTAACTCACTTGCTGGGGCTCCCCATGCACTCAAAACCAGCTCAAAATCACCCAGTTTCATAGAATTTCATTGAAGCACATAGTTCCAAGCTGGTCACCAGATGGACAAAACCCTAAAGTCAATGGATGAACCTAGGCATTTCCTGATGTAAAATACTGTTTTCTAAAGAAGATTTAAGATGCTTAGAGACAAGATAGAGAGGTGATTTTGGCCTCAAATCAAAGCTAAAAGATAGGAGAATCACATTCTGATCTTCAAAAGCTCAGGTTTGATTAATCTTTTTTTTAGTGGCTACCCTAATTTAGGAGAACCAGGATTTGAATATTTTGGGTTGTACATCTAATTTTGGACCTGGGTTTGATTTAACTTTTAAACCTCTCCCCCTCCCCCAAAGAAAAAAGTATTTTGGGAAAAAACTTTTTCCAATGATGCTCACGGACTATCGTTACAAAACAGTCAACAATCTTCAAACTTCTGCAACGGAAATTGTAGGTGGGCGGAGCTTAAATTTTGAAATCAGAAACCTGGAACGCAAAAAGTTCTCAATAAAAATTTGTTATCATTTCGTTCTGGTTCTTTCTCCTTCTTTATTTTTTTCTTTTGTTTTCTTTTTATTTAATTACTCCGTGTTTGCGTAGAGTTGTGCACTATAGCGGGTCAAAAATTAGTCAATTATTGTAATACCAGTATGTTTTTTTTTGTTTTTTTGGGATCCCAAAACGTAAGTGGCGGGATACCTATGACATCGCAAAAGTTGTCCGTCTGTCTGTCCGTCTGTAAGCACAATAACTCTCGAAGGGATTGAGATATTATGATGAAACTTGGTGGGAGGATCCTTTGGGTCAAAATACAAGTCAAGTTCAAAGATGGGCTGTGTAGCCATATATTTGAGGGCGGGGGAGGGGTTTCAAATTAAGGGGCAAAAAAAATATTTTTTGAAAGTTATATTAATTATAGTATATTTATGGGTAAGAAGACACGCTGAATCCGAATATGAAAGTTATTTTCTCGTCGGACAAATAGTTCGCCCGGAATCCGGCCAAAACTGGAAAGTTTTTTAAAAGTAAAAGTTTTATTTGAAGTTGATTGGATGTTTGATTCAGGGGTAAGAAGTCATGCTGAACACGATGGTGAAAATTATTTTCTTGCCGGACAAGTAGTTCGCCCGGACTCAGACGAAAACCGGAAAATTTGTTAAAAGCAAAATGTTTATTTGAAGTTGATTAAATGTTCAATTTAGGGGTAAGAAGACATGCTGAACACGGTGGTGAAAACCATTTTCTCGCCGGACAAGTAGTTCGTCCGGAATCCGGCCAGAACCGGAAAATTTTTTAAAAGCAAATTTTGTATTTGAAGTTGATTAGATGTTTGATTTAGGGGTAAGAAGACATGCTGAACACGATGGTGAAAACTATTTTCTTGCCGGACAAGTAGTTCGCCCGGAATCCGGCGAAAACCGGAAAATTTGTTAAAGCAAAATGTTTATTTGAAGTTGATTAAATGTTCGATTTAGGAGTAAGATGACATGCTGAACACGATGGTGAAAACCATTTTCTCGCCGGACAGGTAGTTCGTCCGGAATCCGGCCAGAACCGGAAAATTTGTTAAAAGCAAAATTTTTATTTGGAGTTGATTAGATGATAGATTTAAGGGTAAGAAAAGACGCTGAATCTGTATATGACAATCATTTTACCCGGAGATATAGTTCGTGTGGATCTGGCGAAGACAAGACCTAGTTGTCTGGATCAAATATTAGATTTTTGGGATCCCATCGAAAACTTTGGTCTTGTTTTCTATGAGTTCCCCCAAGGAAGTAACTTGATAAGAATGACAATATCGACTCCGATAAATTTTAAACATGATCTTTTGTTATTTTAGGTCTACTTCAGTTGTGTAAACCCATCTATTTGCAACAATGATAGTATTCGACTGGAGTATAGAACGTCAGTATTTTCAAAATGGCTGCCTATACAAAACAGGGTATTTTTCCGAAGTGAATTTGAAAGTGGAACCGCAACGAGGATACTCAGAGAGCTGGAATGGAAAACGCATTCAGGGTAAGGGTTATCGATTTTCTCGCTTATGGCCGGATAAAGGCTGGACTATTGAAATGTCTCCAGGGACTTCCCAGTCTCAAGGGTTTGCCTCGCGTTTCCCGCTTTACGGAGCCTAGTAGTGTTGTCCCAGTTTTTGTGTAAAACAAGAGCCTTCTTTACTCGCATTTAGTTCTAAAACAGGATCAGATTAGTTCTCCGAAGCAACAGGTTTCATTAAACAAATTCACGCTGGATTCGTGCAGTCTGTCTGGTGCACCGATCGTTGGTAGTGTTACATATGCCTTAAAGTGCGCATCTTAACCACAAAGTCGAAAAGTGCTTTTGTCAAAAATATATCTCAGCCCATGCAAGTGCTATATGAGCTTACAGCTCTTGTTCTCAATAATAGGCCTAGTCGATTTTATCTTCAAAAACGGTCAGTAAAAATGACCAGCCATTCGGTAAATACCTTAAAACAGAGTTTTATAAACTCTGTTTTAATCTTTTTACTTTATTTTTTAGAATTATCTTCTGCAGGGTGTAAGGACTGTGGTTACAAACTCTACAGTGAGTTATTTCTTGAGAAACATTATAGATCTTCCGATGATGGGAAGATTAGTCAAGATATGCTTTTCTGCCCTTTTTGTCCGAAGGAATTTGACTGGAAAACTAGTTTGGGCACCCATACACGGTTGGATCATCCTTCTGATACTGTGGATCCTCCCTTGTCTGGATTTGTGGTTTTTAAAACCACTTCATCTTTTGACCCTACATTCCTTCCTGAGCCTGAACCTATCCCTCAGTCTCCCTTACCATCCCAACCCCCAGCCATTGTCTTTGATGATGCTGATATGTAGCTGCAACACTTCAGCATGCAACGATGCCGTCCCTTAGAACCAGTTTTCCGATGAAATGTTATGTAGCTGCAACCCTTCAGCATGCAGTGCTGAAGGCCCTTTGAACCAGTTTTCCGATCAAACGTTATGTAGGGTGAACTCGGGAAAGTCCGGCCATTTAATATGCTTTATTTTCAAAAGTATGATGGAAGATTTCCTGTTGAGTGCCGGACTTGGTTGAATGTATCTCTAGGGTAGTTGACATTCTTGCGGATATTTTGCATATCTAAGTTTCTTGGTAACTTAACTCAGTCGAGTTCCGTGGTCCTTCTAACTAGGATACCTCAGGGTGGCCGGATTTACCCCAAATTTAGGGTAAATACGGCCACCCCATCTATCTTTTTATGGCACTTGCAGCTCCGCTCAAGTGCCATATACCGATCGCTTTTCGGTCGGTCGGTCTGTCGGTCGGTCTGTCTGTCGGTCGGTCGGTCGGGCGGTCCACTGTTTTCGAGTTAGGGTACTTCCAGATGTCCTAGGACGATGAAACTTGGCAGGCATATCAGGGACCCGATATAACTAACCTGGAAATAATCAGTTTCACGATCTGACCATCTGGGGGGGAGTGGTGGGCCGGGGAATCCTGAGAATTTAGTAGTTTTTGTAAAACCCCTACCCCTTTCTTCTGACTAGTAGGTCTGCGCACGGCGTGACGTCACTCTTTGCATCGGATCACTCTGTTAACATCGGAAAGAGCTAGTGCATTCGAGGGTCAAAGGGGTTTGTATTATGTGATTCAGTGCGGGGGAATATGGAAAATTGAGTGTTGTGTAACTTTCGAACGGGTGATCGGATTGGGACGAAACTTAATACCTGAATGAATGATATATCTCTGATCTTCCATTTGAAGTCCGAACCGGATTCGACAGCTATGGGGAGTTGGGGGGGAGACCGGAAATCTCGAGAGACGGTTATAGTGGAGGGATTGGAGTAAAACTTGCTGGGAAGAACAAGAATCTGCTCCATATAAATCGTTTACACGTTTGGACTGGACCCGGTCACTTGGGGGGGGGGAGGTGGAGGGGAGTTTCCCGGAATTCTGGTGATGACAGTTTTTGGGATTTTCACGACGAAACTTGGGAGGCGTATCAGGTATCAGGGACCCGTAAACTAACTTGTAAACAAAAATTCACTCGATCCGATAGTCGTGGGGGGATCGGAGGGAGGGGAATCCGGAATATTTAGCCATGCGTAACTTTGGAACGGGTGATGGGATTCGAGTGAAACTTAATAACTGAACAGAGGGCCTGTGGTGATCTTTTTCATGTCCGGACCGGATCCGACAACAATTGGGGGGGGGGGGATATGTAACCGGATTGGACTGGAGAGATCGGGATGGAACTTTGTGGGAATAACAAACAAGTCCAAAACCGAACCGGATTGGCTCCGGCGACTGTGGGGGGAGTTTGAGGGGCGGGTCCGGAATTCCGGTGATCGCGAGTTAAGGTACTTCCAGATGTGCTAGGACGATGAAATTTGGCTGGAATATTAGAAATTCGACAAGATTGGCTTAGAAATCGCCACTTTTCAAATCCGACCATTCCCTAAAATACCAATCATGACCGCAAATTAAGAAAAATGCTTTTAAGCAAACTATGCATTTCCATGATCCCCATGAGTCCATGATCATTTTTGCCTCAAGGGTTTTGCTTACAAATGAAGTTCTAGCTCCCTTAAAGTGTGCATCTTAACCGCAAGGTCGAAAAGTACTTTTTATCAAACGATACATCTCAACCTATGATCATTTGTGCCACAAGGGTTTTGCAAAAAAAAAATTTTCTAGCACCCTTAAAGTGCGCATTTTACCCGCATTAGCGGAAAAAAAATACTTTTGATCATACGTATATGTCAATGATCCCTAAGAGCCTGATATCGTTTTTGCCTCAAGGGTCTTCCTTACAGATGAATTTCTAGTGCCTTTAAAGTGCGCATCATTACAGCCAAGTTCTACGATAAAATACTTTTTCTCTAGCTTCCTTAAAGTACGCATCTGAACCGCGCAGTCGAAAATTACTTTTAATCAAATAATACATCTCAACCCATGCAAGTGCCATATGAGCTTACAGCTCTTGTTTATTTTTGAAGATACAAATAATTGGAGCCTGACATCTTGTAGAGCATGCCGCGATCAATATGAATGCATCTCTAAAACTAGGCTATGTCATCAACAGAAGCCACCACATGTCAGAACCATTGATTTTTCCTTAGTCTGTGGTAACTACGGCCGGCCGGACTTACCCTGAATCAAAAATGCACGACAATGACAGTGTGGTACACACGAAAATGTGGTTTCTTGTAAATCTTGATCATATGTTTGAATAGGAAACTTCAAATACAATCAGAACTTCGTCCACAAACTTTGCTCAGACTAGCACTCATTTGCGTTTGGCAATGGTCGCCTAGTACGCTTTGATCCCTTGACGATTTTGATAAACTCCAAACGACCCTGATTCAGTAAGTTTTAATGGCTTAATTTTTAAGCGGCTTTAATTTCAACTTCAGTTGGAATTTCTTGGTAGCCTATAGGTATTCCATTTTTTTTTGTTTCGGAAAATACTTCGCCCTTTAAATGATTTATTGTCTCGTTAATGATCATTATTGTTATGTCCTTCACATTTTTGTTTAGTTACACCAAAACTGCAGTTTAGTTACACCAAACTGTTTTTGTTTAGTTACACCAAACTGTTAGTCTGTCTCCTGTTGCAACGATTAGTAAGAGCAGGAAATTGAAAATGCTTGAACTGGCCTGAATCATTTTATTTTTTGCACAAAGTGAAAGGCTATTTCCGTTAAAAATCACTTGTTTGGGGGAAGTCCGGCCAGTAGCCGAAGTTCCCTCATGCGAGGAAAGTACTGCCGGCCGCTCTTTCCCAAAACAGGGATATTTTGGGGGTAAGTCCGGCCATCACTCTAAGTCAAGTAGCTATGTAGAGTAAAATGTGGAAATATTCTGGGGAACTCTCCAATCACCATAGAGATTGTAAATACATTTCCAAAACAGCTGTAACTGACTGCATCTCCATCCCCTACCCTGGAATCATAAAAATGGCCGTCCTCAAATTTTCAACCTGTTGTAACTTCGCGAGGTAAATACAATTGTGGAAATCTCCAACACTGCTCCCAAGTGCTATCCTTAAGGATGAAAAGAGGCTAGTTAGCCACAGTAAATACACAAAAAACACAGACGAGGGGTGAAATGGCCGGACTTACCCCGTGGCCGGACTTTCCCGAGTTCATCCTAGCTGCAATCCTGAAGGCCCTTTGAAACAGTTTTCTAAGAAAAGCTTTCCTAAAAATTGGCAAATTTTGAAAACTGGTTCATAGGGCCTTCAGCGTTGCATATATAAAAAACGTTTCGTTTTACTTTAGATTGTAGTACTGCGTTTCTCGTAATTCGGTAATGTTTTATTTCAGACTGTAAACGTCCTTTTGCTTACTGAAGCTCGAGTTGAGAATGTTATCTAGCGTCTTTGGCAACCGACCATTGATTTCCACAACAAAAGAGGAGAATGGGTGGTATCGAACCTTCGTTTCGAGGTACCTGTATTCTTTCTAGACTAGACAGGTAAGGCTTTTAATTGGCAAAACAGGCATCAATCTGAGAAATTCTGGCTTCGATATAAAGCCTCCCGGAATCCCTCTGTCTTTGTCTCGTATTAGGCCTACTATTTGCTAGGGTCTCAAAGTCTGGTAGGATGGCACGATGCGCATGTGATGCCAGACACTTGCTCCCGAACGGTATTGTCAACTGATGCCGCCTTTCCCTCAATGCGGAGAGTTATTTTGCTCTGCTTCATACATTGTTTTTGTTTCAGTATAACTAACGGCTTTGCTGACGACGGCGAGCCCAAAGACCTTCTTTCGTGTTGAAGTCACAGGGCAAACTTCCCGCGTATAATGAGACGGTGGATTTTGATTGTTCTTTTCAACAATTCAATCGTTCAGGCAAGTCTCAAGGCTGATCTTTCGCTCGTACTGTGCTGGGATGCAAATGAAAATAAGAGGGTTTCGTACAACGTGTCGAAACCTATGTAGCGGTAGATGTACGTTCCGTCTTCCGATTACCCCCGCCTAAGAGCGCGAGGTGGGCTTTGGAATGAGTCATCCGAAGCTTCCCATCTTCCCATTGGGGGACCTAGAAGGGGTCGTCTCGCGACCGTGACATCCCTCTTATCTAGCCGTCCAGTAGCTTCGTAGAATAAACAGGTGCATAAAACGCGCCTGTTTTAGTTCCTACATTAACGCGTAGTTGATTGGGTAGGCCTAAGTGACGGATTGTTTGTCCGTTTCTTGGCATGTTATTGGTTTGATTCAATGGGGTTTTCGGGAAAGATTATTTGGAACACACCATAGGATATGTATTATTCAGACCTCTGATTAACAAGTCCAGTTACGATACCAAGGCGCGGTGTCATAGGTCGTTCCTATGCAGTGAATGCTTCAACAATGTCCCTGTGCTTTCACACGATCATTAACATCCACACATCAAATAGGTCTAATTCTGTGAGTAGAATCATGAGAGCGCGCAATCCGGACGGGGAAACCAAACAGTAATCGAGTTTGCGTCGCCAAAGCTTTATTTCGTCTTGAACTCTTAAGTGTCCTGTTTTCTTTCAGTTCGAATATTCTGCGAACGTCAATTCCAAATTCCCATCGGCCGCACCGGTTCGGTTCGAATTGTCGCGTGACAATGGCAGAACTTGGCAGCCTATGCAGGACGAATGTCTATCCGGGTTGCATTGTCCTACCCCGTCACTTCCTACGATATGTGAAGGATTGGTAAAATGGAGGAGGGTTACGGTTCAGCTAGACCCCACCGTTTTCAAAAGGTAAGATAGTGGTGCGTTATTGAGACGGTCAGTCCTGTCACGAATTTTAAAACAACCAAACAGGCTCAAGACCTTCAATTTCCCGGTGAAGTTTCTGATTCCAGCGATAATGTGATGCACTATACAAAAGCTCTCGCCAATACAAGTCCCCATGGGCGCGTAATGGTTGTAGTTAAAAAACTTCAACGTGGTTCCGATATCACTTCATCGATTCCTAAACCGGGATACCTAAATCAGACGTTGGGGGGTAAAAATATAGCATAGATCAGCTCAACATTTAAAACTTTGCTTACTGTTTTACAAAATGAACAAACTGTGGCTAAGTATAAAAGGCATTGAGCTTTTGCTGACCCTTCCCCTTTTTAATTTTTGCTTCCTCGGGCACATTTGAATTTCCAAGAGGGACCTTAGCTATCCAGGAAATAAGAATCATATGTTACTCAACACAATGTTACAAAGATACGAGATAATGAAGGATAATCATGTTCAGAGTTCCGACATTCAACTGACTAAGGCTCTTTTGCGCCTTGAAGACATTCGACCCTTGAACAATGGGTCATTATCTCGGATTAAAAAGGATTAAATTTTCATGAGTGATCCAAAGTCGTACGCAAATCCTGATTTTCTTAGTTACTAACCCCTCAGTTGAAAACTGGTGCAATAAGCGTTTTTTTGTAACAACCTCAACGGAGAACGAGTTTGAAACTCATTGAACAAAAAACTTGCTTATAAGCAAAACGGAGATCGGCGTAAGGAACATGGAGTTTTAGAAAAAAACGCGGCTATTGTCAACTGATCCGCCTTTCCCTCAAGGCAGGCGGAGTGTTAATTTGCTCTGCTTCATACATTGTTTTTGGTTCAGTATAACTAACACAGTCCGAGTCGTTTATAAATTTTTTTGAAGTAACCTAGCTTCAGTCGTAAATCCGCACCAGTCAAAGGCAAGCCGAGTCGTTTAAACCAGGTTTCATGACCCTGTTAGGTCGGAGACATGATTCATGATGACAGCAACTCGGCTGTCCTCCGACAAAACCTAGTATCTACAAAAAACTTGATTTTTAGTTAGGAGTGAATCCCACCTAATTAGACCACGAGGAATTCAATGGTGAAATCAGATTTTTTCTACGAGGCTTTGTTTCTTAGATCTCACCTAGTATCTACACAAGGTCTCAACTTTATTTTCGGGCTTTACCCAGTATGTACATACTATAAATTTGAAACCTAGTATCTGACAAACCTCCGCTCCACCAGCGGAGGAATCTCATGTTGATCTCACCGGAAAAACACTGACATATCCTAGTATCTACCTTGACAAAACCTAGTATCTACCTTCTCATGTGTTTAAAAAAAACAAATGCCTTGTAATTAGTATAGTTGAAATCAGGGAATTATTTGCTATTTTTCCATATCTTTAAAGCATTAAAAATTATACGAAAAAAGAAGCAGCTTTAAAAAACAACGTTTTCGCGTTTTTCTCGGAAACTACTCAGGTGCAGATACTAGGTTTTGTCGGAGGACAGCCGAACTCGCCTTGTTTTAAAATCTGTTTTACTCGCATATGATTTGTATCTGTCTCACTTAGGTCTTGCAGATTTTTTTTTTTTTAGCCCGTCAAAATTACAATAGGTCAGAGGCGTCACTAGCCAACATCTTTGGGGGGGGGGCAAGGTATTTACCGACTGGCTCTTCATTTTTGCCGTCTGTTTAAGCAGAATAAACGACTGTTTTTAAGGAAAAAATCAACTGTTTCTACGAAAAAACGACCATTTTGAAGAAAAACGACTGTTTCCAAGAAAAAAATCGACTTCTTTTACGAAAAATCGCGGCGCTTCGCGCCGACTCGGCTATTCTTATTATTAACTTTTTAATTCAACTTTCGCAATAAACTAACAAACAAATAACACAAAAGCAACACCATAGTACAACATCAAAGTGTCTCCAACAAATGCCTCCAAACTGGTCCGATGGCCGACAACATTGGGGGGGGGGGGACGTCCCCTCCTCCTGTTTCTGTCGAGTGAAAGCCGAAAATTTATTTCGTCAATGAATCGGGTTTTTGCTTTTACACAAAGGAATCAAATTCTGCAAACCAGTTTAAAGTTGCAGTTCTTCGGATGTAGTTTCATTATGGTTTGACGTACTTTTGTTTTGGTTTTGAAAGTAAAGGGTGTCGAATGGAGAAACAAAACGGTACACGGTACTTTCATAAATAAACAAAAGTATGTCAGAACTACATCCGAAAAAATGCAACTTAGTCTCGTCGGCGTCTTTTTTTAAAGATAAAAAGTCAAGTCCGAATCTGTAAACTCCTGTCGTACGAAGACCAAAAGTCAGAGTAAATCAGGTGTTATATTTTTTAAATTCACCGGCAAACATGTTTTCCTAGTTTTGTTTCTGAGTAAGCATGTCTTTTAAATTACATTTTCGTTTGCTGTAAATTTGGAACAAATCTACTTTGGGTCTACTTTATTCAGGATGTCATAGGTATTCTTTACTTTTCATTGGGACCGCGAAAAGATGCTCTGCTCCTCAGCGTTTACAAAATTTCGCCTTTGACGCATTTTATTTGGCGATTAGGCTTGGAATTTTTCAGATTTGAAACACATTAAATTCTACAATTTGGATGGTAAGTAATTAAATCTTGTCAGAAAAAGAAAGAATGAAAAAATTTCTCCTGCGGCGCTTGCTTTAATTGTCCTGGGTACAGGCGTTGGAAGCTTTCCTCTTTAGCGAAGCTGAAATGCAAAGCTGAGGTTGTGAATTTAGGTATATGCGAATTTTCATTACAAGAATAATTTCAGGTGATGCATTGTAATTAGTTATATATACACTGGTTCTATTATTTGTTGGTGGGGAATTTGCGGCAACGGTTCATTTTTGTCGGTACGTTCGAGTCGTATATTGTGATCCAGAAGTCGTTGAAATGAGGGCCTCACCCCCCCCCCCCCCCCTGGCCTGAGTGCTTCGGGCCACCCCTGAATAAGGTTTCATTTGTGGTTGCCGAATCTTCTTCAAGGAGTTGCTTGGAAACACCGAAACTTTGCTACAAGTTGATCCCTTCGCCTATCCTTTCTCGTGGTTTTTGTTCTCCTCTGGTTCTGTTTTGCTAGGTCATATCCCCTGTCGTTTCAAGAGAATTGATTTTGAGCGTGTTCCACCCCTCTACCAATAGTAACTATTAGTTACTATTTCCGTTCCAGCCTCACGAAAAGTTACTACGCTAACCGTTCCAGCCTTCTCAAAATAGTAACTATTTGCTTACCACGCTCGGGAGCGTAGTTAGCGTAGTAACTACGCATCTCTGTAACGTGATTGGTCGGATCACCCCGCGGCCTGATATGTGACCGAAAAATTCAAAAAGCGTTGCAGCCTAGCGTAGTAACTACGGTAACTAGCGTAGTAACCACGGTAAGTAGGGTGGAACACGCTCTTTATCTGCCATAGCTATATGGCAGTTTAGCAGCGCGGGCAAGTAATTTCAAATTTCGAATCGGGCGTGGTTGTGACTGGTGGTATCATAAAGATCGTAATTCACAATGGAGAGAACTGATCAATCCTATGTTTTAGTATGCAGAAAAGTCTTGCTGGGATGGAAAGCTCGTAGATGGTGCAATATATGTGAATCTACGATTTCTCGATGTCAAATGTTAGTTCGTGAAATGGATATTAGTGGCAAGCAGGTGGCAAGTGCTAGTGCTAGGCTGCACAAAGGATATTTGTGATATTCTAGTGCTAGTGCTCTAAGATAATAAGTGTCGATAAGGAGTACAGAAGACAAGTAAAACAGAACTTTTCAAATTCCATCATCTAGTAAATTTAGGTAGGGTAGCCACAAAAACACCTAGTTGCAAAAAATGGCGATTTTGTTTTAATGAATGTATGAATTGCTGTGAATTTTCCTTATCAGTTTTACCTATCTAAAACATCTCCAAAAAATATTTTAAAAATACCATTGAATTCAGGACAAAATTGTCTATATTTTATAAGGCTAACAGTAAGATGTCCTAGCTATTTAATATTATTTCTTAATATTCAATGTAAATTTAGATGTAAAACAAGTAGCTGAACTTGCCTACAAAAATTTGTTGATACTAAGGAGGAAAAGTCAGCAGCCTATAGCAGCAATAGGTCTATTGGACTATAACCTTGATGATCATATTCATATTTTCTCATCTAACTCACTTGCTGGGGCTCCCCATGCACTCAAAACCAGCTCAAAATCACCCAGTTTCATAGAATTTCATTGAAGCACATAGTTCCAAGCTGGTCACCAGATGGACAAAACCCTAAAGTCAATGGATGAACCTAGGCATTTCCTGATGTAAAATACTGTTTTCTAAAGAAGATTTAAGATGCTTAGAGACAAGATAGAGAGGTGATTTTGGCCTCAAATCAAAGCTAAAAGATAGGAGAATCACATTCTGATCTTCAAAAGCTCAGGTTTGATTAATCTTTTTTTTAGTGGCTACCCTAATTTAGGAGAACCAGGATTTGAATATTTTGGGTTGTACATCTAATTTTGGACCTGGGTTTGATTTAACTTTTAAACCTCTCCCCCTCCCCCAAAGAAAAAAGTATTTTGGGAAAAAACTTTTTCCAATGATGCTCACGGACTATCGTTACAAAACAGTCAACAATCTTCAAACTTCTGCAACGGAAATTGTAGGTGGGCGGAGCTTAAATTTTGAAATCAGAAACCTGGAACGCAAAAAGTTCTCAATAAAAATTTGTTATCATTTAGTTCTGGAGGTCTAAACTAAGTTGTAGCAAAAATCGTTACAAGCGTGACGTCACAAGGATTTGATTTATTTTACCTCAGAAAACAAAAAATTGCAGTTTATTCGTATCAGTGAATATATATTTTAATATATATTTATATATAGAGCCAAGCGGCCAGCGAGGCGCGGGTTGCGTTTACATTTATGAGACGGCCTAGGGACAATCAAATGCTAGGTTGGGGCCACAATCACGTGATGTCACTAAATACGTCACGACTGTAACCAATTTTGCTACAATATAGTCGACACCGTTCTGGAATGCAACCAAAACCTGATTGGCCCCGGCGACTGTGGAGGAGTTGTACGGGGGGGGTCCAGAATTCCAGTGATTGCGAGTTAAGGTACTTTCAGATGTGCTAGGACAATGAAACTTGGCTGGAGTATTATAGATTCAACGAGTTGGCTTAGAAATCTCCATTTTCCAAGTCCGACTAGTCCTGAAAGTACCAATCTTGACCGCAAAGTAAGAACAATACTTTTAAGTAAAATATAGGCTATATTTTCATGGTCCCCATGAGCCTATTATCATTTTGCATCAAGGGTTTTGCTTACAAATGAAGTTCTAGCTCCCTCAAAGTGTGCATCTTAACGGCAAGGTCGAAAAGTACTTTTGTTCAAATGATACATCATAGCCCATGATCATTTGTGCCACAAGGGTTTTGCTTATAAATTTATTTCTAGCATCCTTCCAGTGCGCATTCTAAGCGTGAAGAGTAGCAGGTATAGGCCTTTCCCATGCTAAACGAAAAATCTTTTCTGGAGTTTGTGAGGGAGCTGGGTGAGAAAGAAAAAACAAACAGAATAGCCATTTTAAAGAAAATACACGGGGCTACAAGAAGATCTCAACGGAATCTGAAGCCGACAATCCTGTAACGAGAAAAGTTAAGAAAACAAAAAAACTTTCTACCGTTAGTGTGCCACAGAGGGCCAAGGGATTGAAACACTTTTGATATTGACGGATGCGCAAAAAAAGTAGTAATAGGATGTTCTCAGCGAAATTTCGAGTTTGCTTCTGTGGTTGGTTCAGTCCCCTGATTTCTGCTAATTACCGACTTACATTTTCTTCAAGTTGTCCATTGTAGCTTTTAACAGAGTGAATAAAAGGCCGCCGCTAATCTTACAGCTTGACGTTGATGATTTTAGGGAGTCATAAAAATTTGCCGTAAAAAGGGTCCACGGGGTGAATGTGCCGTGTGCTGGAAAGAGGCATATTTTTGGCAGCAGAGGTATTTCATCCCCTTTCTAGGTGCATAGAGGATTTGTGCTTGTTACATGTAACCTCCAAGATGGGAAAAAAAAGAAATAAACGTGGCCTAAACTTAACCAACGGCCAATTACACCTCGAAAGGTTACGAGAGCAGTATGTGAAACAGAAACGGCCTAGTTTGCCTATGTATCTAGTGAAAGATATAGTGAAAGGTTATGCTGAATAGAAAGTTATTCCTGACGCTGATTATAGGGTCGATATAGGGGTAAGCAGAGGCGCCATTTGGGGGGGGGGGCAGGGGTGGGCAAATGCCCACGCCAGATTTTACAGGGGGGCCCAAGCTTCCACCACGAAGGGCCCTTTGCCGGCCATAATAATCCATTATGTCCAACATAATCCATTCTGTCCAATTGATTTGAAATTACTGCACGCCTATTAACCATTAACCTATTAACCAAAGAGCGTAATTACCTGACGAAGAGTCTTCACTCGACTCATTTCCCGTTTCAATAAGTGATCTAGCGATCGTCGGAGCGGCTAAAAATGACTTTTTGGCTCTGAAACTTGACACTAGATGGCGCGCTTTGCAATGCTTACGGAGAAGCCGTTTTTCGTCTAAAGATCTCTTTACTTCATCAATCTCATAATTTCAACTACTTTATTCAGAAAACCAAAAGCATACAATACCTGATCCTTAAGTGAAGTCCAGTATAGTGAAAAACCTAAAATATTTCTGCTGAAGGAAAACCGAGATTTTGGTTACAACCCTCAGCATAACAATAGCTGCGTTTTTTTTCTCTGGTTCCTGTTCCATGCTCTGGGTTCACAGTTGTCTGTTTTGGATAAAAAACGGGATTTTTGCTTACGCTAATCCGTGTTTCGTGTTTTGTCGCTGTTCTGACGAAAACGCAAATTTAGGTTCCTGAGCACGTCTTAGGCTGGAAATCTGTTAAAATGCAAATTAAATTCCAAAACAACCATACTTTAGGGTCCACGCTTACTCTCTTAACTTCCGCAATTCTTTCTTTTCTATCTGCGAATCTCTGCAATTTTCTATCTGCACAGTGATAGAACATGCTAGGAGAGCAAGTTCTGTGGTTTGCAAAACAGACAGCGGAACACACAACACGGAACAGCGTAAAAAAACGGGAAAATGAGAAACAGCATGTTCCAAGTTTTGGCAAAAACGGTAAAAATACAAAACAGAGAATAAACAGCGAACAGAACAGCGACAAAAAACGCAGCTAATGAAGATTACTTTCACCGACGTATTGTTTACTTAAATAAGAAAGTTTCTCGCTGAGGAAGGCCAGCCTGTAGTCTGGTTGAATTTTCCACTTTCAGTTTAATCACTTAACCTCATTGCGCCTCGTTGGTTGTAATCTTCGTTGTTATAATTAATCTTAGAGGTCAGTGTGGCTGAGTTCCACATTCGGTTACAGTACATTTCCAAGCAACACACGGGTGCTGAAAATGCATTTTACTTAGAATATTCGATCGATGTGCTGCCAAAACCCGCATTTTTTCTTACGCGACACGAAGTGAATCGGAGGGGGGGGCCCAGATGGAGTTCATGCCCACCCCAAGATTTGGCCCAAATGGCGCCTCTGGGGGTAGGGCAACATGCTGAATCCATTTTTCAGCTTCAGTTTCTTACCGGACAAGTAGTTCGCCCGGAATCCGGCCAAAACCGGTAATTTGGCGGAAGATAAAAGTTGTTCCTGAAGCTTACTATAGGGTTGACAGTGGGGTAAGAGGACAGGCTGAATCCGTTTTTCTGGTTCGTTTTCTTACCGGACAAGTAGGTCGCCAGAAATCTGGCCAAAATCAGTAATTTGGCGGAAGGTAAAAAATGTTGCTCAAGCTGATTAGAGGGTCGATATAGGGATGAGGAGACTTGCTGAATCCGTTTGTCAGCCATTTTTATCTGTTTATAAATGTAAAGGTAGATTTGATGTATCTTATCTTATCTATATATATATATATGTCTATACATAATATTACCCTATGATCTGTATCAGGAAGTCTATTATATATTAACCTTTGGGATCCCATCGAAACCTTTGGTCTTGTTGCTAATAGACGTTTGCTCTGTGTTCGGTGTGATTTTGAATGAAAAACAGTCAACGATCTGTTTTACTCAATGTTTTGGTTTATTTAATTTATTTTTTGGTTAAAAGTGTTCTTATTACAAAGCTGATCTGTCTGCAAACTGATTTTTCTCTTGTCGAACATCCATGCAATTTCCCTGGAGTTTCTAATATAGGGGAGGTCAGCGTTGAACCGTACGCGGGTTGAACCGGACAGTTTCAATTGTGGGCAGACCCAAAGTTGTAAAATCGTGAAATAATTAGAGGTTGGCAACAATGTTCTGACTCATGGGACGAAATTTGAACTCTCAGGTGCGAACCAATTCCCAACCAGGCGACTTTGTTTTTTTCATTGCACAAATCGGACTTACAATTTCATTTTCATTTTCAGTTAGAGAAGAAGTTAGCTGTTTTTGGCGAGTTGGTTACAGTTTAGTCCAATGTAGGTTCATTTGTTCATCTTATTAGCCTATTGCAGGGTTCCTACTACTTTCCGTTTTTTCTTGGTGTTATTTTTTTTAGGAATGGTCTGTGTGGGGTTGATCCGGACACGTTCTGGGGGGTTGAACCGGACGTTATTCTAGAGGTCCGGTCCAAACCCACTCTGTCCAGATCAAAATATTTACCATTTTCTGGAGTCCGGGAAGCAGGATAAAGCTGCTGGAGCCAAGCTTTCTAAATTAATTGCTTCCGGTGGAAAAGATTAAGTTCAACAAGCATTTTCTTTTGAGTTCGAATTTCCAAAAATTTTCGGTAAAGTGGTATGTTCGGATAGTCCAACTCTTCTCCAAGAAGTGAAAACTTGATAAGTGCTTAGTTGTACCACTTATTCGGTCATATTCAGAGCTCATCTTAACATGTCCGGTTCAAAACACCACCCGTCCGAACCAACCCCACCGGTGGGGCTGAACCGGACGATTTTTTGAAAAAAAGAAAAAATCGTGGCGCCAAAAGCAGATGAAATTAAATTCTCAAAAAATTACGCAACATAGCCAGTCTCATTATCTTTCATTTCCAATCTTCAAAATTTTTTCAAGTTCTACACAAATTGAATGATTAGCCGAAAACGAAAAACGTACGGTTCAACCCCGACCTCCCCTATGCTTTCAGATGGTCCCCTGCATGCCCGTAAATTGGGGGGGGCAAGGGGGGGCATTTGCCCCCCCTGATTTTCGAAAAATTTCACTTTTTAAACCTTTATTTTTCGAAAAATTTCACTTTTTAAACCTTTATTTTTCTGCATAGACCCAAACGTACTGCCTTTCCCACTTTGCTTACAGAAATTCCCTGGCTTTAAGTGTTTTCTCTTACTATTCAGTCAGTGACTCACTCACTACCCGAGAGTTCAGAACCCCTCCTATCAGTTTTTGGGATCCCAAAACGTAAGTGGAGGGATACCTATGACATCGCAAAAGTTGTCCGTCCGTCTGTCCGTCTGTGAGCACGATAACTCTCGAAGGGAATGAGATATTTTGATGAAACTTGGTGTGAGCATTTTTTGGGTCAAGAGTAAGGTCGAGTTCGTAGATGGGCCCTGTAGCCCTACATTTAGGGGTGGGGGTTCAAATTAAGGGGCAAGCAAATTTTTTTTAAACAGCTAATGTGATAGTCGATTATGGGGTAAGAAGACACGCTGAACACGAATATGAAAACCATTTTCTCGCCGGACAAGTAGTTCGTCCGGAATCCGGCCAAAACCGGAAAGTATGTTAAAAGTAAAAGTTTTGTTTGAAGTTGATTAGATGTTTGATTAAGGGGTAAGAAGGCATGCTGAACACGAATATGAAAACCATTTTCTTGCCGGACAAGTAGTTCGCCCGGAATCCGACCAAAACCAGAAAGTTTGTTAAAAGTGGAAGTCTTATTTGAAGTTGATTAGACGTTCGATATAGGGGTAAGAAGGCATGCTAAACACGAATATGAAAACCGTTTTTTTGCCAGACAAGAAGTTCGCCCGGAATCCGGCCAAAACCGGAAAGTTTGTTAACAGTAAAAGTTTTATTTGAAGTTGATTAGATGTCCGATTTAGGGGTAAGACGAGATGCTGAATCCGTATATGACAATAACTTTTTTGCCTGACATATAGTTCGTCCGGAATCCGGTTGAAACTGGAAAATTTGTGATAAGTTAAATTTTTATTTGAAGTTGATTAGATGTTGGAAATAGGGGCAACTAGATACGCTAAATTCGTTTTTGAGCTTTAGTTTTTCGTCGGACAAGTAGTCCTGGAAATCCGCCAGAAACCGGAAAATTCGCAGAAGTAAGCCAGGATCGTTTCAATCGACTTATAGGGGTAAACACACAAGCTGAATCCATATCAGAACTTGGTTGTCTTAATGATTAATCTGTTTCTAAATTTTAAGAGTATAAATGTTCATGGAGTCTGGCGAAGACCGGATCTGACGAAGACAAAACCTAATTGTCTGGATCAAATATCGAAGTTTTGGGATCCCATCGGAACCTTTGGTCTTGTATTTCGTTGATTCGTTCCTTGGCTTTCAAGCCCATTTCTAGTCAAAACAACGTGTCTCATTTCGACGTTTGGACTGGGAAAATGTATCGTTGCTAGACAGAGCAAATGCAAATGCTCTGGTTGCAGACTTGGACAGAGTTGGTTGAGTTTAGTGCAGTGAATAAAGGATTGATTGCGAAGAAATTATTGTGGATTATCATGAGCAGACATCAGCCAACTGTTTTAAGCTTTTTTAAGCGCAAAAACACAGAAAGTGAAGAAGAACGAAGACAGAAAAGGTTCATTTAACAATATTATGCGTTCATTTTGGTTTGATCAAGCCGTCAAAAAACACAAAATGTTAATTGTTTCTGAACTCGGGGTGGTCCGATTACAGGCTTGAGGCTACTTTTGGGGGTGGGGGTAGGATACAAAATTTTACCGAATGGCCACAAGCTTTAGGACGGGTGCTGCGGGGGGGGGGGGGGGGGGGTGCACCGTCGGAACGCACCTGTTTAAACTTTGTAAATAGGTATCCGGATAGAAATAGAGATTGTTCAGCACCATGAAGCCTCGCATGAAGCACATAAAGACATATTTACGTACAACCTGTGGTGATGAAAGACTGAACAGTTTACTTGTTATCGCATGTAATAAAGAGGAGGCCAATGTGGAAGAGGTTGTAGACAGATTTGCTGCATTAGGGAACAGGCGCTATCCCCTTGTTTAGTTCTTTTCATATGGAAATTCGTGTTAGCAATTCCTTTTTCTTACCCTTTTTATGGCACTTGCAGCTTCGCTCAAGTGCCATATACCGATCACTTTTCCGTCGGTCGGTCTGTCGGTCGGTCGGTCGGTCCGGTGATCGCGAGTTAGGGTACTTGCAGATGTGCTAGGACGATGAAACTTGGCAGGCATATCAGGGACCCGACCAAACTAACTTGCAAATAATCACTTCCCCGATCCGACCACCGTGGAGGGAGTAGAGGGCGGGGGAATCCGGAAAATTTAGTACTTTTTGTAAAACCCCTACCCCTTTCTTTACACTAGTAGGTCTGCGCACGGCGTGACGTCACTCTTTGCATCGGATCACTCTGTTAACATTGGAAAGAGCTAGTGCATTCGAGGGTCAAAGGGGTTTGTATCTGTGGTGCAGTGCGGGGGAATATGGAAAATTGAGTGTTGTGTAACTTTCGAACGGGTGATCGGATTGGGACGAAACTTAATACCTGAATGAATGACATATCTCTGATGTTCCATTTGAAGTCCGAACCGGATTCGACAGCTATGGGGCAATTGGGGTGGGGGAAGACCCGAAATCTCGAGAAACGGTTATAATGGAGGGATCGGAGTAAAACTTGCTGGGAAGAACAAGAATCTTTTCCAGATAATTTGTTTACACGTTTGGACTGGACTCGGACACTTGGGGGGGGGGGAGGTGGACGGGAGTTTCACGGAATTCTGGTGATGACAGTTTATGGGATTTTCACGACGAAACTTGGGAGGCGTATCAGAGACCCGATCAAACTGACTTGTATATAAAAATTCACTCGATCCGATAGTCGTGGGGGGATCGGAGGGAGGGGGAATCCGGAATATTTAGCCATGCGTAACTTTGGAACGGGTGATCGGATTCGAGTGAAATTTAATAACTGAACATAGGGCGTGCCTGTGGTGATCTTTTTTATGTCCGGACCGGATTCGACAACAATTGGGGGGGGAATACGTGACCGGATTGTACTGGAGAGATCGGGATGGAACCGGATTGGCTCCGGCGACTGTGGGGGGAGTTTGAGGGGCGGGTCCGGAATTCCGGTTATCGCGAGTTAAGGTACTTCCAGATGTGCCAGGACGATGAAATTTGGCTGGAATATTAGAAATTCGACAAGATTGGCTTAGAAATCGCCACTTTTCAAATCCGACCATTCCCTAAAGTACCAATCATGACCGCAAATTAAGAAAAATACTTTTAAGCAAAATATGCATTTCCATGATCCCCATGAGCTCATGATCATTTTTGCCTCAAGGGTTTTGCTTACAAATGAAGTTCTAGCTCCCTTAAAGTGTGCATCTTAACCGCAAGGTCGAAAAGTACTTTTTATCAAACGATACATCTCAACCCATGATCAGTTGTCCCACAAGGGTTTTGCAAAAAAAATAATTTCTTGCACCCTTAAAGTGCGCAAATTAGTGGGAAAAAAAAATACTTCTGATCATACGTATATATCAATGATCCCTAAGAGCCTGCTATCGTTTTTGCCTCAAGGGTCTTCCTTACAGATGAATTTCTAGTGCCTTTAAAGTGCGCATCATTACAGCCAAGTTCAACGATAATATACTTTGTCTCTAGCTCCTTAAAGTGCGCATCTGAACCGCACAGTCGAAAATAACTTTTGATCAAATAATACATCTCAACCCTTGCAAGTGCCATATGAGCTTACAGCTCTTGTTGTACTAGTTTATAGAAATCTAGACTTGCAATAAAAGTGCCGAATTTTAACTTTGGGCAAAGGATACACGGCTATCACTAAACAAAAACGTGGCTGGAAATACCCCCCCCCCCCCGGATTTTTCAGTGAAATGATGGTCCTAGGGGTTGAATATTCTTTGCCCCCCCCCCCCCCCCCCCCCCCCCCCCCCCCCCCTAGGTTTTGCTGAAATGACGGGCCTGGTCCCCTGCAACACATAGGTAGTAACAATGTAAATATTGGTGTAGGTGTCTCACGGAGGGTCGTCGACACAGCCACGAAGCAAAAATTGCTTTTACATCATTTTATGACGACCCTCTCAGTCCGCTACTGAGAGGGTCGTCATAAAATGATTTAAAAGCAATTTGCGCCTCCTTGCTTTGTGTTTGCCGCTGCCGAGACTTGGCTGAACCGAGCAAACTTGGCTTAAGGTTCCGTACCCCCTTAACAGAAAAGTGAAAAATGGCCTGTTACCATTTTTGCCTCAAGGGTTTTGCTTACACATGAATTTCGAGGGCTTTTAAAGTGCGCATCATTACAGCCAAGTTCAGAAATAAAATACTTTTTCTCTAGCTCCCTTTCAGTGTGCACCTTAACTGCAAAGTCGAAAAGTACTTATGATCAAATAACTTATCTCAACCCATGCAAGTGCCATATGAGCCTACAGCTCTTGTCCTATCTGGTTGTGCAAGTTTTTAAATGGCCTAAATATTGAATTGACATTATCTTTAACTTGCTGATCTGGAGTATAAAATCTATTTTTCTTTTTAAATATATGGTTAATCTGAAAATTCAGATTCCATCTCGTGCATTACGAATTTGTCTTCTCAGACGGGCTCTGGACCTTTTGTTATTTTGTTTGTTAAAGTAAACTGAACCTGAAATAGAGACAGTTACCCATACAAAGGATGTGTAAGGTTAAATAGTCTTTTTTGAACAACCCTACATTCATAAGAGCTTAGGTCATACATTAATAACAGCTAAGGTCATTTGTGCCTTTTAATTATTGTTTAGGTTTCTCATCTGTATGCAAAAAGTGGGCCACAAATAGGCCGAATAAGTAAAAAAAAAAATAAAGAAAATAAAAAAAAATCTTTTGGTGCAATCTGTTATTTTCATGTGAATTTCTTGTCACGATTCTATTGCGACACTGTATTTGGTCTGCAATGAAGTCGAGGGGCTACTCTGGGTTGGTGCCATGGGCACTGATGGTACAGCCGTTTTGAGAATTTCAGCACTGTGCACAAATATCTCTCATTTTCTTTGTCTCTGTTCAAAGTTAAAATCAGTATTCTCCATTAAATCTTACTTGAGATAGTTATTTAACTTCAGATGGTGCAGTTTTTGCCAAGTGAATGAAATGGATTTAATACCACCAGTCTACCGTAAATCTCTGATCTGTAGACACCCCAGGCTATGCCAAATGCATATTTTACTGAAATTTACAAAAAAGCAATAATAGTTTTAATGGCACTTGCTCCCTACATCTACATAAGAAAACAAAATGAAATTCTTGGGTATTGTAGATCAGCTAATTATCCCTCTAAGACCTTATGCAAGGGATAATATAATTCGAATGTCAGCAGCACTTCCGGTAACCATTTTCAGCAAAGAACAAACTAAGTTACATACTCTTATATAGTCCAATTACACAATTTAACTCTGCAAACCATACGAAACAAAAGAGTTTGTTTCTTAAATTATGAATAGTCAACTCGCTTTGAACTTAAGTTTCCCTTCAGCTTACGTACCATAAGACAATTTTTGTCCATCAGTCTGGTCATCACAAGTTAGGGTACTTCTAGATGACCCGACCATCTTGGAAGTTGTGGAGAATCTGGAATGTTCAGGCATACATAACTGTCGAACAAATGAACAAATTATCGGATGAATGAAAATTAATAACTGGCAAGATCATTTGTCAGAGATATTTGATTTATAGTCTGGACCGGATCAGACTACTGCGGTGGATGTTGGGGGGGGGGGGGGGGCAACGGATTTCTTGTGGCAGGCTTCGAGTAGAATTTCAGGCTGAAGGAATATTTACTTTGGTGGGATCGGGAAGGATGGTACGCTACTTGGTACACGTCCTACATTTTCAATTCACACGTCAGGCCCAGATCCAGATCTTTTTCCTTAAACTAGTCAAGCCTAAATCCCCCTTTAGAACTATCGAATTTATCTTATTGCTAACTCCCAATACTCTTTTAAAATACATTAATTGTAATTGCTCTAGCTTCTCATACTTACCAAATCCCCAAATCTCGGCTGCGTAATTCATAGCCGAGATAATTTTTGTTTGGAATACCCGTTTAACCGTTAACCGTTAAACAGACATCCTAAATAATTAAATTCTTCCCTAAAACTTATTTCTTCTCCTCTAAATTTCAACATTTTCTAAACTACCCCCTTTCCTAAATATCATTACAACCGTTTTTGACACGTTTAACTGTAGCTTCCTCGCCAAATACTGGTCCAAAATATCCAACAACCTTTGTAGATCTGACCCTGCTAGCATGGCGATGTCGTCAGCGAACAACAACATACATAAAGATATAATGTCACAACTAACCAGAGGGGCACCTATTTTTGTTATAAAATCCTCAAGGTCATTTATAAATAAAGAGAACAACTTGGGGGAAAGTGTGCACCCTTGCTTTCATTTTTGGGATCCCAAAACGTAAGTGGAGGGATACCTATGACTCTAAAAACCCTTTTCCAACGCCGCAAAACCCTGTCTTTTAACCTTGGAAAACAAATCCTATTAGACCCAACCCTACGCCCCATCCTGCCCCCGGTTTCTCCGCAGTTCGAGTTAGGCCTGGCGGATGCTTCGCAACCGATTCCGGTAATTTTCGACAACCGGTCATATGCTCTCATGCTCGGTAACAGCGTAGCTTCGTGCCCTCATTCGTGAGCCGGCTCAATTCCGAAGCAGTTTGATTAACTACTAATATCAAAATGTACGTTTTAAATTTTCTTTTGTTCTTGAAATTGAAATAACCTATATTGTGGTCTGATTATCCTGTTTTGTTGTTGTTGTTGTATTTATCTGTTTTACGTTGGGCGTCATTTTGTTTTGATACAGTTATTTTTGTTGACAAAAACCAAAAATTCGGCTAGTCCGCGAATGGTTTGAAAATAAATTAAATTGAATTGAACTTTTAGATTCAGAGTGGGGGGGGGGGGGGGCACAAAATCGTCCCCTGCAGCCCCCCCCCCCCCCTCAAACTTGAAGTTGGTGGATGAACCTGAAAGACCTTGAACCACGGCGTTTTCTTTGGGTGAGGGATGATAACCCGTCCCTGACCAGACTTAGCAGATAGGCTGCGTGACTTATGGTGACTCCTAACCCGCTGTGTTGGCATCCCTTCTCCCCATTTTCTACGACACAAGGGCCTTGAACCTCTGCTTTTGGTTGTCCCAATCTTGGACCCGTTCTCGACATTGTTTTTCTGATACTTTTAAAGCCCCCCCCCCCCCTCCCCGTATCCTCTGAGACCACGGGAATTACAGTTGTCGGAATTTCGGTTAGCTTTGATTTTGTTTTGAATCTCCCGGGATATGGATAGGCGAGAGCACTTAAGCGCAACCTCAACCCAGCGCATACTCTATATAGTGTAGTTCTTCATTGATGTAATTTAGATATTACAAGTTTGTGTTATTGCCATTCATGTTATTCCTTCTTTATTTTTTTCTTTTGTTTTCTTTTTTATTTAATTACTCCGTGTTTGCGTAGAGTTGTGCATTATAGCGGGTCAAAAATTATTAAATTAATGTATTACCAGTAGGTTTTTTTTTTTTTTATTCTATGAGTTCCCCCAAGGAAGTAACTTGATAAGAATGACAATATCGACTCCGATAAATTTTAAACATGATCTTTTGTTATTTTAGGTCTACTTCAGTTGTGTAAACGCATCTATGGCTGCCTATACAAAACAGGGTATTTTTCCGAAGTGAATTTGAAAGTGGAACCGCAACGAGGATACTCAGAGAGCTGGAATGGAAAACGCATTCAGGGTAAGGGTTATTGATTTTCTTGCTTATGACCGGATAAAGGCTGGACTATTGAAATGTCTCCAGGGACTTCCCAGTCTCAAGGGTTTGCCTCGCGTTTCCCGCTTTACGGAGCCTAGCAGTGTTGTCCCAGTTTTTGCGTAAAAACAAGAGCCTTCTTTACTCGCATTTAGGTCCAAAACTTGGCAGCCTATGCAGGACGAATGTCTATCCGGGTTGCATTGTCCTACCCCGTCACTTCCTACGATATGTGAAGGATTGGTAAAATGGAGGAGGGTTACGGTTCAGCTAGACCCCACCGTTTTTAAAAGGTAAGATAGTGGTGCGTTATTGAGACGGTCAGTCCTGTCACGAATTTTAAAACAACCAAACAGGCTCAAGACCTTAAATTTTCCCGGTGAAGTTTCTGATTCCAGCGATAATGTTATGCACTATACAAAAGCTCTCGCCAATACAAGTCCTCATGGGTGCGTAATGGTTGTAGTTAAAAAACTTCAACGTGGTTCCGATATCACTTCATCGATTCCTAAAGCGGGATACCTAAATCAGACGTTGGGGGGTAAAAATATAGCATAGATCAGCTCAACATATAAAACTTTTCTTACCGTTTTACAAAATGAACAAACTGTGGCTAAGTAGAAAAGGCATTGAGCTTTTGTTGACCCTACCCCTTTTTAATTTTTGCTTCCTCGGGCACATTTGAATTTCCAAGAGGGACCTTAGCTATCCAGGAAATAAGAATCATATGTTACTCAACACAATGTTACAAAGATACGAGATAATGAAGGATAATCATGTTCAGAGTTCCGACATTCAACTGACTAAGGCCCTTTTGCGCCTTGAAGATATTCGACCCTTGAACAATGGGTCATTATCTCGGATTAAAAAGGATTAAATTTTCATGAGTGATCCAAAGTCGTACGCAAATCCTGATTTTCTTAGTTACTAACCCCTCAGTTGAAAACTGGTGCAATAAGCGTTTTTTGTAACAACCTCAACGGAGAACGAGTTTGAAACTCATTGAACAAAAAACTTGCTTATAAGCAAAACGGAGATCGGCGTAAGGAACATGGAGTTTTAGAAAAAAACGCGGCTATTGTCAACTGATCCGCCTTTCCCTCAAGGCAGGCGGAGTGTTATTTTGCTCTGCTTCATACATTGTTTTTGGTTCAGTATAACTAACACAGTCCGAGTCGTTTAAAAATTTTTTTGAAGTAACCTAGCTTCAGTCGTAAATCCGCACCAGTCAAAGGCAAGCCGAGTCGTTTAAACCAGGTTTCATGACCCTGTTAGGTCGGAGACATGATTCATGATGAGAGCAACTCGGCTGTCCTCCGACAAAACCTACACTGTCAGAAGTTTCATAACAGATAACACGAGGATGCCCGATTTCAACAGATAACACTTTTAGTGTTATCTGTTATGTTTCTAAAACGTTATAGCGTTTACTGTCATGGAGCGTATGGTGTTGTGATCGTATCTGTTACGACGAAGTAGATGTTGTGCTCGTAAGTGTCATCACAAGGCATCTGTTATGAACTCAGATGTTGTGACGAGACCGGTGTTACGCTGAAATGTTGAAATCGGGCATCCTCCTGTTACGCCTAACTGTTGTCGTCATTTTACTGTTATGGTTCTTGGTGTTGCGAACAGACCACAGCTGTCCCTTGGATTATTTATCGGAAGAAACAGACATTAAAACGGTAAAACTTCAATTATTTGAATAAAATCGACTTACTTGAACTTCATATGAAAGAAATACTTGAATCAAAAGAAATACAAATTTCAAAAAACTACTCTTCCGCGTGGACTTTTCCTTGTGCAGGCAAACAGAGTCCTTGCAACACTTTTCTCTATCCCTGCAATAAAAGAAGAAAATAAGTCTGCGGTTCGGATAATGTATTAAAACAGCAATTTGGTCTATATAATTTGTGTATATCTCACTGAAATTTTCCCTGAAGCATCTGATCTGATCAAAGCTGGTATGATATAGTATATAGTATAGTATTATTCTAGCAAAAACACTGATTGTACGCAGGCGGAAAATAAGGATCAGGCCGCAGGGAGCAAACACAAAAAGCAATAAAACGTTCAATGGGAAAAATATGGTGATGCACCTTCATCTATATGTATTATACATATATATGTGGCAAAGTAAGTGTTATAGGAAAACATTATCCAACGTTTGGAAATGTGTCTTATGAAGTAGAAACGGAGAAATTTTGTAGGAAAAAGAATACAGGAAATTCAGTTTCGAACGTTTTAACCTACAATATAAGTTACAGCCATATTGCGAAACAATACAATGACTGACTTACCATCTTCTAAAGTGACATTCGGCTTTTCTCCTGCAGCAAGGGGCAGTTCATTTTACTCGTCGCCGAAAAGTTCATCCCCGCTATCTTCCGACCTGCTGGTCATGACGATACTGTCGTCGTGCTGACAATGTGTCGGACCTGGAAAGCGGTCTTCTGGGCTATCACAATGTCAAATTTGTAGTCAGTCGTTTAGTATATCATCGGTGGACCGGCCTGCAAAAAAAAGAAACATTATGCGTATGCTTGATTCAGTTGCACCATTTCAACAAACCTTATGGACGGGTAAGATCAATTTAGGCCTAATTCCAGGCTTCTTACACCGGCTCAAAATCTAATTTACCATTTTGGGGTAATTTTGAAAGATTCTTCGAATATGTAGCAAAGTCACTGCTTTGGATCTTGCCTTTCAAAATCTAAGAGTGGAGCGGTATCCCCCCCCCCAAAAAAAAAACGGCGCCTCAACGGCTGCGTGCTGCTGCTCTTGCGTCCAAGTTTATTTTCCATTGACTTCCTCAAATCCAGGTCCGATGACAAGCGGGATGTTAGACTTAGCTCCGCTATGAATGCTAATAAATATGGATTTAAGTAATAGGCAACAGCCTTCAGCTACAACTTATGATGTTTTAAAACTTACTTTCTTGCGCGGCAGTTTTTCGACGTCCGCCTGGATCATTGGCATGCTTTGGCGAAGGCAGAAGTTATGTAGACGAAAAAACGTATCCACATCGTCTTCGGAGGGTTTGTTGACGGCCTTGGTCGTAAGGAAAGTTTTGCAAGCAACTACAGAGAGCTTCACGGATTCCTCCATGTTTACGTTTGGGAACTCCCCGCGAGAGTCGCTGAGAACCTAGAATTAAAGATGTCATGAACAAATGCCAGTATATTATAGGCTAGTCTTGTACCTGAAAAGACTTAAACAGACATCCTTATGGCTTGTCATTTATCAAGTTTCATTCGGAGCAGATCACACGCTCGAAAGAATGCGTGACAGAAGATTCCGAATTCCCTTTCCCTCCACTATCCCCTCCCGATGACGGATCAGGGCAGTGACTATGTTTCCAAGTTATAATGGTCGGGTCCTCGATAAGCCTGCCAAGTTTCATTGTCCTAGTACATCTGGAAGTACCTTACATCGCGATCACCGAAATTCCGGACCCCCCCCCCCCTCTCAAACTCTCCCAAAGTTGCCGGAGTCAATCCGGTTCTGTAAGTGATTTATCCAGACCATCTGTTTAATTGTCCTTAACACAAGTTCCATGCCGATCTCATCAGTCTAAGCCGGTCACGTCTTCCTCCCCCCCCCCCCCCAATTGCTGTCGGATCCGGTCCGGACATGACAAAGATTACCAGAGACATGTCCTCTGTTCAAATATCAAATTTCACTCAAATCTGATTAACCGTTCCATAGTTACGCATGACTCAATATTCCAGATTCCCCCTCGCGCTACTCCCCCACGACTATCGGATCAAGTAAATTTTTATTTATAAGTCAGTTTGATCGGGTCCCTGATACGCTTGCCAAGTTTCATCGTCCTAGCACATCTGGAAGTGCCCTAACTCGAAAAGTGTGACAAAAAAATCGGACCGACCGACCGACAAACGGAATTGCGATCGGTATATGGTACTTAGCCAGAGGCTGCAAGTACCATAAAAACAAGAAATGTGAACGAAAGGTATTACTCTTCATCAAAATTGTCACACAAGCATCTTTAATGTTAGGTCGAACCAAAAACAAATAATCTGATAGAACCTCCGTCTTTGGTCCCATGCAGCGACTACTGATACTGATACCTCGACAAAACTGAGCGGAGCAAGAGGTAATTGCTCAAGCTTTGAATTGATATCGTCTACTTCTGTCTTCGCCGTTGCTCGTAGCAGAGAGACGTGCAGGAGGCAAGCTGACCCGCTCTGAAGCGCTTCGAGAGAACCAATTGGCTTTCACTTTGGAAGTCTCCTCCACGGGGCTTCACAGCTACAAAGCTATTTGCAGAGGCGAGGAAACTTGATGTACTGCGTTACTCCTAACCTCCGCTTGTTTGCATCGGGTAGGGTATGTGGAAATTTTTTACTCCGCATGGTCGTATACAGAGATCTATCAGAATTTGGTCTTGGTCGAACACATTACTTCCCCAGGATCACCACGCAAGCAAAGAAGGACGCATTTGTGATCCAGGAAATGGGGTGAGAGAAAAAAATATTATATATCAGCAGATGACTGCTCGACGCTAAACTCATTGACTGCGGAAAAAAAATGGAAAACGTGAATTTCAGTGAGAGAAGGAAACCCTTCCTCAACAAACATGTCCTGATGTTTTGTTTGAGTGGGGTAAACCTGTTCAATAGACCCTTCCATGTTTCGTGTCTACCTCTAAGGTTTTGTTCCGTGTCTACCTCTACGGCGTGTGCATGTGCGGCAGTATAGAGGAAGAGAGATCAGAGGTCCCTGCACCCCAGGGGTTCGCTACTTGTGGTAAATTGACATACTTCAAGGTGAGTAGTTTCCAGAAGCAAGGGGATTGTGCTAGACTACCCCACACAGTAGCTGAAACGACTCGCACAATACTACTGAAATGAACCATTATAAAGCCAGTGCTCCCATTTCTCGGTATTACCAGGATCAAACTTCACCTAAGGTAGGTTTGTTTAATCATACGACTTTACCTCCTGGGGCACTGGCTCCATTCGAGTTCGAAGTACGTCGATTCACAGCAAGTAGCAAACCCCTGGGGTGCAGGGACCTCTTCTTCTTACCATAGAGATAGACAACTAACGAAACCCTAGAGGAAGACAAGAAACAAGCAAGGGTCTATTGAACAGGTTTACCCCACTCAAACCAAAAACTGAAATTGAAATTAAAAGGATGAATTAAAATATGAACTTACGATCAGAATTTAACTTAACCTTCATTTTCAAATTTTAATTTATTTTTTAATTTTAAATTAAATTCTAAATTTTCATTTTGATTTTTAAATTAAGTTAACTTTTTTATCTCAACTTTATATTTTTTAATTTTAATTTTCTACTGAACAGATATACCTCTTTATAAGCGGACAACAGTACATTAGTCAGAGAATAGTACATCCGAACATGGATTGTCTTTACGGACACTTTGCAAGACCCAGGCAAGACCTATGAATTACAGTAGAGGTATGCTTATGTGAACAGTTATTTTAATGTGAACACTACAGTTTTTGGCTAAAAGGTAGACGAAGATCCAAAATACCTGTAGCCTACAGGTGATTTCAGCTACCCTTCTTGCCTACTTTGACAAACTTGCAGTTATCTTTAGACACAGCAAGTGCATGAAAATGGCAAAATCTGAAGTGAACAAACGTTCACATAAGCATACCTCTACTGTAGTAGCCGTAGGCGTAGGTTCGCTCCAGCCAAAGTGCAGCAAAAGTCAAGTTTAACGGTGTACAAAAAATAATCATGGACAGTGAATGACTTCAGCCTCACACTAGCCTCCCTTACGTTCAAACAAACCAAAATAAGCAATTTGTAAACAGGTGTAAAACTTACCAATTCTTTGACTTAAAACTCAAATCTATCCTGCCCTTTCGCCATTCCCATGTTGCTAACATCGTCGCCGGCAAGGTATCTGACAAGGGCTGGCAAGCAGCCGCAACCTCTGCTTTCTGGTTCACGATAGCCAGACTAGCCAGTTGGTCTTCCATACTTTTCAAAATTCGCGCCCCGGGAACGTCAAGTCTGGAAGCTGTAAATGGAAAGAGCGATAAAATTAATATTTTCTTCTGTTGTCCGATTCAGTGTTCGGTTGAAGTTAAAATTCGTCCGCCCTTGCGACAATGTAGCGGATTACACGTCCCGCGTTATTGAACCAATTTGATGTTACCTTGTCTAGTCATTCGTGGCAAAAGGTCGAGGAGTGATTCGGTGGGAGGGGAAGGCACACCTTTGAATTGGTGACGTTGGTTTCTAACGCTATGAAAATGCAACGGGAAACGCCTTGCCGTATTTTTCACCGTTACCGCTACTGGGGTCGTCTGGAAACGATTGCTTTGCTAGTGGCACCCCTGAAGGGAACAATTATGTGTTTCCCCCCTTTGCAATGATCCCGTAAGTCACAAAGCACTTGGAGAGTGGAGTAAATAGTGCGTATAAAATGGGGGTACCCCTTGGACCAAAAAGCCGTTTTGGTGGCTAACAGTTTGTAAACTGGCTATTAGTTGGCTTTGGTTAGGTTCGCGAGGAGAGATAGGCCCTCTTCTTTTCCTATCAAGTCGGGTTATGTTCCTCGAAAGTTGCCGTTTGTTTGTATGCCGTTCGTATGTCAGGACGTTTGTCTGAAGATTGAGTGTCATTTTTTCCTGGCATGTGAATATATAATTATTACCGATGTTGTATAATGTGATCCTTGGTTTTGGGGATCATTGAGGCCCCATGCAAACAAAGCGTTTGCCTCTGCAGGCGCGTTCAAAGAGTTCGAAAAACGGGAAGCAAAAGGAGGCTTTAAAATATGCTTCATCAGATTGTTGAAGTCATTCCGAGGCACCAATGTAAGACTGTCGGACGCCAACCCTACAAAGAGGATGGCGGTAAAACAAAAGCACACGATTTTGATCGTAGGCTTGAGGCCAAGGGCAGAAACACTTGCCCTTGGTCAGTGGGGTTGCATGTCGATGCGGTTTCTTCCGTGTCTGGCGAGTTGTCTGCCATTTTTCGAAAGTAAGGGATGACGAGCGAGCATAGTTCCCAAACTGGTTTCGAGAACCCCATTTTATCCGGAAAAGTTAAATCGTATCAGAAGTCCGTCAGAGACGAACAAAAGGATGCCATGACACCCGTCAAGCAGGCGGTACCGATGTTTTTGGCAGCACTAAAATGTGTCGCCGATCATTATGGCAGGTTATCTCGAGTCGACAATTGCAAAACAAAGAAGTTTTGAGTTTTAGGAATAAGGCGTTTCGTTTAGTGTTGCATTTTACCGGTGCGCGTTTTTTCCGATTTGAATAGATTGCCCAACAGTTCCCTGTGAAAAGGGAAAGTAGGCGGGGGTTTTGTTCTAGTGAAATCTGAAGGTAAAACCTTGGAAAGTGTGACGGACAGGATTCTAGTTTTCGGACAAGAATCTTTGCCCTGTTGAAGCCCTTACTGAGTATATACGTTTTGCAAATTGCCAGATTTGCTACTACGAAAATCTTTTCTATTCCCAAATACATTGGCGGGAAATTTGAATGGGCATATTCTATATGATGATATATAATATATTATTCGTTGAAGGAGTCTCTCAAGTCATTGGATATTTATCAAGGAGAAACGCCTCACAGTATCCGTGCTGGGGCCGCAATTTCGCTGTTGAATTCCGGGACCGAGGCTGGTGTAGTACAATCCTCGGTACAATCTTTTGTTGGTTAGAAAAATTGTGTTATGTTAAAGCGGTAGGCCTATACAACCTCAGATCGTTTGATTCAGTTATCAGAGGAGCAACAACTCTGGTCTGAAGCGAGTATTTCGGTTAGGCGTCACGATCCAGTTTTGCATGACCCTGTTTTTGAGGTAACCGTTGTCAGTGTCGTAGATATTTGAATTCAGTAAATTCCTAAGACCACCCCCCTTTTATGGTTGGTGTTGGGTTGGGGGTCTGTGTTAAAAAGTATTAATTAGGTTGTGATGAAGGGTAGAGAGGGATTTGCGGGCGTCCCCAGTTTAAACCCCGACCGTGAACGTAGAGTCCGGCATAATTTACTAGGCCGGACCCGTAGGGAATGGACGGGGGTATAACTCTTCTTCAGTCGTTGGTTGAATGGCTGAGAGTTGGGAGTCAAAGAGAAGGCAGTGAAAGTGAAAGTATAAAAAAAAGGAGAGAAAAGTAAAGAAGGAAAAGTAGTTTGGTGGATTGAAATCCATTTTTGTTTCTGATCACGGTCACTCTTCCAGTCCGCGACCTCTTCGCGGGCGTCCCCAGTTTAATCCCCGACCGTGAACGTAGAGTCCGGCATAATTTACGAGATTTGTCTTGACTTCCAAGAACGGAGGCATTTTTTCTGCGATCGCGCGCACAGGGGAATAATGAAAGTCATACAAAAACTGTCTACACAAGTCATATGCCTAAATGACGATGGATATGTTACTAATTTTCTCAACCCTGATAGAGGCAGACACCCTAACCCTCGCATTAGGCCTCTGTTATTCGCCTGCAGGATTTGGAAGTAGAAAAAAGCACATAACATAACAGCCCCTGGGGAGTAACAGCAAGTCTTATAACAGATGTCTCATAACATATATCCTTGAGTCTGAAGTTTGCTCAATTATGATCTATTGTCTGTCCACACATATAGTGAGAACAGAAAGTGAGAATGAAATTGTCAGAACACTTTTTCCAGGGCGAAAATGGCCCAGACAGCAAAGTGTTACCTCCCTTCTGTTGTACCTATAACATTTTGCAGACAACAGCTAGACCTTGCAACAGAAGAATGTGCAACACATGCAACACACTATGATTTGAGTGTTAAAAGGCCGCTACCCCTCTAGACTTGGCGCTCATTTTTCCGTCCGGGATAGCAACCATATTTTCCTTTCAAAAACTGATAGTTGAAGCAAAGTGTTACAAGTAATATGTTACCGCGTCCATAACAGATACAAATTTTGCAACAGCAGCTGCTGTAACAGATAAAATAATTTTCATTCCCTTTAGCATTTTTACCAATTGAAGGTGTTGTTGGAGATCTAGACACAAAATAGTGCAAACTTAACTGGTCATAACACTTTATTTCTAAGTGAAAAGGTGTTTTTCTTGAAAGTGTTATGCGCGATCTGTTATGAAACTTCTGACAGTGTGGTTGTTATACCGTATACACTTGTGTATGGCCATGATTAGTTGTATTTTTTAATTTAGTCTTCTGGCCATTGAGCCTGCTCTCTGCCATGAAGTTATGTAAAACTATTTGTTTTCATTATTTGAAAATTAAATGAACCTGGACCATTTAGAAACTGTTGTGTTT